>JAUESE010000080.1:7830235-7854986 GCA_032274725.1 Malacoctenus triangulatus
TGTCCGGGGCAGGAGGGTGTGGTGAGTGGGCACCACCCGCTCCTGAGTTGCAGCTCACACAACCCTAAAAGACACAGATGTGTTGAGTCAAGGTTTCCTCGATTTTGTTCCACTTTACATGGACTTTCAACATGTTGGTGTGAGGAACATTGTGGTTGGTCTTTTCGGACCCCCGTGTTACCTGTGTGTCAATTTCCTGTGGGATGGTGTGCTGCTGGATCCACGGATGGACCTCAGCCAGCTCCTCCCTCTGCTCCTGGCTGAACCAGGGCTGCATGGGCTGGAGCACCCGCAGCTTCTCCCGGTCTTCTGCCAGCACCTCGTTCTGGTCCCTGTGGAGACGGAGAGACGAGAGGAACAGACAGAGACCAGCAGTCAAAAAAAGGAGCCGACATGGTGAGATCAGCAGATTTCTGCCCCAAAAAAATATCTCCAGGAATTGTGTGAGTTTCTACTGCTCCAGTCTGCAATTCCAAAGCAGCGCTAAAAAAGTGTTGCAGAAAGAAATGTGCTTCATACCTGGTGCGTATCTGGTACGTCATCATGACTCGATCGGGGGTGTGTTTGACTATGTTCCACAGAGAGCTCTCCACCCGAGCCTCAAAGTTGTGCTGGTGCTCTGCCGGCGCCTCTTGGCTCTTTCGGGCTTTGCGGGAGGTGTCCGAGGAATCGTTGCTGGCAAAGTACTTGCTGCTGTTGCTGCTGCCTGTAATCCAGAGAGTCTCAGTCACTTCCTTCACTACTTTCAGTTCAGGCCATCATGCCTTGCACAGCCAACAACACTATCGTCTGGAAACTCAGTAAAGTAACAACAAGCTGTAACTGTGTAAAAAAGAAAGGTACATGAGGTTTTGACTTGTCGAGGATAAGTTTGTTTCCTGTCTTACCGGTGTGTGAGGTGGAGGTTCCGTTGGATCCTGACCCAGAGCCGGACCCCAGAGAGCCTCCAGACTCCCCTGATCCAGACCCAGAAGCATTGGAGCCAGTTCCTGACCTGGCGTCCTCCTGCAGCAGCAGGTCCAGCAGCTCACTGGATGTTGACTGAGCATCATGATTGCCAGAATCACTCGGGGCATCACCCTGGCAAAGGCAAACGTTTACATGTCAGACGTGAACGACAGCGATATGTGCCGCTTATCTGCAAAACCCATGATGAGGACTGACGGCCAGATGGGGACCGACCTCGTTGGCGTGCGGCTCGTGGAGGCTCTCTGTGTGGTTGTGCCCGATGCTGCCCTGGCCCTCGCTGGGTTTGGGCAGCTCCTCCTGCAGCAGGTTGAGCTGCAGAGGAGAGCTGGAGCGAGAACTGGAGAACAAAGCCCGAGGCTCCGCTGCTTCCTCCTCCTCACCCACGGAGGAGCTGGCCCTCGGTGAGCAGAGCAGAAGCCCCGGGGTCTGAGCGTGGGGGCCTTGCTGGGCTTGGAACTGGGGCTGAGGGAAAGGGACGTTGCAGGGTGCAAAGCCGGTGGTGGCGATGGGCACCTGGGGCACCAAAGTGGGGGTGGACTGTGGGTAAATGGACGGGTAGCCGGGGGTGAAAGATGGATAGTTGGGCAGAATGACAGCCATGACTGGAGTCATGTAAGGGTTGATGGTCTGGGTTGTGGCCATCTGCAGCAGGCTGGGAAAGTTCTGGATGTTCTGCAGGTTCTGAATGGGCTCCATCTGGATGGGCTGCATGCCCGGCAGGCTCTGAGCAGGCTGCATGAAGTTGAAGTTGTAGGTGAGCTGATCAGGGGGCTGGAGCATCACGGGGGCCGGACCAGGAGCCGGCTGCTGCCTGGGTGACTGCTCAGGGCCGGGCTTCCCCATGACGGGGAAGAATGGCACCTGGGGCGGGGACGCCTGGCCGAAGGGCGCCCTCATCTGGGGCTGGGATGACTCGGAGGAGGGCCAAGAGGAGTCAGGGACGCGGCGAGGGGGTCCGGCCGGCGAGGCGTAGCTATCAGAGGAGCCCTGCGGCTTGGCTCGCTTGGGTCTGGGCTTTCCTCTCCGAGAGCGATTCCAACCTGCAGCGCTGCCTGGACGCAGGTATTCTCCTGTGGTGAGACGGATGTCCAGCACAGAATTGGTGTCTTTTGAAGGACCACAATTAGCTGACAAAAACCTGATGTCTCAGGAATCATGCCGGTACCTGGCTGGTGGGAGTGAGCCATGGAGCTGTTGTCGAGCTGCAGGTGGGAGCTGTAGGGGCTCTGCAGGATGCGATGGCGGAAGCGATCCACGTACTCTTGCTCCTCCTTCTGGGTGTGCGCCGACAGCACCTCCTTGGTGAGACCTACAAACCTTCTCTCCTCGGCGGCCGGGCTCGGCGCTGGGCGGGCGGGGGTGGGAGCGGGGTCCGCCGGCTCGCTGCCCATCGGGGCGTCCTCCAGTGCTGTGGCCTCTGGAAGAGAACAGAGAGGAAGCAGTTCACCAGGAGGGTCACAGCCTTCACCTGCACAATGATCCAGAACTGCTTTGAATATGGAAACATAGTCTGTGCTTTCAAAAGCACAGACCTGAAACAAGCTTCGTTAAATAATATATATGTTTAAACACATCTCAAAAATTAGAATAACACTTGAAATCATAATAAACAAATCTATTTTTAAAGTAATGTTTTTTTACAGTCATATTTCTAGAGCTGATTGAGATATGTATGGCTTGAGAAAAAAAAATTGCAAAAACTGAGTTTAAGATTTTTGGCGAAATGTCATTTTTGATTGTCCTGACTTACAAAGTCAAACTACAAAGAGTAGAACAATAAAGGCTGGAAAGGTTTCAGTTTATATTTAAAACTCCTGGAAAAAAAAAGATGATTCCTTGTTCATAGGAAAGATGAGCTTTTTCTAAAATATTCTAAGTTCTTGAGATACACCTGAACTTCCCCTCCTGCTCTCATCATGGCCAGTGATCTGTGTCAGCAAGCCAATGATGAGATACGTGGCCTGTTGAGAACTCTAGAAACTGTCTGGATGGACAAGGAATAATAAACGATGCCATGAGAATAGATCACATGCTGTTGCATCCTGTCTGCATCGACCGAATTAGAAACAACGAAAACAAATGGTGAGAGAGTTTCAGGAAAGATGCTGGGTTTGCTGCCTTCGTGGGCACTGAGGGATGAATAAACAATTATAGAAGAAAAACCTCTATAATTGTCCAGTGCATTTTGACAAATTGTGACCTTTTACAGTTTTCATTTCAACACTTCATTCAACATCACATTTTTATTCAACAGTGTAAACATGATAAATCTGACAGGATAGAAGAAGGAGGCCTCAGACTTGCTTTTTTGTTGATAAGAAGTGATGCCATCTTGGTGGCATTGCCAGCAGGTAGTCGTTCTGCAGCACAAACATTTGAATGTTTAAGCCACATTCATGCGACACCTTTTGATCCTGACTAAATACATTTTGATTACAAAACTCCAGTTAGCACACGGTTTGCGAGGGGGTCTGCCGAGCTCGCAACAACCCGGTGGGAATCCTGCACAATAACACAACAGCCGCTTTATTAGATAAACTCTTAAGATCAGATGGGATCAACAGGATGTAACTCCAACAAGTGCAATTCTTGACACAAAGACAAAGGAGCTGATTTAACTTCATGTTTAGGACTGAGCTAAAAAAGGGTCGTAGTGCTGCACTTGTTCCCAGTAAATTTTCCACCTCACATGTGGTAATCGGGAGGTTAGTCAAAAAAATAATCCGTTTTCTATTGTCACATTGATTTATGACATTTTAAAACTTTAACATGCCAATAAAGTGTTAAAATCCCAACAGTCTTCAGCAAAAAACAGCAGTTTCATCATAAAACTTGAATCTTTGGCCAGTTCCATCTCATTGAATAGAGCAAGTTAATTAATACAATAACTTTGGAGAGTGTCATCACCTCATTAAAATGTAAGATTTACACAACAGCTGCAAAACAAAATGTTAGTAAATTCCCTGATCCGACGGTCCGATGCGAGAACATCTGCATACCTGATTCGGGCTGCGGCACATGGACGATGGTGCTGCTGTAGGAACACTGGCTGGTGACGGACACGACACTCATGGCCTTGGTGGACATGGTGATGTCGGTGAGCGGTGCTCCAACCACTGCTGCAGCTGTAGGTCCCACTGACACCTCACTGTTCAGGACCACCACTGAGCACAGGCAAGAAGCAAAGTCGATGTCGTGTTGGGAAAAAAAAACACACAACACACTCAGACCCAAACTAAGACAAAGCACTGAAGCATGCACACAGTGTGTTCCTGTACCATCTGAAGTGGCTTGAGCTGCATCAGTGACTCCTGCAGGCTTATCATCTTCTGAGGTAGAGGATGAGGAAGAGGATGTGGCCAAGGAATGACATTCATTCTTGCGCTTTAGGGCTGGACCTGTACAACTCTCCAAATATCTGGAACACACCAGCACATCAACAATGAAACAAACAATACATATCATCAGAGGAATTCAGTGGTGAAGGATGAGAAGATAATCAGATGTGAGTGGATTCTTTGGTCACACACACCTGATGATGTTGTCCACACAGTTGATTTGCTGATAGGAGGGAATGTGCGTTTGCTTCCTGGTTTCTTCACGATCTCTGACCTCGGGGTTGGAGACTGCTGGGGGACGAGGTGCTGAGGAAAGGAAGGGCCATTTTGGCGTCTATTAATCTGACCTGCCAAAAAGTATAAACCTTTTTGTTTTGCAATCATTTCAAGCAAAGGTGTTTCACCTGTGGCAGGTTTGCCAAGATGAGAGATCTTGTGGCTGGAGTCCAGATACGCCTGCTGGCCCCAGCATTTCACTCTGTTTACATCAGCGCAGATCTGCTGCAAAGTCATCTGACAAAAACACACACCGTCAGTATCATTCTTACTGCGTGTCAAACGTCACAACTGCTCGACTGAGCTTGCTGTGATTCCTCACCGGCTCCCGGTGTGAGTCCTCCCACAAGTTGCCGTTACTGTCACTGGAAGAAGCGACGCTGATGTAGTGCTCGTGGGAGCCGTTGCTTCCCAGGCTGCCGTAACCGCTGGACCCGTTGTTGTGAACCGGCTGTGATGGTAAAACACACATGGGTGAGGATGGGAGCTTTGGGACACATGCAGGAAGAACAACGACTTCATGGCTGTGAAGAAAATAAGTTTTTGTGCAAATAATTTTACCCAGAAAATTGTTCGGCACCTTTGTGATGCAGAAAAATAATAAAATGTGTTTTTTCTGTACTTGTGTGTAACTGAACATCGGCATGCAAACTGGCAACGACGTCTTCAGTTCACTCAAGAGCAACAAAGCATATTGGTACACAATCACATCTGCTGTACCACCTTAATTTAATGTTGTCAAACAATCACCTGCAAGAAAAGCTTGTAAATCTTTGCTTGGAGATCTTTGATTTCTTCATGAGTAACAGGAACATCATCTTTTGTCCGGGCAGCGAACACGTCCTCATTAAGGGGACTCCTACCAAAACAAACACAACAGAACACAACGGTGATGTCAGCTTCCTCTGCAGCTCGTTTGACTCGCTACCATTTTTTCCCAGAGGTGACAGTGCACACTGACTTCCTGTCCTCACATGGCACAGAGTTTCAGAGCCTGCGTCCGGCACTTACGTTCTGACTTTGTGCCGTCCGATGATGAAGGCCACTTTGCGGCTCCAAGGGTTGATGAAGCTGGACCAGCTGGTGTCCAAAGTGACATAGTCTCCGTTCTGACACCGCAGACGCACCGGAGAGTGTTCGAAAGGAGACTGGCCTGCATACTTCAACACTATGCAGAGATTAAAGAGACAAATGATCAAAAACAAGGGAGGAGAAAAGCCAGACAGGTCTAAATGTGTTTCTGGAAGCTCACTCACTGAGATTAGTTGAAGTATGAAATAAAGTACGGACCAGTCTATGAATAACTTTATTGTTTAAAAGAGGTCTCGAGTCAACAACAACATAAAATTATCCCCTTTCCTGAATCACCGTTAGAGGCAACAATCAAACAAATGAGTTTTGACTCCTTCCTCCTTCAACACTCACCTTTCCGGTGCATGGACAGCATGAGAGGACGGTCCTCTGGGTGAATGCAAGTCAGCAGCGACGTGCCAATCAGATCCTGGGGAAGGTACCCCAGCAAAGGCACCGCCCTGCGGAAAGACATTAGCAAGTTAGTTCTGTTGACATTTCGGTGCTATTTTTGTCATCGGAGCAGGACATCAACGCTTCATGTGTTTACTTGTGAGTATAATCACCTGTCATCAACTTCGAGGAACACACAGCCTGGCGAGTGTGTCGTGGTGAAGATACGTTTGTCCATGGGGATCCGAGGGGCTGCAGATGAAAGTCGCATTCGGTCAATAAGATAACGTGTGGTCACATTCATGCCTTTGAATCCTGTTTTGTCAATAAGATTCTTACAAAATCTTTGAATGAAATAACAAGAAAGAAGGCCCCATCGAATCACAGCGAAGCTTTCATTTAATTCATGAATGACTTTGTCGTGACTGGGCACTGTGGTGATCCCTGAGTGAAAATCCCAGCGATGTCATTCGTACCCTCGTATCCAGAGATGATGCGTTCAGCCAGAGCCAGGCAGCACGGCTCCTCCTCATCGTCCCCACTGCTCCCCGTTTTCCCCGTCCCCTGCACCTTCAGCAGGTAGGGGGTTATCCGAAACGGGTTGTACCGCATCTCTCCCTCACGATCTTTCCCGCCCCTGAAACAAACCGTGAGGTAATCATTGTTCCTGCGGCTTCACCTGTTGTTCATTTCACGTCATGTTGGAGTTCATCCATCTGAACACAGTTTTAAAGCCTTCGACGCAAATCTCTTTGTGTTTAATATCATGGATGGTCTTGATCTTGAATTTTGGGACAAAAACTGTATTGTATCAGGTGTGTTTTATTACAAATGCAACAATAATAAAAGAGACAACCACAAACTGATCTGCAGAATTGTGTTTATGTGTAAATGTTGAGATGTATCAGAAACTTTTAAGGCGGCTTTCCGTTGGGCTTCAGCGACATCCTGTGGTAAGAGACGGTACTGCAGCTCATTTTCACTTGGGTTTGTGAGATAGCAGGTTTTGCAGTGCACCAGACTTCACAGACTATGAAGAGTGTGTAACAGTGTAAAGATGTGTTCTTTAAAAATACCAACCTGATCCTGCAGAAGAAAGACTTGACTTGGGCGCAGTCAAACAGGACTCCAGCTGTGTAGGAAAGAACAAGGAGCTCAATGACCTTTTATCCACAGTCAAGACATTTCACAAAGTACCATAAAACCCTTTATAATCTAAAAAAAAACAAGTAACGAAGCAAAAATTGAGTTTTGTTGAAATATGCCAGGATTTTGATTATTTATTTATTATAATGGCAAGTGTATGAGTATAATTTAATATAACCTTTTTGTTTTGTTATCTTGTTATATTGTGAAATGCAGTAAAATAAAATATTGTGGGTAAATAGATTGTGTCTAAACCAGTAAAATAAAAGAATCTCCATAACATGAAAGATTGTTGGGGAAAAATGTTACTGAAAGCCTTTAAGGACATTTAAAGTAAAATTTAGCATCATATTGCTAAATGTTTTACACACACACCTGTGTGTGAGTTGCTCCATGGTGGTAAATGCGGCTGTGCCGTGTGTGAGTAGAAGACGTTCACATCTTGGTGGAAGAGCAGCTCCACAAACTTGGCGGACTCCAGGAACTTCCTCTTGCAGCAGAGGATGCTGGGAGCCTGCTCCGAGGCGTGGAGCATGCGGCCGCTCGACAGCGAGAAGACCACCACGAAGGAATCCTACACACAGGCACAGAGAGGCGTGTGCACGCACATGCACAGAAAACACGCACACAGGCGAGCCGAGTCACAGACACACGGAAGCAGTAAACACACATACACTCACACACCCGCTCAGGCGTGAGGCAAAAAATGCAAGTGTGTCTGCCTCTTAAAGAACCGAATCAGCTCACAACAAATCCTCAGTGTGTAACATGCTGTATGTCTACACTACACGTGATAAATAGCATAATAAACATCATGTAGGTAACTGAAGCTATGCAGTCAAGTGTGTGTGGGGCGCATGAGTTTGTGTGTACCGTGTTTTTGAGAGTGTGTTCAGAGGTGACCCTCTCCAGCTCATCCAGGGTACAAATGGTGGCATCTCTCCTCTCGTCCTGCCCGTTTCGCATCAGCAATTTGTAGTACTCACTGTTGGCTACACACCACAACACACACACACAAACATAAAACAACAGCAGGTGACGTCAGGCTGCAAAGAGGTCTCTCTTGTGAGGGTTTCTAAGGTGCTGTGTGGTTGATCATGCTACCTTGCACTTGCTTCACACAGTTGAGAGCGTAATGTAAGGCCTCCACAGTGCTGGCTTTGCTGCGGCTCCGTTTGTCCGATGGAAGCCTCTTCTTCATCTCAGCCACTGTGCTCATCACCTCTCTGTGAGTGTGCCCTTTGCCACTGCCTGCATGCTCACTGCTGCACAAAAACAGTCCAAAATACAGACGAAAAGTAAGACATTTACTTGACACGGACACCAGTGATGTGGTGCAAAGTTCAGAAGGAGGAATGGGATTCTAGACAAAGAGTCTTCAACTGTGGTGCAAGTCAGGAATGTTTTAAAATCTACAGCACAAATCAGTAAACTGCTGGAATAAGATTTTGTGTATTGTGACATGATGCTGGATTTTATTGTTATTCTGTAATAATCAAGCCAAGATTTGATTGTTAATGCAGTCGTTACAGGGACCTCTTCAAACATCTGACATCTTAAAGATCAGTTGGAAAAAAAAAAAATCACAAAGTTACAACTCAAACTTTCTGTTAAGGATCCAAATCTTATTATTATATTATTATATTATAATCTTATTATCGAACATCAATCTACTCCATCTCTGATCTAACTTACTTCTGGTCATGAGAACAACACGATGAGAACTCTGACTTTTGCTGCCATCTTCTAAATGCATCAACAGTTAGTAGAGTGATTGTAACCAGGTACAAAAGGAAAACTGATTTGAAACTCGTGGAGTTTGAGGGAAGGAATAAAAAAATAACACAAGCAATGCTAAAAGACAAATGTCTTCTCCATCCCCACAACAGTCTCAGTGTTGTGATGTGCTGGGATCATGCTAACAAGCACATACCTCTTAGTTGAAGTGGAGGTTGAGCCCATGATGCTGCCAGGGCTGTGATTGGCTGAGGAGGAGAGGTCATGTGAACCGCTCGTCATCTCCTCATCTTCCTGTCCCACTTCTCCACCTGAAACGGTGTTCTCCTCTCCCCGGAGGCGCTCGGACTGCACCCGTCCTCCCGGCTGCCCTGACGACGCCCTCCCCCCCTCCACCTCCCCCTGTGCTGCGGCTGGCGGCAATGCAGGCTCCTCCCCATGTAGGCCGCTGTCACCTCCTGGCATCACCAAGCTTTGGTCACACATCAATAGTAGTTTGTCCAGTTGTGTTGGTAAGTAAGAGTCTTCATATGTTCAACAGAGGGAAAGAGTTCCATGTGGTAACTCGAAGTGTTCATGCAGTGCTGAAGGACCCCCGCAATGCTCTGCAAGACACAAGTAAACACATGGAGGTGAGAAAAGCAACACAACATTGTTAAGAATTAGAAAAAACACAGCAACATAACTGCACAGAGACTGTCGGTAATAAACTTTTTAAGAACCAAAAATTGAGGTTTCTTTTTCATGTAGAAAGCAACAGGATATTACCAAATCAGTGTCACAGAGGGAAATAACAGATTCTTTAAGTTGTTTGTATTTTTGCAGTTACAAAAAGCATGTTTGTGATCCCACAGGCACATCACACCTGGTGTGTGAACAGTCAGATATCTCACTGAGCCCTTAAAAACACGCTGAACTGGTCACATGGCAGGTTGACCTGCTTATCAGTTGTAAATGCGACGAACAGCCATTGCAATATGTTAAAGTGTGGTTTTTATCGTCTATTCTGCCTCTCAAAATGAGGGTCACAAGGGGTGTTGGGCCAATCCCAGGTTAGACTGGGTAAAGGCAGGGTGCACCCAGGTGAGGTCACTAGTCCATCAGAGGACAGAGACACGCACAATCACACACACACCTCTATGGACAATTTACAGTCACTAATTAACCCCATATACATGTCCTATTTCCTTTAAGTGTGGGAGGAAACCAGGGCCTGAGGGAGAACTTCATATCCACACAAACAAAGTGATGTGATGGGTGAGCGTGCTAACCACTGAGACATCATGCCGGCCTGGTTGTTTATAGAAAGTACAAGTTGCAAACATTGCACGGTAATATGTTTTGGTTCTTTTTTTTTTTAAATCATAAAAATATCATCCATCTAATATGAAACACTCAAGAAACGCTCTGCAGAATCAGTCGAGTACAACAATGTTAGAAGGATGTTGATCTTCTCAGCTCTGTCGTGTCACAGGAGGAAAGCACAGGTGTAATTATTAACCCTGACGACTGCGGCGCCTGTCCCTGCATGACTGCACTGGATCGCCTTCAGAAACAGACGTCGCATTATTCTAACTGTTTGCACCTGATGCTCTTCCTGCTCCGACCGCTCCACCATTTGCATGTTGAGTGGGACGCAAAAACACTGAAAGTCATTCCATGTGCTGTGAGTGACGGGTCAAAAAAAAAATGATGTAAGTAAATGGTAACGATGCTCCTGCCAAATGAAAACAAATGAAGTGGCTGTGTGCGATGTGACAATGTTTTTAATTTCATCGCCGTGAACAAACACAATCTGCCTGGTTATCTAATGCTGCTGGACTGTCTGATCATTAAACTGAATCACAGAATTATGACTCACTCCGATCATACACGTTTTACACATGAGCACATTTCATCCATCGATACGGCCGAGACCAGGTACGAATCTGCCTGTCATTCCACATCACAAGTCGCACAATGTGACACTTGCTTACATAACAGCTGCAACTTATGCACATTCAGACATTACTCAGACAGTTATATTTCTGTGCTCCCTGTTGAAGAGCTTTCATGAATTTATTTTGAATGGACCATATTTTCTTTTAAAAAAACTAGCACCTCGTCTCATCACAAAGGAAAACGAGGGAATGTGTTTGCTTTCTCACTGCCTTGGGTTTTTCCAGGAAACATAATATGAGCAACAAAGAAGCAAAAACTGTCGCTGACACATGGCAGAGGGACAACACACAGACTGAGAGG
Organism: Malacoctenus triangulatus; assembly: GCA_032274725.1. Lineage (NCBI taxonomy): Eukaryota > Metazoa > Chordata > Actinopteri > Blenniiformes > Labrisomidae > Malacoctenus > Malacoctenus triangulatus. The sequence goes on from JAUESE010000080.1 coordinate 7,841,407, forward strand.
CAAAACAGGAGCCAGTGAAAACACCCTGCAATGTTCATCAAGTCGTCGCTGCAGGATTATGTAAGCAGTTTGCTCAGTTCAGAGCATAAGGACGATACTTCAGTCAACCTGAACCGGCCCCACTCCACACAAACACCTAATAAAACTGTGTGTGTGTCACACAGGCCAAGCTAGGTCACAGTACCGAGACATTTCCTCTACCTTCTCAACTACCTAAATGGGAGTTTGAACTAAAGCTGAAGGCGTTTTGTGAGTCTAAAAGACATGCGGCTTTAAACTTTTTTTTTTTCTTCGATGTTGACTCAAGTGCAGGCAGTTCTTAATGCTGGTGTTGGTGAACTGTATTGCGTTATGCAGAGAAGTTGTTTTGATTTTTGGCCCACCCTCTCTGATAAAAATAGGATGGCTAGAATCCTCCCGTTAGTCTAAGATGACAGTCCAGTTACATGCTTCACCATGAACAACCGTAGTTTTCTAAAGTGAAAATAACCAAGACCAACAATAAAATCTGCATGAAGGGAATATTTGTGTTCAGGCCCGCAGTGTTGGACGACGTTAGTTCTAGTTCAGTGTCCTGACATCCCCTCACACTCACAAATTGACAGAAAGGTCCTTTGAGGTGAGGATGACAGTCCGCATACGGCACAAGAGGTTTGCTGCCATGGGAATAAAACTGGTCCATATGAGAGGTATCGTAAAGGTGATATGACAAAAGATAAAGACGAGTGTAAAACACTTATGTACACACAAATCTGGAGAACGGCAATAAATCAAGAACACTGAAGAAGAAACTTTGTTGTCAGTGAGCCACCACAATAAGAACAGGTGATTAAATTACACTGACTTGATTTTTCTCTTTAATTTCAAGAGGAAAGAGATCATCTGTTTATTTCCCAGCCCAATCCAGATCCCATGAACTGAACCAGCTGCAAGAGAAAGAAATCTTGATATACACACACTGCCAATATGGAAAGTATTCCTGCGAATGCAGATATAAAACTTTGCAAAACAGAAATCTACAGAACTGCAACTTTTTTTTTTTGATGAAATCACACCATTATATGATGTGCAGTCATGAACTGGCAACATGTGGCCAGGGCACTCAACAGTTACTTCGCGGACAAAAATACTTAAGAAGATTTACATTCAAGAAGACTGTCCGACTTGTAACAGCTAAGTAAATATTTATGGGGTGGATGTATGTCCAGAGAGGCTGCTGTGAGACAGCAACAAACTCAAGGAGACAATAAGGTGGGAGGCCCGTCTGTCTTGTCATTGAAATGACCAGAATACATCATCCTATTAGCCTGCCAGCCTCTTTCCAGTGAAGGATCACAGAGTTTGTTTTGTTGACAGTGCGAGTCCCTTCAGCCTGATACATTGATCCTTTCTCTGACTGCTGTTTGCAACTTTGAATTATCACCTGTACATTGATCAATGCGTTTTATTGATAAGTGCTCTCATTGGGTCATCCCCACAACTGAAAATAACAACTGGCCTATGTTTATATCTAGGTCACTTTGAACACTGAGATTACTCTGCAACCAAAAAAAAGTCAACATTCAAATCTGATAAGAAGTTGTACTCATTAATACTTCAACCAGATGCTTTCATCAACAACAAAAATTTAAAAAAAAAAAGTATTTCCAGACTGGAACTGTAAGTAGTTTTTCAGTCACAGCGACTTCCACTCAAAACAAACGTGACACCCCTGACGGCTCAGCGCCCCCTCCCCACATGAACCTAGTGAACTGGTGAAGGTGAGCCTCTGCTCCACTAAACCATGGCACATCCGCCGCTCATCATTCATAAAATCGCACATCTGGGACCTGCTGCACATCACACTCAGTGCCACATCATAACAAAAATACATTTAGCCAAAACGATAAACACTGGCCGTTCAACAGCGATAAATGGCCGATATTCCAGTCTGGATGATTAGATTTTACTTGTCACACAAGCTTTGTGTCTCCCGAATACAAAAACACAACAGCTGTAAGTGCTATTAACATAATGTAAGCGTGTAATGTGCATGTGAGCAACAGTTTGTTACGGAATCAGCAGCCACCCCTGCGCAACTCGTAGCCGCTTACTTTACGGCAGACATATTATTTAGCATTAGCATTGCACACTCCTGACCAACAGCTACGGCCCAGTCGAAATTCACTCCTCAGTCAAAAGCTCAAAAGACACGCTCACAACAGTGTATCAGAAATGATGAATGCCAGAAAAAAGTACGTTTGATTTGTTTACATCTACTTCGCTCACCGCTTGGTTCCGTGTGAGAGGAGGTTAGCTAGCTAAGCCAAAGCGTGAACTACACCCCTCTTCTCCAGTTAAATGTGAAAATACTTACCTTTTTCAAAGCACGTGTGTCCCTTTTCAATGTCCAAACGGTAACAATCCTCTATATTGATCTCCGGGTCGCCATTAAAGGCTTTTTTCTGCAATATATGTCTCAGTCACGTAGCTATAATCGTCATCCACTCCTGAGCGGTTGACACATTTGTGCAACGTGAGCCCGGCGCGGCAGAACCCCGCCCACTCGTCACCAATTGGATGGACTCATTTTGCATCTGTGATCTGATTGGTCAGCGCTAGTGATACTGGGCGGTGCCGGGGCCACAGTGTGTCAGGGGCTCGCTGGCGATTCACGTGGATTGCCATGTTACACAACAGAGAAACAACAAGCCCCGAGCAGACTGCGCAAGCAGCTCACCGCTACTCCGCTGCACCCTCCACCCCTCCACCGCTGGATGAATAAACACAGCCACTGCATGGTCCAGCTGATACAGTGCAGCCGTGTGTTGTCTCCAACAGGATATCTTTGATTTAAGACCTAAGTCTCTGCACTGTCAGCAGTCTTTCTTAAAATGTTCAGGACAGAATCAATATTCTTTAAAATAAAAAAACAGAATGACGCCAGAAATCATGTGTCTTTCTACAGAAAGCTTAAGTGATAATGGATTGATATCCATCAGAGATGTGTTAGACTGGTGAACTTTGTTTCCTTTTTGCATCATGAAACATTTATTTGTAAAAGCTTAGAAGATGGATGTTAGTTTGCGACCTCGTTCCTCTCTGGCAGACATTTCCAATGTTTGACAGGCAATCCAGTATCCAGTTTACTTATCCTCATGAGGCAGCATTCACATTCTTGCATTCTTCTGACACATAAATACAAGATACCAGCAGAGTTAAACTGTTTTTTATTCAAGCAAAATGCATTCAAGGCCAAAGTAGAATTGCACTGATTTTCATTTACATTCCCAGTTGGTAGGCATTTGCAAGCGCTCATAGTTATTGAGTCCTGAATTACTGTGTAAAGAGTGCAAAGATAACATGGTTGGAAAAAGCTGAGCTGCTGAAAAAAACAGTGTGGAGCTAATCAATTTCCAATCACATCTTCAGCTGCACTGAATGCTTTGCGTTCGTGTCTATTTCAATCATGCATACACACTAAAATGCTAGTAACAGAAACTAGATGTTGGAAAACTTACTGAAAAAAGAAACATCCACAACTTTATCGAACAGCAAAAATCATACAAAGAAACCATAAATCCAGTGTTGGTATAGCATACATCATGGCACCACCAAACCAAGTCTCCCTAAGATAAGTTACAAACCAGTTTGTGTGAAAAGAGAAGCGAATATACAACAAAACTGAAACATCACACGTGAGAAGCAATGTTCATTAAAAAGACGGAAAAGACGCGAGTGTGACAACACAAACTTTATTCAAGACTGGCTGAAGCTGACAGACACAAGTACAGTATGAAGAAGATACTCTGCTCTCACCGGCTGGTCTGCAAGGTCAGTAAAGTATGGCTGTACTTTGGACGGCTCGCCATTGGAGAACCCTTCCGAGGACCTTGTCCAATGCTACGCTGTCATCAATGGTTGTGCTGGAACATTTCCCGGAGGCAATCTTTCTGGCACATCCCTGAGAGCACCTGGTCGACACAGCTCGGCTCTCTTAGTTTTAGCACTCCTTGTATTTATGGCAGTTTTTCAAGCCTCGGTCAGGCGGTGAGGTTGTTGGTCTATAGGCACTCAATTTAAACACTCGCCCACACCAGCTTTAACTGAATCGGAGGCGCCACACGGAAAGATGGACAAGATGGTTTCGATCTAGCTGGACTTATGTGTCGCTTTGCTTCAATAGTTAATGGCTTGGGCAGACAAGTAATCTGCACTTCAATACAGGCATAAATAAAATGGGGCATTCGGATTCTACTATCTATCACTCTACTGCAACCATTAGCAAAAAGAAAACCAACAAAAAAGTGGGGAGAACTATCAAAACACTGGTGTCACACTGCAAGGGAGAACTGTGCTCATCACCCCGTTGATATGCAGGATTTCTGTTACACTTTGAACACCTGCAGCATGTCCTGAAAGGCACTTCACTTAAGCTGGTATCAATAAAACATAGTTCTTATACTATAGGCGAGGAGAGTTTACACGAACATACTTCATTTCTCAAGGGTGGAATATGTGTGTGTGTGTGTGTGTGTGTGTGTGTGTATACTCTGTGTGTCATTTGTACTTTTGCCGGGTTTTTTTTGTTCTAGTTATGTTTTAATGTATAATTCTTGGTTTCTTTGGTGCATTGCCAAGAATAGTAACGAGTGCCGTCATATTCATGAAGAGCACAATCTACTTTTATTCTCTCACACACACACACACACACACACACACACACACACACACACACACACACACACACACACACACACACACAAACAACAATCCAGGACAAGGAATGAAGACCCCCGTAGAGGGAAAATGTGAAGCTGAGCAGCCAGTCATCATTGTGAATCAGTGAATTCTTCTTTTGAGGCCTGGATTTTCCACATAGCTCTACTTTTATTCTTCACTCCTCCCCCTGCTGTTCCTCCTGTTGCCAATTTTATGAGGAAGCCCAAACTGTGAAAAAAGTTCAACGTTATTTATTGAAACAACACACATAAATCTGGAAACAAATCTCTCAAACCACAATTATAATACTCACTGATAATGGCGATGATGATGATAACAATGACAAATATCAGGATAGCCCACATCTGAAACAGAAAACATGTTTCAATACATTCTATATTTATTTGTGTGTGTGTCTTTTAGGAGAGACTACTAAGCTCAGGCACCTTGAGGTTCTTCCACCAGTACTTTCTCTTCAGTTTAGCAGCACTGGTCTCGAATTGGGAGGCTCCAGCCTGCAGTGCGTGTGCCCTGTCATCCAGTCCAGACAGCTTTTGATCCCGTTCCAGTACTTTGTCCACATTGACGCGCATAATATCCACCACCTAGTCATGACATGCACATAATAAACACAAATGGAGGAGCTGTTTGTACAACAAACCCTTGTTGGTGAATTACATTTAAAAAAAAATAAAAATAGATTTTTTTTAAAATGAAAAAGAGCACAAATGGAATAATGGCATAATTGCCTCAAGTGGCAAAAACGCCCAAAGTAATGTTGCCTTACAAAACAACCAGTTAGGAAGATTACAGGTTGAAATGTAAATTTAAAAAAAGAAAAAAGAAAGAGGAGTCATTTAAGTACTTTAGCTTGCTAACCAAGCCCATCTACAATAGACAGACATGCATGTTTGAGCACACAGTATCACAGAATACACATAACCCATATGTTCCACTGATCTACAAACCCTCCAACTGCCCCTCCTCCCAGACAGAGCAGCAGGGCGGGGCGAGTGTGTAGGCCCATGCAGGTCTTACATAACCATGGAGACAGTGATTATATAAACTCCTCGCAGTCAATTGGATACTTTGTGTGACATACGCAGGTTAAAGTTCTGGATGGGAGGAGCTTAGAGTGAGGGGGGCCTAACTGAGAAAGAGAGAGGGAGACAAGTAAAGAGGATTAGGAGTGAGACTCTGCAGCCGTTTGTGGTGGCCTTACTGACATGGTTTGGAGACAAATAGCCAAAAAAACTGCAAGACAAACAGCTTTCACTGAACCTCTTTGGCATGTGAGATGACATGTGAAGGTAGAGGCGCACTGGAAAGAGCAACTGATTCCACAATGTGGTGAATCCAATTATGTCACTGCTGCCAAGAGTTATGCAAGTTTCTGCGGGTGTGACATCAAGGAACACGGGGAATCACACAGAGCAGGGCGAAGTGAAAGGAGAAGTTGGGATGAAGGGTAATACTATACACACACAAATGCTTAAAGGGAAATTTTCATACATTTTGTATTGAATTTTAAGAAAGTAAATCAACATACCTGACCTCGACTGCATAAGCAAAAAATAAAGTGCGGTGAGTTAAAAAAATAAATCCCACATGAAAGGGTCAAAGAAAAAACAATGTGGAAGTTTCATTCTCCACAAACAAACAATAGAAGAAGACAATCATCAAAAGCCCCTTTGAAATAACCAATCTGTCCAAGGCTACAATGCCTCTGATACACTAGTCTGAAAATAAAAGACAGAGGACTTAAATAATGAGTGAAACGTAAGCAAGTTCCTATTGTCTTACCTCATCCACCTGGGCCTGGGTCTGCTGCAAGCGTCTGTTGGATGACGCTCCAGCGGAGCCTTCTGGACCAGCAGCTGACCTGAAGACATAAGACGCAAAGTGTGAAAATCGTCCTTCTGTTACACACTGGCCACATAACCCGTGTCAGTGAAATATGCTTCAAATGGATCCTAAACATCTACTGAATCACATGATGTCTTCCAAGTGTATACATTGCTTGTGTACTCGGCCTAAAACACACAACAAAGATACAACACAAGTGTTACAAAAACAATTATAACAAGTAGTAAGTAAAAGGACAAATCTTCCTGTCATTTAAAAGTAACTGAGTAGTTGTTAGAGGAAAAACTTGCATCCCCGCCGGGTGAATGTAATAACTATCGAGATTCTCTGAATCTTGAGTAAAACAAGACAGTTTCTTTCCAACCTAATTTTTGGGAAAGGAGAGATTTATTTGCAGATTTATCAGTCATAAACATGATTGTGTAAAACTTTTCCATTTCTGGTCATAAGTTGTGTAGCAAAAAGTGCTGATTTTGCAACCATGGTTGGAATTGACATATTGTAGTTTCCAAGCATTGTTTTGCTCAGATAACAAGAAGACAGACCTCAGGTCATAATGACTCAACTTCCAATATATTTTCACAAAGCTCATGATAAACACCAACACATCACTCAATATTGGAAAAAAAAGCAACAAACATGCTACTGTAATAAACAACCGCCCGCACAAGTAGAGCAGATGTAAGATATCAGCAGCAAGCTGCTCGTCACTGACTACCGTCATTTTTTGTTAGTTTTGTTGTTCAGTCAATAGTTGAGGTTAAGAAGATACATGATGCATAACCCATACAAGTATGAATAGGACATTTTATTTGCCAAAAAGGCAATAGCAAATAGAAGCAAAAGTCAACAAGTCAAAGGACATGAATGTTTGGGGTTTATTTGCATAATTTATGCGTTTTATATAGTTTTGCTAATGCTATCAAACTATGAAGTATGGTTGGATGCAATAACTGAACAGCTGAGCAGATAAAATGAAACCTGGCCGGTTCACCTTCAACTGAAACTAATGCAGTTCCTATTCTGTGATTTAATTCCTTCAAACACAGAGACATTTCAAAGCAACAGGCACAATTACAGAAAGACAAAGATCTCTTTTTAAAATGTTTAGTTGTTGACCCTTTTGAATCATGTACTTATTTTCCCTCCAGTAGGTTCTTGTGCTACAGCCTGAGTAAAGCAAGTACTTAAGATGGATGAAGGCCTTCTAACAGTGGGGATCTGCTGCCACCTTCTGACAAGATGCAGCGTTGCTCAGTAATACGTCTATCTCAGACTACTGATCATTGAAATGTGGAGAGACTCAAAACAATCACAATCAATATCACGTTCTTGTTGCACGACAACATATCTACTATAACTGAGGAAAGACGACCAGCCAAACAACAGCATTCACACAAACTGTGTCCACATTAAGGTCCGACATGCAAACAAATTAACTACTGTATGATGAAACAGACACACCCATGCAAGTGAAAACATGCCAAACGCAGCGACTCATCTCCTGGGATAAGCAGAGTAAAAATTATGAGTAACACAAATCCAGAGGGAGCAATGAGTTTAAAACTGACAACATATAAAGGACCAAAGAAATAAAATAAAACTAGGAATTTGCAATATGCATTTATGATTCTCTAAGACCGGTGAGTGGACCAAGTTAAAGTCAGAGAAACATGGCTGAAATCACATCATCACTGTTGAACTACTTTGTTGATCCTGGTCCTTCAGTCCTCTCTCCCTTCCCCTTTCATGTCTCCTGACACAAGAACATCTGACTCGTATTTTGAAGGGTCGTCATTCAACGAGATGGACTGGACTGAACTAGACTCATTTGGTCAGAGCCTTTTTAAGCAGCTGGGTGCTTGATAATGCAAGAACAGTGATTGGTAAATGCTGTAACTTCCAACTACAGTGATGGCCGATTGTTGCGCTGATTTTTACATCACAACCTGTTGAAATTGTACAAGAAAAATTAAACAAGCGTAGCAGCTCTCACTCGCACTGCAGATTAACATAAAGAATGAATAAAGTCAATGGACAATTCAAAGCTTGTTCAGAGAAAAAAATACCCAGAGAAAATGAAAGCATGTATCAGAGAGAATTTCCAAGTAGTCACTGATGAATGAGGAAGCAGGGTGCTTCAAACACCAAGGACTCATTTCACTTTATTCTGACCAAATACTTTCATGAAGTTTGGTAATTAAAAAAAAAAAACACACTTGAAGTAGCGTGGATTCTGAAAGGCTTCAAACTAGGAACTATACCGTGAATGCTGTCACTCAGTAGTTGATGAGGTCAATTCTGATTACGGCATAAATCAGAAAACAATCCAGTTTATCCAACAAACAGCTTGTCTCTCATGAGACCTTGCTGGCAACAGCACTTGATAACTGAATAAAAGTGAAAGTGTAGCTACAGTTGTGGACTCAGAATGTACTTGTACTCCAAGTTTCTATGAATAAACACAGGAAAACACTCAATAGAGGTGATTTTGAGGAAGTCAGTACTTAATTTCCTGAAACAAAACAAACAAAATCCATGACGCAAAAGCTTCCAAAAGGAAGTCGAACATCAGCTCTACTATAGAGTAAAGGTGAAGTAATTCAAGATGTTTTTTCTGGCTTTTTACATACCAATGAGCACAAATGAAGACAAGGACAAAAATTTTAACATACAGCTTTAAGTCTTAACTGTATTGCTGTGCTACAAAATCAAGCAATCAATGACATTTGTTTTTATGAAATAACATCATGAAAATGGCAACAAAACTGCAAAACTGAGCTCATTGAAGATGACCTCACTGAAATTATTGCAGGCACTTATTGTATGGTGAAAACACAAGGTCCAACTTGAGATTTAAAGGAGGGTTTTTCATACAAGTACTTGAAAAGCATTTATTTACTCTTAAACATGTACTTCTACAATATGTATAGTGAAACTTTATGTCCTTCAATCACATTTCGTCCCAAGGGTCCTGTTCTACATCACTGAGTTACTACTGATGGATTGACTTGGAGGCAACTTTTTGCTGCAGCTGTTGATGAAGGAAACACTAATTTAAGAACATCAGCTGGTATCATTTCTGCAAAGACAGCTTTTGACTGCATGAGATATTTTACTAGAGTACTTAAGAATATGGATCTTTGACTGAGAAGGATTAAATTATGAACCAGGTGAGTACATTATGCATAAAAGAGTACTTGTAAGCAAATGTTTGTCATGTGGACACTTGAGTTGAAGGAAAAACTCAAGACTGTAATGGAGGAAAATTCGATGACCACTGCGCATAAAGGACAACTGGGAATTTCATTATTAGACTGGGAACTGGAGTCTTTCACATGCTCTGTGAGAGACGACTAAAAATAGTGACACTACAGCACTTAGTTTCAGATGAATTGCTTTATTTAGTTGTTGTATGTGTTCTGATAACTAAGTCAAGGCTCAGGAGAGACGTAAATACTTCGCCTTGTTTGGATCGAATTCTCGAGCCATGGCTGTCATTTGAAATATTTATAAAACTAGCCACACTATCTACAGAGACATCCACATGATTTAATGTATTCAGGGGGAGCTTTCAGCTAATGCCCAACAAACAGAAAATTGTAGCCGCAGGAAGTGATAGCATCAAACTGCCAAGTTAGCAGTTGGATTAAAGCTTAATGTTTCAATGTGCGTGTCTCTAAACCTAATAACAATCCTTTGGATGTGTGAGTACGGTTTCAACAACCTTTTGTTAAGAAAAAGGGAGTTACTAAACTTCCATGCTAGTCAGTTCTAAAACAAAGCCCAGAGTTGTTAGCTGAGTTAGCTTCGAGCTAAAGTGGGCCAGTAGCACTTGTTGCAGCTTCGTACCAAAGTTTGGGCGTAGTTGGGTGTTTTGGCGTCGTCGTTTCTCACTGAACTACCACATCGGCCAACAATTCAACAAAGTGTGTAACATTTGGTTTGAGAACAAGTTGAATTCCAAAGAAAGGGCACTTACATTGTGAAGTAACTTTGTTTGTATGACTCCGTCGCTGTTTGATGCTTGTGTGCTAAGTGTCAGCCGTATCAGTTCGAGCCGTCGGTTGCTGCGCTGCATTCATGGTCATCGGAAATGTAGGATGACACAAGCAGGGGAAACACAAAAGTTTATTTTAAAAAAAACGATTGAGACTAAAAACTAAAACATTTCCTAGTGCTTGAAATCCCTATTTTAACTGAGATACATATGTCGTTATATCATCGGCTGACGATATCTTGAAAATAATCTTTAATCAAGTGCAGCTATAAAGTTAATCGTGTGGTTCCTGTGCACTCTGATCAAGCTGTGCCCGAGCAAAACTTAATTTCAGCAAATCAATGAAGTCCAAAGAGAGTCCTGCCATTTATGAACATTCCTAAATGACAGGAAAGTTTTGTTTTATACTAGAAGTTACAAAGTTCTGACTGTGTGCTGGACATTGAAGGTACCATTAAAGAGGCAGAGGATTGAAGCTCCCACGTCGCATACCCACAATTAGTAACACATAACAAAAAATTAACACATGGAACCAAACAGCATGCCGCGTTCAGCTGATTACTAATTACACCAGCAAAGGAAGAGGAGGAGGAGAAACGTCTAATTTCAGCCTTCATTCTTCAGTGCGCGTTTGTTCGGTGGGTTAAAAGAAGCCATCAAAGCTCGTGATCGGCATGTGACGGACGGAGGAAAACGTCGATTTTCACGCTCAATTTACGTGTATTTCACGTATTTATCCGCAGCAGCCCGACAAACAAAGCGTAGTTGCTTAGGCTATTACCACTACAGAGAGATAAATAAAGGATTGCAACCATCATGAAACAAACAGGTCAATGGGAAAAAGTGAATCAAACTCAAATGGAAATTAAAAAAAAACATTTGCTCTATTTTAACTCAAGTAATCAATGAACTGATCATTTAAACTGTCACGTTATGTGACATTATCTCCGAAAGATTCTGTTTGTTTGTGCAGCTCATCCTGCCCCACCACACTGAGAAGTAAACGTCATCCTGTGAAATAGGAAACCACGCCCACTGCTATGAATTCCTGTTTGTGTGTCGGTGTGACTCTCTTCGCCATGACTCCATCTGCACTGGTGAGAGGAACTAACTTTACACACACACCGCAACAATCGCGAATGCAAAGCAGCATCGATAGCTTCACTTGCAATGAACTTACGAGCAGTTAAACAAAGTTCTTTCTCTTACGGATTTGGGACACACATTTACACAGGATAGCTGTTAAAAATTATACAAACACGCAGGATTCAACACTCAGTTACAGACTTTGGTGAACATTATGAGCAGAGTTTCTTAACACATTTTGAAGTCCTGTTCACTTTATCTGTGACATAAAAAAACTGCAGTTTTTGGAGCACTTCAGATGCAGTAACAAGGCAAAAGGAATGTCACTTGAGTGAACCATGGGAGTAAAACCCTACAACTGTTTTGGTTACACTCGTGAGGGAGATTACACCAGACCAAGGTCCAATGTCGAGCGAGACTCCATGAAGAAAACCTAAACTGTTGAGTATGTGAATCATTCCTGGACCAGACTCAACTTTAGCTGATACTCATCTTAGGTTGGCACAGGATCCAACTGAGTGAACAAGAAAGAGGGAGACAGAGAGGGGGAGGGGAAATTGGTTTTCAATGTTTGATCTTTGCTCACAGAATACAGGCGAGATAAACACCATGCTCAGGTCATGTTCCTTCTCACTGGCAGAACAGCTGCTCAGAAAGATGAGGATAATATCACTTCTCCGCAGACACGCACACTTCGTGGGTTTTCAGTGTGCTGCAGGTGAGAATGCTTTTTTTGTTCTTGCTGGGCCATGTGGAGAGCATGTGTGGGACAATAAACCTGTAATAACCATGTAGAAAAGTCCTCTGAGGCTAGCACATGTTTGCTTCTGTACTGACTGTGATGTGACTGGTGCAAGAAAAGCTGAGTTGATGATGGTTGCAGAGGTCAGTCCACCGTTTCACAGTCAGAGCAAAAGTATCTTAAAAAACAGTCAAGCAAAGAAGAAAGTAAACATGTTTAGATTATTAAAACACGATTGGGCAAATTGTATTGACAAAACTGGGAAGCTTTGCAGAATTAGAAACTATATGACAAACACAAAGCAAGCCATTCATATCAAATGACAGAGAGGGAGGAGTAAACAGATAAACACAACAGTTTAACCTCTCTCTACATGTGCACTTTGTTCTCCCTTCAGTCCATTGTAGGAGCGGCTTGAAACAAGCTCCTCTCCTGGTGGCTGCTCCTGCTCGGGCCCTCATCGACGAGCAGATCAGCATCAGGGGCAGTTTCCTGCCTCCACACTCTCCTGTCACAGTGTGCAGTCGCATGCACAGTGAGGAAGGTCACCTGTGGGAGGCATTCGCCCATTATACAACCGATGAAGGCGGCAGTGTCAACTGTGAGTGAAACAATGCCATCTGCTCTTACAGCTGAATTACAGCCAGATCCAAAAACATCAGTCAGGTCAAGATGTATGTTTTTGTTTTTCATGAAATGAATAAAACGCGTCACTACTTGATATGTCAATTTTCTGTTATTCTACATTGATTTTGGTTCGTCATCAATTACTGCTCCAATGCACACATAACGGAACACACTTTGTAGATTTGGCTTGTTTGTGCCATGTTACTGTTTTACAGAACATAAAAATAATATGTGATTTGTAAAAATAAATGTATGAAACAGTCTTATATTTATCTTCCATTTTAACTTTACTGAACATTTTTGAACAGTTCAGCATTTAGCAAGTCCTTCACTTTGAAAGTTTACTTTTTCAACAAGCTGCTTTAATTAACAATACATTTGTGGATTTAATTTGGAAGGTGTTTTTTTAACTAGATAGGGCTCAAAGTTACATGCTGTTACTCCTAGATTATCATTATTGTTGCCTTGTTAATATTGATAGAAAAGGTTTCATTTCTCACTGCGTCTCTCTGTCTCCTGTCCACAGTGACTCGTGACCACTCACTGGGGGGTTCATAT
>JAUESE010000080.1:7953904-7969332 GCA_032274725.1 Malacoctenus triangulatus
CACACACACACACACACACACACACACACACACACACACACACACACACACACACACACACACACACACACGATATTGGACCTAAAAGATGAATTTGGGGACTTTAGTTGATCAAAACTTTTGTACACTGTGTTCCCTGAGCACAGGTCTCATGAAGGCACATGACTGTGACATCAAATGAGTAAAAAGACGTCTGAAGTTTTTTTTCCCAACACTCAAAGTTTCCTCAGCCAGCCGCTTCATCCGCCTGAACATGCGCTCGACGCAAATAAGTCAACAACACATTTGTTGTGATAAAACAAAGTTCTAAAAACCTGATGCAGCACCAATGTAACCTTTGCCCAAAATATGGCGCGAGTGTTTTGTGACTTATCAAATGATGCGGATGGTTGTGACGAACATTATTAAAACAAATCTATGTTGATTTATCACAGAGTGAGCTGCTTGAGTTTCACTCTCCTCTCTTGAGTCCCACCAACACTGTGCTCTGAAAGCAGCTGGGAAATGAAACCAGGTCTCACACAGCAGGTTCAAGGATAAAGGTTGTTTTTGAACAGCACAAAGAAATGAAGCCAGGCCCACAGTTTGACGCACTTTGTTCAATACTGAGAGAACACTCTTGGATTCATTTTAGAGGGAAAAAACAAGAGTCTGAGTTTGCAGCAGGTTCCAAGCATTACCTGACATTAAATTAAGAAATATTTCAGAAAAACAAACTCATAATAATTTCCTAAAACACTGGGCTTTTGTTCAAAAGGCTAATTGATGTCACGTGCCAATTCCCATCGATTCAACAAAAAAGATTAACTTTGAGTAAACAATTTTTCTCCTTTTCAGGAATGCATATTTATTTGAATATTCTATTTTTCATTCTGACACAAGATAAGATACAGTACAATTATGGGAAAGAGTTAATCCAATCAATTCTACAAAGTTTTTCTTGAACAACACTGAATTTTTCCTGAGGCTCATCCTGACTCCTGTTTGTCATGTGTTCTCATGTGGCAGCAGCAGGGACAGAAACCAGATTCATTGGAGCAACAGTGAAATGCACGCTTCTAATTATTTCTGTCAATTTTAAATTTGTTAAGGACAAGCACACACATAACCAAAAGTCCTTGGTTCACAATTTGTGGTCTCTGTAACCTTTCACCATTCTCTTAACAACTGCTATAAATCCCGAGTAAAAGACCACCCTGCCAGCTCTCACACCCCAACATGAACTCAGTGACACATCCAAAGATTATAATTCCTCAGATATTCAAGACTGATTTAGTCAAATTGGTCAGCGACTCCCCATTTGTCGGAAGTATATCTGTTTCTCAAGTTAACACAAAAACAGAGAAATTTCTCCTGCTTTTGACTTTTCTAGTTTGTACATTTTTTAGCTCTGATTTTGAACCACCAGCTGTCTTGAAATCCTATTAAAAAGCACCACAAACTATGTGTTGTATGGGACTTACTTACGTCAGCATGTTTTTCCCCAACAGATTCTGCTGTAGCACTTTTAAAATAGTCCACAATCACTTTTATCAGCAGTGTGTCTGACACGCTGGTATGTGTTGTACTAGTCCTGGTGTGACCTGGATTAAAGTCATTGATTACGTAACGTTTCTAACATGTCAGCACTAATCTCATCAAATACCACTGAAACCCCCCATGACTGTGGTTACAGAAGAAATCACCGAGACACGGACCAAGTTTCTCAGCAGCTAAAGCTGGCGGGAAAATATTGTAGTGTCACACACATTGGTTGGACAAACCACGTGTGTGTTGAGTATGGGGGAAAAAAAATCAATAGAGGTCAAATGATTGAGTCATCTAGACTTTATCAAATTGTGTACGGTTGGATTTACCCAGTTAGACTTACACTCAAATGGACTGAACGTCACTCATCCACTCAACTTCCCCAAAACCTCAACGGTCTGTATTGAAATCTAATCTGCACCAGACAGCTTTAACTATCACTGAATCTATAGCTCCTCCCAAACAAATGTTACACCTCCCTCAAACTGTAAACTTTTAATACGCACTGTAATAATCAAATCCAAACAATATATATTCACATTTTTAGGTAAAGATCTGCAATTACAAACTACCATAACTCCTAAAAAAATAACAGAGAATCCATATTTCAAATTGAAGCTACAACACTAAAGTATCCCACTTTTTCAAATCATAAAAATACCGCTCTGTACAATCAGTGCTCTGAGATGCTATAAAAAAAGACAGGAAAATCATGGCTGAATAACATGGCTAACACTGGCTGTTCAGGAACAGTCACATACCTCACTGTCAGGGTTCACAGCAACAACACAATTAATGTCCATCTCAGATTATCAACATAGCAGTGCATTGCAGCTGCAAGCTCAACTTTAATTGTAGTTTAAGAGGCAAATGACAAAAAAAATAAACCCCACTGACAAAAGAGCTACATGCCACTTCTGCTCAGGGTATGTAGCATATTATAGCCGATTATAAATCTGCACAATATATGAGAAGCTCTTAAACTCCAGCAAGAGAGGAAGTGAGAAAAAACAGCAGTCTTCAGTATCACCAGAACAACGTGTTCCAAACATCATGGTGTTTGGCCCTTCTCCAAGAACGTCCACAGCAGGTGCCAGGGTGCCAAATCCCCTGAATTTCAGACACATTGTGTCCAGAAATGACCTTTACAGAGAACCAACAGTTTCGTTTGTCAACATACTTTCTCAATTCTACCAGGTGATTGGTGTGAATTTAGTTATGGTCTGTTTGACAAGGTTGATGCCACTGGGATGAAATTAGGGTTATCATTCCTGATTAGCCAACTTAATGATAAAACACATGATGTTGGTTCAGGTTCAGAAAAAGAGGATAGGCCTGAGCCAATATAGAAAACCTGTCATATGAGTTTAGGTAATCATTAATGAGACACATACATGCTCATTACCTATTTCAGGTTGAAAGCCAAATTGTTACTGAGTGTAAGTGAAAGTAACAAGGAGACTAGTTGTATTTCTCAATGTTCCTTGTGAAAAGTAAACATATAGTGACAGTTGACCTGGGTAAAAAAAAAAAATAGTTATGACAGTTTCCAAGCACCTATTTAGGAGTACACAAACAACACTGTAAACAATCAAATGAGAGCAGATCAGATACATTTACTGAAAGGAACCGATTGAGTAGTTAAACCTATACAGTATTAAGAATTCAAAAGTCTGAGAAGACCTATGATATTATTTCACGATGTCATGCAAAACTAGAGGTTTATATTTTCCCTTAATTTGCACACAAGTCCCCTTTAAAGCTTTGAAACTTGAATGTATTCATTTACAAGTATGATGGAACTCATGAAGCGCAGCATTTTACACACGAGTCTAAGAACTCAGATCAAAGATGTGCCAATAAATAAATCTTTGAAACAATCCCTCTTGATCAGATGATTTCCCAGATTGAGAAGCAGCTAGCCCAAAGCTGAAACCACAAAACACCGTCTGACCCGCCGTCCTGGGTGACTGTGGGGCTTGTTCTTGAAGTTATGGGACCACCAAGCTCGACTACAAAACTGTCAGTGACCAGAAGCGCAGAACAGCATCGGTAACATATCAATCCTCTGGACAGAGCTTGGTGTGCTAACACACACCTTGTCGGTGTACCTTTTCCGACGTGCAGCCGAGGCAACGAGTTTCCATGATGTATTAGCAACCGGCCAAGTCGGCTGTGCTAGCTTTACCCTTCATAAAGTGCAAAGAATGGTCTTACCTCTGTGTCCTTTACGGGAATTTCAAAAGATAGGTTGTATTCCGACGTTTAAGCGGGAATTCATAAATTGACCATGTGTTTAAATATGAAGACAGCAAGACACGTTATCAACTGAATAACAGGCAAAGTCGTATCTTTCCATGTCAACTGTAGGTTCGAAGCCTGCTGCGCAGGCGCACTCCCGTCGGCCACACTGATTGGCTAGGAATTAATTTTTAACGTAACCCTGAGTTATGTCTTGCAGGCACAAGTGGCATTGACACAAGATAATGGTTTACCAGGATAATTACCAGACTCATTTCAACCTACATTTAAAAATAAAAATAAAATTGGCTAAGAATGAATGATATTTTTTTCTTGTTAAGTTACAGAGATATTTACAATGACAATCGGCAAAAACTGATCACTCACGATATACATGAACAGTACAAATATTTAAAACCCACTCATTTAAGTACTGCTTTCTAATTGCATCCAACTTGTGGACAGTCCATCACAGAACAACCACCGACACACACAAAAGAAAACTCAACATTGCCACTGACTTGTCAGAATGACAATGCAAAGCCTTCAATGAAAACACAAAAGACATATAAAATTAGGATGAAGAAAGTCTTCTAGCAAAAAGGTTTAAGAAAAACAATTACAAAAAATAGGAGAGGGTTTGCTTTCATTTTTTTCCACCTTGGAGTGAAATAAACGTGAATATCTTCAGTAAAATTGATTTTTCCGTCACTTTCAAGGATTTATTCAAACACATCATCATTACACTCTGAATGTAAAACTAATAAATCTACGGATTTAATAACATAATTAAAGTACAATAACAAATATATGGTCAAAGTTTACAGCTGTGATATTTGAAGATTTAAAAAAAAAAAACTGCTGAAATCAAAATCGCGTTTTTCTAACGTGTCTCGCGAGGATTAGGTAACGGTACACTTCACTTATTCTAGGAGCTAACCCAGCTAATGCTAGGCCAACTAGCTGCTGAGGAGTGACATGAAGTCAAGTTTACACCAAGTCTCGGTGAAGGAGCGACTACTCTGATCGGGACATGGAGTCGAGGAAAATAACGGACCAGGTAACGGACGAAGCGCCCGCTGCGGTGGAGCCAGACGTTAGAAAGACAAAACCCCTGCTGGACTTCTGTCCTGCAGACTGCCGGCTAGTCCCTGTTAGCGACATGACGAGGAAAGTTTTATACGAGGCTGGTTAATGTTGCCAATCCTCGTCCGAGAACGGGTAGACTTGAGTTTTGGTTAGTCTGGGAGGTTGGTACAACAAATAAGTGTTGGATGTGATGTGTCTTGAACAAGCTGTGCAGTTTCCCAAGAGTCCCAGATGAGGTTCATCGAAGGTTCCTGGAAAACAGAGCCATAAATCTGCAAAACAAACGTGCCAAGCATTCAGTTCAGATGTTTTCCTCGCAGTTGTCACACATACGTTTGAGGAGCCATTGTAGGAATCGCCCCAAACATCCTCAAAAAGTTTGATACGAGAGGTGTTTCTTCTCTCCTTCCCTGAAAAATGTCAGTCAAAATGTCAGTGGTCGAAGATGTACGTGATGTTCCCAACCTTCAGTCGAGCAATTTCAAGCTCTAATCAGACGAATCGATGGTGAAATCTCCAAACTGGTACCAAGACTTGTGTCAGATTTACCAGATTTGCTGCTGCTATGTCTGGTGTGTTTCTACAGTCTCCACTGGTCCAGGCCATATTCAGCAGAAATGCAGAAGATGTGATATTTCTCTTGAGCCAAGAAGAAGATGTCAACTCACTGGTAGTTTTTCCACAGCATTAACAAATATAAAGACTGATAATTTCAAAATGTGACTTTGCAAAGATCATGACACAAACTAAAACTGTCATTGTATGTAAGGATAAAATTTACACTATTATCTTGGTGGGTTTTATTTTCTATTCCAGGACCAAGAACACAGCACACCACTTCATGCTGCTGCTTATATGGGTGATGTCCAAGTGATGGACCTGCTCATCAGTTCAGGTAAACAGAAAGTATCTCAAATTTTAAGATGTTTGTCCATGCTGATAATAGAAGTGGTAATTATAATATTTTTTTGATAATGATTTATATTTTGAAAACACAACAGTTGAATGAAATCTTTTTGTGCATTGCTTTTCCATTCTTTCTCAGGTGCAAACGTCAACACTAAGGACCAGGGCTCGTTGACTCCTCTCCATCGAGCAGCTGCCTCACGAAATCAAGTAACTCTTGGAAAAACACAGGAATTAAAACTAGGAGGAAATACTCTTTCACTCCTGATCAGTTCCTCATACTGCCTGTGATTCTTATCTTGTACCTTAGAAGGCTGTTGAACTGCTCCTGAAACACCGAGCCGAGGTCAACGCCAGAGACAAATTCCGGCACACACCTTTGCACATGGCGGCTGCCCACTGGGCCACAGGATGCGCAGAGGCTCTGCTCCCACATGTTTGTAGCCTGGATGTAACTGACAAATCAGGAAGGACGCCGCTCCATCATGCAGCGTATAGTGGCCACGATGAGGTGAACTATGAAATCGGTCATATTGTTTGTATGGCTTCTTTTTAACTCGACATCTGCTCGTTTTTATTTTAGCCTTTGAAGATTTTTGCCTTTTTTGTGGATCACAAGTGTCACTGGAGATGAGTTGATGTCCACACGGTGGCTAATGAAGCTTATTCCACAGATGGTGAACTTGTTCCTCCGTAAAGGTGCCAACGCGAATGCCAAGGATAAAAAAGACAGGCAGCCAATCCACCTGGCGGCACACCTCGGTGAGCAGTCTTTCAAACACTGATCCATCTTTGACTGATGCGTTCGAACTGTGTTCACTGACTGAGCTTCGGGCTGCACAATGAAACGAACACAATGCACTGTGATGTGCGAGTGTGACGGACAGACGCAATAACAGTTTCTGCGTTCTTTCAGGACACGTGGAGGTCATTAAGCTGCTGGTGTCGCACGGCGCAGATGTGATGTGTAAAGACAAGTGTGGTTACTCTCCACTTCACGCTGCTGCTGCCAGCGGCCAGCTCGATGCAGTCCAATATCTGTTGAGCCTGGGAGTGGAGGTAAGGTCGCTCAGTCACCACACAGAAAAAACTCCAAAGCTTTTTCTTTTGTATCGTATACTGGACTGAGGTTACAGATGTTGGAGTGCTTTTGTTCTTATTGCACTTTTCTGTCATTGTATTATATGCTGAAGTAGAAACTATATAGAACAGACATTTAAGTCAAGATCTGGAGACAATAACATGGGACTCCATGACACAATCTGTGAGGAAAATAAATCCTTCACACCAGATGTTTCCTTTTTTAAGATGCCTCCAAGTATATTTAGCCAAGTCAGCTGCTTGCTCGTGTAACTCACACTGACATCAACTATAGTCGTACCGAATAGACACGCGAACGTCTTTCCTTCACAATCGGCTCACGGCATCGTTTTACTGCCTTTGACTCCCAGACTGATGAACCAAACATTTTTGGGAACACGGCGCTCCACATGGCGTGTCACACAGGCCAGGACAATGTGGCCACTGAGCTGGTGAACTGCGGAGCCAACTTCAACCAGCCCAACTACGATGGAAACACGCCGCTGCATCTCGCCGCCGCCTCTTCCAGCGGCGTGCTTTGTCTCGAGCTGCTCGTCAACAATGGAGCTGATGTGAACATACAGGTGAAAACACTGTTTTTAGGAGGTGATGAAGATGGTTTGAAGTCCCTCCAGCATTGCTGCTTCATGGTGAATGATTTATTTTTTTAATTCGAGACTGATTGTTCATTCTGTCATCATTTTTTTGGGCCAGAATAAAGAAGGGAAGAGCGCTTTACATATGGCTGCAATGCACGGTCGCTTCACAGGATCCCAGATTCTGATCCAAAATGGTAACAAACACTCTAAAAAGTTCCACATTGTTGTGTGACTCACGTTAAATGTTCAAAACACACGCCCTTGAAGAGGACCTTGACTGAAAGTGCATGAATCTGTGTGCTTGTCTCTCTGTGTACAGGTGGAGAGGTTGATTGTGTGGACATGAATGGCAACACTCCTCTTCTTGTTGCTGCCAGATATGGTCAGGAGCTGCTGATCAGCACTCTGCTGACAAACGGTGCAGACAGAAGCAGGTAGGTCCGATCCAACCAGCTGGTTCATGATGCTAGTGAATACGTGTCACTATCAGACTGTCAGGGGAAAATCACACCTTCAGAGGGTGTTGAATTGCATCTAAGACAATGTACCAGTCATACATGTTTGTTAGAAGAAGCTGAGAATCGAGCTGTACCGCATTCACTCGTGGCAAAGATTTTGGCTCATGTTTTGCACACACAAAAATAATATTGTCCTATCTTCAGACAAGGGATTCATGGGATGCTCCCACTACATTTGGCAGCGCTCTATGGATTTCCAGACTGTTGCAGGAAGTTACTGTCAAATGGTGAGAACACGGTTTGTCTGCATTTTCTCATCTAATCGCTTTCTCTGCAGTTGATTTGCCACAAGTCAGAAATGGTTTTGGTTGGTTTGTGTTTCCCTCAGGACAATTTTTCAACATTGTTCCTCCCTTGACGAGCGGCCAGACTCCAGCAGCAGGGTTCGACATTAACATGTCAGACGACCACGGCAGGACCTGCCTGCATGCAGCTGCCTCTGGAGGGTGAGTGGTGAACACGCATTAATCCCTGGAACTATTTTTGCCCTGTGACATTAGCATTAAATGCCTGAACCAGACAGAACTCTGTGTCAGATCTAAATATATTACAACTAGTCCTAAAATAAACAATCATTATTAGAAATCCAACAATCACATGCCTGTTTACTTTTGAAATTTGTCGTACTCTTTCTCCTCATTTACATCCAATATGAGCATGTTGACGAGCCATCCTGCTTTATTTAGTGCGATGGTTTGATGTGCTGTTTTTATGTCTTGCAGAAATGTCGAGTGTCTCAACTTGCTCATAAATTTTGGTGCTGAACTTGACCTAAAGGATGATTTGGGAAGGTGAGCGCAGCTGAACAGCTGGATGGGAGGAATGAACACATCAGTGCTTGTCGCAGTGACTGATATCAAAGCTCTCCGGTTTCGTCCTGCAGATCCCCGCTGCACTACGCTGCCGCCAACGGGAACAGCCAGTGCACCGTGTCGCTGGTGAGAGCCGGCGCCGAGGTCAACGAGCTGGATCTGACCAACTGCAGCCCCCTGCACTACGCCGCCGCTTCACACACCTTCTGTGGGTAAGAGCCTCAGCTGTAAGCCTCTGCTGTTTGAAGAGAGGTAATGAGAACAGCGCGCCGCTGAAAGCTCTGTGTAAAATTACCCTGACGCCAAAATAAGAGGGCTTGCTTTGTGTTCACAGTGGGGGCCCAAACGCCGAGCCAGAAGTCAGTTTAGAGAAACAGCAAGAAGCGTCTCTGTGAGTTGTTCTCATTTAGGAAATGGATACATCTCTGTCTTTGCTGATCTGCTCACACTTATTCAGTTATCCACACACCTAAAATAAGATCCAAAATCAAGACAGGTTTTTTTTCCCACCGGCTTTCCATCAAATGTTGATGAATCTATTAAGAACTTGCACCTTTTGTTCCCATTTTTTGCTGCAAATCTTTCAGAAGAGACAGTGTTTTTCATTGTTGCTTGAATTGCATCGGTTTAGATGTTTAGACTATTTGCTGGACAACGGAGCGAACCCAACTTTGAAGAACACTAAGGGCTACAGCGCCGTCCACTACGCAGCAGCTTACGGGAACAAACAGCATCTAGAACTGGTCAGTGATGCATCAGCTGCTTTCATCAGGCTGTGATTTGTCATTGATTCAGTGCAGGTCAGACCAGTTTAAAGGTGTATTGTTTTTTTGTTTTGCAGCTTTTGGAGATTTCTTTCAACTGTCTGGAGGAGGCTGAAAGTAATATTCCAGTCAGTCCTTTGCACTTAGCTGTGAGTATAATTACAACAATGCTGGGAATCCTCTGACTCGTGATGGCAAGGGCTCTATAATTACGGTGCGTTTAATCCTGACAGGCATATTATGGGCACTGTGAGGCGCTGCATTTGCTTTGTGAGACGCTGGTGAGTCTGGACGTGCGGGACATTAAGGGTCAGACTGCCCTGCACCTGGCTGCTCACAGAGGCTTCTCGTCCTGCGTGGAGGTTCTGCTGAAACATCAAGCGTCCTACACACTGAAGGAGCACGCACGCAAGTGGACAGCTCTCCACGCTGCAGGTAAGCGACCATGAGGCCAGAACAAGTATAAGCTGCAGGTCGTGAAACACTCCACATGTTTGCCGTCAACCTTTTTTTCTTGTTTACATCTTTACTTAACTGACACGAGTCTTTAAAGTTTGATCCTTCCTTTCTCTTTCTGCAGCTGCTGAGGGACAAGTGGACTGTTTGCTTCTATTGGTCAACATGGAGCAAAGTGGTGACGTCATTGACTGTCAGGACACCCAGGGACAGTGAGTCTTCAAGTGCTTAATTTTTTGTTTATCAATAAAAAGATCTGATAGTAAAGCGACGGAGGAAGTGATGTTTTATCGTTTGACACATTGCACCTTATGGTTGTTGAAAGCTGATATACTGAGCAGAGATAATTGATCTCATCGGCAGTAATCTGAGGACTCTACCTTCCTGGTCTTGCAGCGTTTGTGTTTTTCCTTTGCAGGACGGCTCTCATGCTGGCAGCTCTGGGACGTCACACTGACTGTGTCCACATCCTCCTGGAGAAAAGTGCAAAGGCCGATGCTGCAGACAAACGGGGATTCACTGCGTTGCACAGAGCTGTGAGCGTCAGCAGGGCACACCTCCTCTTCAGGAAGATTTGGAGCGTCATCTTGTGTTCTCGAACTCATGTCGTGTTGTCGCCCTGCAGGCCATGTTGGGCGGTGAGGACTGTGTGTCTGCTCTGCTGGAACACGGTGCTTCTGCTCTCTGCAGAGACTCTCAGGGAAGGACGGCGCTGCACCTCGCAGCGTCCTGTGGCCACACGGACCTGCTCCACACGTTGTTAAAGGCTGCAAAGAAAGCGGACCCTCTGGACTCCATGTTGGACTACAGAGGCTACACGCCCACTCACTGGGCTGCATATCATGGTGAGACGTCAGGGAAGAAATTCATCAGCGATGGTAGCCAAAGAGTTCATTTCAGTGATGAATGAAACAGTGGTGACAAAGACATATATAAATCAATGCTAAGATTTTCATGACTGTAAGATTCACAATTTAACTATCTGATTTTTTTCTGCTCAGGACATGATGGATGTTTACGCATTTTACTTGAAAACAAACTTTTTAGCAACCAGGAGGGAAACTTATTCACACCTTTGCACTGTGCGTTGTAAGTATCCCAACTACATCTGTGCTTCGATATTGATCGATGGACACACAGCGCTTCTTTTCACTGTTTTTTAAATCTACCTTTTCTCCTCACGCAGAGTTAATGGACATGATGTTGCTGCTGAGCTGCTTGTTAAAACTGTTGGCCCTCAGACTGTCAACACGAGTGATGCCAAAGGAAGGTGGGTAGACTTTTGTTTTTTTGTGTTGAAAAGAATGTAATTTTTTTAAGAAACAGTTGCACACTTACAAACAAGGAAGTTACAGTTTTTCAAACAAAACACCTTTTGGCATCAGGATGCATTACAGTATGATCTAGATTGACATGGGGACACAACCTCGTTTTTAAAGATAAAATAATTCAGTATTATTATTTGCTAACTTGGTCTTTTCCCGCTTGCTTGGCTGCAGGACTCCCCTGCATGCAGCTGCTTATTCTGGGAACGTTGCTGGGCTCCAGCTGGTCCTGGCCCAGGGTGCACAAGTCAATGCTGTGGATGCCTGTGGGTGCTCTGCTCTGATGGTTGCTTCAAGCTGTGGGCAGACCAGAGCTGTTGGTATGTGATCGAAAACTGCTGACATCCATCTGGTAAAACGTTATCGCTCGTCTTGGTAACAGTATTAAAACATCCCGACCGTTTTTATCCCAGGAAGTGATTATCCTTCAGGTCCTCACAATGACTGTACTGTTTAATACACCTGCTTGTTCCCCTGTCGCACTGAAAGTGGGATTGTCAGCACAGTCTCCAGGCTTGCGATGTATTAGTGTTTATTGTTGCTCGTTTTTCTGCATTTCAGAGTTCTTACTGCACAATGCGAAGCCAGACCTGACCCTGGTGGATGTCAATAATAACACAGCCCTTCACTTAGCCTGCAGCAAGGTCACACATACTCTCAAACAGATGCACCGTTTGCATGCTATCCTTTGTTTACTGTTTTTATTTTTTTACACATTTTGCACAAGATGCACGAGTGGAATCCATGTTCATTTTAAAGTTTGAAATTAAAAAAATGATGGCTTGTATCCATGAAAAGTACAGTTGTTTTTTTTTAACATTTCGTATGATGTGCTTCACTCTGCAGGGTCATGAGATGTGCGCTCTGTTGATCCTGGGAGAGGTCACAGATTCGTCCCTCATAAATGCCAGAAACAACGCTCTCCAAATGTGAGCGGCTCTCTTGAACACCCTGCATGCTGTCTCCTAAAAGTCACACCCATCAACCTTCAACTGTGACCTCCTAAAATACTCAACTTTTGATGGAGTGATACCGGTTGCGGCTCTGCGGGAGCTTTCACTTTCATCAGACATGCTTGTTTATTTCCCTGCAGGCCCCTTCACATCTCAGCCAGGAAGGGCCTGGCAACGGTGGTGCAGGTCTTACTGAGCAGAGGGGCAGCGGTCATGGCTGTGGATGAAGAAGGTCAGTACAAATGACTGTAGCTGTGCGACGGTAGACACAAACAGTCCGTGTTTCCTGGAAGATCCCACACGCTGACTCTGCTCCTTTTAGGCCACACACCCGCTCTGGCCTGCGCTCCCAACAAAAACGTGGCAGACTGCCTGGCCATGATCCTCTCCACCATGAAGCCGTTTCCTCCCAGAGAAGCTGGCAACGGGACAGCGTCCCACTTCAGTCCCATCCGGAAGAACTGCGGCATCGCTGCCGCCTGCGGCTCCAGTGGGAACCTGTGTCACGCCTGAGTCACAGAGCGCACACACCGAGTAAAACTCCGCGGCACTGCGACTCCACACATGCACATTCATGTCTCCACGGACATGTGTGGCCACGTTCTTCTCCGGTGTCATGACATTTGTCCGTGTGTGTCATGCAGCTTATCCTCCTGCACAAGTAGCGCTTCTCTTAACCTTAGTCTTACTCTTTACTAACATTAGTGGACCTCATAGATAATCCTCTCTGGAACTCGTTGTTATAATGACTTACTAACCATGAGAAATGAATAGTGTTAACTCGAGTCCACGACGGAAACCTCCCCACATGAACAACGTCCTCTGTCGGAATTGGCTGATTTTCATCTTTTTACTTTTCAACACCTGAAACCTCATTAATGTCCTCCGCTGAAACAGTTTGAAAGAATGCTGAAGATATATTTGTTGTGTGTATGATTTATGTATGCGTGTGTCTACAAGTGCTCTTTGGCATAACTGACACAGCTTCTTAATGTTGATGTTGTACAAAACCTAACAGAGGCTTTAAACCTTTTATGCAATTATTAAGACTCTATTTTCATATCCTGAGGACAGTGTAGCAAACACTACGCTCGTATAAATGAGCTTATTATTCTATTATTATCATGAGTAAAAGTGTCGCAAGCATGTCAAGAGTTTAATGACATAGTTTAGTAGGTCCAGTATGTACATAATTCTTGAAAGAAAGTTAACCATTTACCTGCTTTATCTTGAAAATCCCAAACTATTGAGAAATTAACCTCAGGTCAGTGTGTACTGTGCTGTAGGTGCAATAACAAGCACATGTTAAGCTGGATGTTACACATCAAGTATAAAGCACAGGAGGCAAACATTGAAGTCATATCAGCCAGTAAAAAAACAGGACTCTTAACAGTTTATAAACACTGGGTGGAAGTTTCTTTTTCAAGCTTTTAGTGTGAAGGTCTCATGACATTTCTTTACATTTAAATGTTACTTAGCTTTATGATCCATTGATCATCCATTGATGGCAGAACTTCGTGTGACTGTTGGAATTTGCACAAATTTGAGAGCTCATGCCATCGTTTTATTTTGTAATCATCAGTGATTAAACACCCAAAGATAATGAATTGGCTCTGACAGAACTAAATACGGTTGGTGTTTTTATCTCTCATTGCTAACAGAAAGCTGAATCACCATAGTTGTTGTCTTTGTTATTATAGTGATCATAGACTCTAGCTGTAAAACACTTTGGTTTGCCTTTTTTTAGAGTGGTACAGCCCACACAAAATGATCAGTTTCATCCATGTAGAAAGTCCAGCAGAGCTGTGTGATTTTGTCTCTATTGACAGCAATAATTATTGCTGTCAATAGAGACACAGTTTGCCAAAGGACACCAACGTTTCTAACTTCCTGTACAGTAAAATACAGAGAACAGCCGAGTGTTGTCACACTCACTTTTCAAATTGTATGATTTTCTAGGACTCTCAGGGAGCTGAAGGTGCCGCACAATGTGGGTTCTATTCATGACTTGGTTGGCTCTCGGAGAAGTAAATTGAAGACCACTTCAATTTACTTCACAAAAAGTCCAAGCTCTTGTTTTGAGTGTGAAGCATTTCATGTGGAGTAAAATGTTGTCAAATGTTTCCGTGTTTATGACTAAAGCAAAGAAAATTAGCCAAGATCAGAAGATGATCATTTTAAGCAATGTTTATACCTTAAATGAGTTATACCTGTTCAGATATAAACATGGCATTGACTCTCTTTATAAACACGTTTTTTGTAACTGGTGTTGTACACTAAGTGTTGTTCTCTCTTTTTTTTTCTTTTCTCATTAAAAAGCTACAGCCTCTGCCTTTTCTTCCTGACCGACAGTCTCTTCTCCCTGTAATATCCGATGTATTATCCTATAATGGCTCTCGACTCTTTGCACTGTGACAATAAAGTTTACATTTTACTAAAGTTTATCCTTCTTGGCTTTGTGCAATTAGATCTGAAACATGATTTGAATTTGCTTGATGACTTTTGCAGGGCAAGTGTTTGTGTGTTCACCTGTCGCTTGTCTAGCGCTTCCCTCCAGCTGCCGATAGATGTCGCTGAACACATTTTACAGACACAGGTTTCCCTCAGTGGGATTAAAATAAATGAGGTTTGGTCTCTCCCGGTCGCCGTCCGCCAGTCCTTCAAACGGCAGCAATTCGCCTCATTGAGCGTGTTGGTCGAAGAGAGTGCAGCTGAATTGAGATGAGACCAGAGTCAATTTAGATGAGAGTCAGCTGAGTGCTACTGATGTAAACAGCAAGCAACTCAACTTACACTTTTTTAAAGAGCACATTGAAAACAACTGGGTGAACCAAAGTCCTGTGCGGGTTAAAACAGCCTGAAAGATAAGAGAAAGAAATTAAGGATTTTTTTTGTTGTTTTTTGTTGTTTTGCTTTAATTTTTTAATTTTATTTTTTTATTTTGTGGGAAACCAGAAAACCTGGAAAAAAAAACCCACAATGCTCTTCCATGTCTTTGGGGGCTACAGTCACCCCTCTGTCAGGACCCCTCCAATGGAGAGCCACATCTTGTTAATCTTCCCGGGCGGGTCTACCAGAACAGCCAGCAGAAGCCAAGCCACCAGCCGGGTGGTGTGTTTAAGCTTCCCTGCTGGCTGCTCCAGTGGGTGCAGGTCCCA
>JAUESE010000080.1:8010434-8032456 GCA_032274725.1 Malacoctenus triangulatus
AACAGAGAAAAACGCCGAGCCGAAGCACAAAAAGGACAGAGACACAAGTTTCGTAGAGCAGAGGTTCCTGAAAAAGGCCACAAGCTCACAATAACACTGTTCTGCACAGCTATAATCTGACACATTTAAATAAACTAAAGGATGAAGAGGAAACACTACGTCGTCTCAGCTCAAGTCCAATCTTACAGTTATGCTAACATCTGTGCTAACACGAAAACCAGCATTACGACAGAACACACGAGCACACAGCATGCAGGGACATGTCGGTAACACATCTTAGCTAGAACACAAAAGACACCTACCTAAAGGTGAGAGGAAGGAGAGCAACTAATATTGCGGTGAAAACCGTCAGACAGGTCCACTTTGCTGCAGCTAGGCTAGCATTGTAGCTGATGTTTGTATGTGCAGCCCGTAAATGTTTCCGTACACAATCAGGGACAGCAAAGTTGTTCCACCGGCAAACATCCGCGATTACAAGTTGTGAACTGACGTGTTGTGTTCATTGTTGTGTTTCAACTCACATTGTGATTTTTTTCAGTGCGTCGTTTTATTACACTTTCAAACAAAACAGTGGTTCATCTGAAGATTGAAATACCTTGGAGCAGTTTTCAACACTAAATTAATCTGAAATATTTTGGTGAGTGAAATTGGCAACTCAAGAAATGTAGTTAATTTATTACTGGTAAACTGTAAAATATTAGCCTGCTTTGCCAACTGTGGTGTGACAGAGTTTGATTGTCGGTCCGGCAGCGCTGACTTGATTTGCTTGTATGGAAACTGTCCAGAAGAGAGACCAGAGACACACGAAAGGAAAAGTGGATGACACGTTTGTACATGTGGAAAAAAATTTATTACAATAATTTTCCAAGATTACCATTAATAAATATTTAGCCTTACATTTCAGTGAAATGTATGATTTATCACTTTCTGCACAGGACATAACACAAAGTCAAGAATACACATCATTTAGTTTTTTTTTTTTTTGTAATAAAGCTTGAATAAGTTCATCTAGAAAAAGGAGTCTTAAACAGCAGATCATACAACCTATCAATGGAACTGTAAAGTCAATAATGATTGAATTGGATATATTCATTTATATGTGGCAAGGAAAACAAGAAAAGTCAACATGTGGAAATTCTCTACGCTTCCTTGACTGTTAAGATAGGCCGTAGTGTTTAAAAACATTTCCACTGGCCTAAGGCACAGGAATACTAAAAGTTTACTTCGATCATACAATTTATAAACCTCAGATGGTAATTTAAAGTGTTGAATTTCTTTAATAGTATTTCTTAAGGTGCAGTCGATGCTTACACCTCTCATTGCATCTGAAGTCGAGCACTGAAGGAAAAATAAATTCTACCCGGAAACAAACAAAACCAAAAAGGAAAAAAAAAAAAATGCAGCTTAACCAATGCAGATCTGTACATTGTGCGTAGGCCAGAAACTACAACGCGAGAACTTAATTTGTGACGTCTTGATTGATAAATAATGGCGGGGTAGTTTTCTTATTCCACATTTTTAACATCTCAGTCTAACCTGCGTTAAGCTAACATATTTTCCAACAGCACCGGAAGCTTTCAATTTACAGCTTTTATGTGCCATTCAGAAATCATCTGTCTGTTTGGGACCTGAAGTAATGCACTGAATGCGAAGGAACATCTACAAACTCTAGTGAGAAATGCAAAGAAACAAAAAATATGCAACATCCCCCGCCCCCATGAAATCGTGATTGCATTTTCCATACACACTTATGACCTGTACAGTACGTTCTGTTTGGAAAGGATTTATCTATTTATTGGTTTATCTAACAGGGACAAAGGGTATTTGTGAACAAGCCCCCCCCCCCAAAAAAAAAATCTATATTCAATCTGCAGTCCCTGAACAGATTTTACAAAGTCACCGAGAGACAAATATAACAATGAAGGATTGTGGTACTTGAATTGTTTTTTAGAGTACAACTCGTAATTTATTGCTGAGTGGGTATCCGTGGTTCTAACAGTGGTCCACTGTGATTTAACCAACAGATAGACAATCAGTGCCAGCACAGTTTGAGGAAAAAAAAAAGAAAAAAAAAGGGGTGACATATGTCCTCACTACATTTGGAAATACCCATTGTCATACAAGCATGTCTTTGTGTGTGTTTATTCACTACAAGCTTTTCAAGCACCTGAATGGCCTGGGAACTTCTCTGCACCAATCGCGTGGTGGCCACTACATTCATCCTCTCACCGGCAGGGAAAACTCGGAGGTGGGAAAGAGAGCACTTTGCAGTATCTGCGCTCTCTGCTACAGCCTGACTAACACTCTTCTCACTCTTTGTGCAAACAAAGTAACAGACGATGAGGAGTTGGGAGGAGTTTCCAGTGAGCTAGAAAGAAGAGGCTGTTGGTTTCAGGAATGCATGAGACTGGTTAATATCCCATTTTGACCTCAGCTGAAATGTGATCGTCGCAATAAGTAGTGTCTGTTCCCTCCTTTCAACTATGGCTAGTTAATGCTACTTTACTGGAGCAAAACAAAAAAGCCAACGCAGAGAGGCAACTCAAACCCAAATGAGAAGTTAACAAACCAGAAGTACAGAGAGAGTGACTGAATTGAGTTCCAGCAGCATTTTTTTCCTGTGTGTGTGTGTGTGAGAGAGAGAGAGAGTGTGTGTGTCTGTGTGTGTGTGTTTATTGGGCTATAAAAAGAAATATAAGTCACAGTCAGGCCCCTCAGAGTAGAGAGTCATCTGTGCATCCTCCCTCGAGGCCGTAGCGAAACTCCTGCAGGTTGGAGACTCCGTAGAAATGAATGAACGCTGCTGCCACGACCAGGACGTGGAAAATCTGATGGGAGTGGAACTGGCCAGAGAAAAAGAAATGTGCATTAGTTATCAGAGTTTTATAGGCAGAACTCCATGGCTCAAAAAGACAATGAACTATATTTAAACACTCTCTACAAACATCAGACTTGACTCCAGGTTTTCTGCAGCACAGAACTCCACAGAATTCAGCATCTCTACTTTGACACCTTCTTCTAGTTTCCAATCAGGACTCACACATTTGTCATATTGACCAACCGTAGAACTGTGGAATTGATTAATCCACACAGCACAATAAAAACTTACCCAGATGTCACACTTGCCGGGGAAATAGCGTTCAGGGATCCTGGCTGCATACAGACCGGCACCAGTGATGTACATGGCGCCCATCAGGTAGAACCAGCCCATCTGTCCAACAGTGGTGGCCTTCACGAAGCCCTCCTCAATAGTGAAGTGCATGGTGGGGACGATGCCGCTTAGTCCAAGACCCATAAAAACACCTGGAGAGGGCATGAACGCCAGTTACTTATCACAAATCATTTCTAACGCACCACACGTGAATGAAAAGCTGCTCAAAGCTAACATTAGATCGCAGGCAAACTACAATCAAAACCTAAACAAGATCAGAGATGAGACAGTGTGTGGACTAAGACACCACAGCACACACGCTGTCGTCAGCTGGCGCCTACCTGCTCTTGTGGGCCTGTGGCGAGGTGTCGAGAACCGGTCCCACTGAGCAACTATGATTGCCGCAATGCCGAGGACACAAACTATGGTGAGGTAGATAAGTCGAGGCTGAGGGGAGCAATAGAACGAGTAGTACAGCCAGGGCACGAAGGAGCCCATGATTAGGAGGGCGATGCCCGAGTAGTCAAGCCTGCAGAGACAGAGTGACACAACAGGAGTTTAGCTGGAAAGACTCACAAAGACTCACCAAAAAATAATACATCAGATCAAAAATAAATAAATGTCCATTTGCACAAATTGGTGACATTATCCATCTGAAAACAAACAGTTTCTTTGTGGTTAGCGGTGCAATATAGTATGATGCAGTCAAAGTTTAAGGAGATGCTGAAACATTTTGCCTGAGCAATCGCACTTCTTTTGCAGCTTTAACCGCAGATGAGCCGAAATGCTGCTCCCCGAACTCCCTTTCACCCCCCCCCCCCCTCTCACAGGAGCAAAGGAGCCCAAAGGCAAAAGTGCTGCCAGACTGCAGGAGAAATCTGGAGTTCAATTTCCTGCTCAAGGACATTTGGCACGCAGACAGGTGGAGTCTGGAACCAACCACCAGCCGTGTCCACGCCGCCCTTTGTGTTTGTTGTTTATCGATTACGGTGGATATCACAGGTCAATGCAGGACCATGTTCTAAAGAATTCATATTATATTTATAGAAGAATATTGGACGCAGGAAAAAAATGTTGGTATAAAAGAAAAAGTCTGAATAATTATGTAAATACACAAATAGCTAATCATAAGTCAGCATTGTCAAACAATCACCACACAATATTTGTCACAAAAGAGTTGTAAAGCACAATGATGCAGCGTCACTGACCTAATAATAATAAAACTTTGTGTCTTATAAATGATGAATAAAATCAAACTAATGTGTCCTTATTTGTGGATTTCAAATCTATGAAATCAAATACAATTGATATAGAGAAAAACAAAAAGTTTTTTTTGGGGGGGGGCACACCCCACGATTGTTTTTAATCAGAGTAGTGATGACGCCGTGTGACAGGGGGAGTCCTTACTTGGAGAATGTGCGCGACACTTTCTCGGAGTGGCAGTAGACGGTATGAAACAGCCAGGAGAAGCTGAGGCACAGCACAGCTCCCAGGAAGAACATGCCGAACACCACTTTCTCTTGCAGCGGGGCCATGAAATACATGTTGGGCCGCAGCATGGTTAACGTGCCCAGACAGAGGAACAGGATCAACCCTAAGGAAGGAAAAACAGCGTCACTCATGTTTGTCCCACTGCTACGAAGGAAAAAAACAGAACAGTTGGACCCAACGGCAAAACTATAAGTGAGACACCAGTCAGATCCTGAAGACCAGATTAAAATATGTCAGATTGCTAATGATTGAATGACTGAGTTGAGTAATTCATGCTAAGTGCTGAATGTTTTCACCTAACAGGTGAGTCCAGATGTTTCCTGTCTCGGTGTGGATTCTGAAGATGCTTCCGAAACACGCTCGGAAAGAAGGCATGGGGGGCCGGTGTCCATGCAGGAGGTAATCGTTGTCCTTCAGCCACTCTGGCAGGACATGAAACGGGATGACTCTCCAGCGCCCCTCCCAGACCTGAAAAGCAAGGACAACGTTCACTCACCGAGGCCCGAACTCAAACTGGCAGCACCACTCTGTTCCCGTTTCATGGGCGCATCATTCCAGTGACGTTTGAGTGACTTGAACTACTTGTGTGTCTGCTGTGCGAAAGGCCCAACTTTGACTCATTCCAACTATGCAGCAGGAACAGGTCGATCCTGGTCGTTATCGTCGATCTGGATCTGCTGTCCACTAACCTCAGCGCTGAGCTGCAGGAACGGCTTTTGTCAAAGACCTGCTGCAAAATTCATGCTGGTTTGACAGGATGGTGGAGAGGAACTGGATTGTTTTTTTCCCCATCCTCATTCTGTCCCATGATCACGTTTGAAGAAACCTCATTCGTCAGTGTCACTTTTAAGACTGATGAGAAGAGAATCTGCAGCTGAAACCTCTGCTCGTGTTGCTTGTCTTCTTTCTACTTTCCCTTTTCTTTTAACTTTCTACGCCCGAGATAAAATCTAGGCAACACTACAAAAACTTGGATCATGCTGACGCTTTGGTCTAGAAATACAAACACTACAACAACCAATATTCATGTTTTCAACACACTTTTAAACAAAACAAGTATCGTTTACAGTTTACCGAGTGTCTGCTGGCTTCTCTTTTGATATCAGGGTTGTCACAGCACGTCACTACATTTAAGTTTATAGTACAACAGACATTTACTATTTTTTACTGGATCTCTACTTCACAGCAGCATTTTACCAGACAGAAAAAATAAAACTGGCCTTCATTAAACGTTTAATACCTTGTGTACAAACTCCTCCATCTTCTCCATGGCGTGATGAGCCTGAAGAGGTAAAGTCAGGACCTCCCCCACCTCATCATCGTCATCTTCCTCATCGGCGAGCATGGCAGCTCCCTAGAAAGCGACAGAAGCGTGAGTTCACGGAGGGCGGACGGCGTTTTTCGTGGGGGGCCCGCTCGTCCCAGGCAGGTTTACCTCTGGGTGGCAGCCTTTGGACGTGGCCTGCCGCGCGCCCCCCTCCTCCAGCAGCGGCCCCAGCTCCATCAGCTCCACATCTGGGACGTGGCAGTCCTCAGAGATCCGGCAGTCTGCATCACTGGCAGACCCGTTTCGGCCTGACATAGGGAGACTGCCTGATGACCCACTCACAGTCTCTGTATGCTGCTGCAGGTGCTACACTTCCAATGTCACCTGAGGAACCACAAAACAAGAGTTGTTGCTGCTGTACAAGTAATAAACAAGTAAAATCTAGATACTGGACAGATGACGGAGATTCACTGGGAGCTGATGAAAAAGACAGCAGGATATTTGCAGGATAACTTCAGCTGCTTATCTTATGTCAAGTGTTTCTACACAATATGACTTTTTGGTAGAAAGAATACAAATCCTCAGTGTTAAACAGTTTCTTTTCATGATCGATATATAGAAATAAAACATCTGTAATAACTGTCGACGGAGCTGGTGAATATGTCCGGCCGTGTGTCGCTTCGCCACAATAGCTGCTGCAGACCTGGGATGTCACCAAACACCTGGTCCTGAAACTGGATCGCTCATAAGTAATTAAAAACCTTCGGTGAGCCTTTAAGATCAGCTTGACTGAGGTTTCCTCTCGACAGCCTATAAGACGAAGAAATGAATGCTTTTTCCACCTACAGAGTGGCAAACGTATGTACACTACACTTCAGTAAATGTTGTCTTTCACTTCATCATTTAAATATTCTGTAAATTTATTTTGCAGCTCTGACCCTGATGGTGCTTCGCTGAAACAACGTGCTTCAACAAGTTTTAGGTGCAGTAATTAAAGGATTCATACAAAACAACAACATCCTTTGTAAAACTGATATTTGACCATTTTGTTTCACTATTTGCTGTGTGTGTTTGTAGCACAGCATTGCGTTAAACCTGTTCATCTGATTCAGAGTTAAATTAGAAACAGAGAGTAGATTTTATCAGTACATGATCTCGGTGAGCTTTGAAATGAATGTTCAGCCTTTCTGCCAGCAGGCAGGTGTTTCCTGAGTTGTTAGATGGGCAGGAAGAAAAGTGTCAGTATGCAAATATCACAAAGGATCTGAACTTAAAGTCCAGCTTTAACAGAGGGTGATGGCAAAGACAGTAAACTAAGTGTGCTTCCATGTGGGGCTCATTATTTGAATTTGTCATCTGTCAGCAATGGAAATTCCCCAAAACCAAAGAAACTATTGGCATGTCAGATGCATGTAAATAATTGAACATTGTACATTACTAAAAATCTATGAATGAGTGTTTGGAGTTGGAATGTTCCTTAGATATTTAGGTTCTAGCTGCAGGTCTGCTCTCCATGGCTCAGTGTTGTCCACCTGCAACATGTCTTCAGACAAAGGATTTACAAACATTTTTGCAATAAAATACAAAAATAGGAAATTTGAAAAAATCAGAGGCGATTTAGAAGCACTAAGAAGAAACGAATTGAAAAGAAAAATCCCATAAAAAACTCACCCTAGAATAAACTAGTATTTATTACGAGTCTTACCAGCCAAACAATGGGCTCAGCTCCGAGTAAAGGGAATAAACATGGCAGGTTAACGCAACATTAGGACGATAAATCCCGATGTGGTTGTTTCAAGCTGTCGCTATACATTCATCTGCCGGTCGCTGTAAAATGGCTGGAGATTAATCCTCTGAAATCTGTTTCGTGGATCAAACAGTGACAACAAGAGAACAAAAGGAGCGCAGGAAACTTGCACAGATGTGTGTCAGCGGCCAAAAAAAAACAACGATCGGCCGCCGCTCGCAGCACATCGACAGTGGAGCTCGTCGGTAGAATAACGAGAGCTGGTGCAGAGCTGAAGCTGACAGCACGGATAAAGCCCGTAAACAAGTTGCAGTTTTCAGGCTGACAGACGGATGTTGATGGTGGTTAGCTGAGCGTCGGACGGAACACGGAGTACAAAAGGTAAACAAGCGCAACAAAAACACATCGTCTTCACCTCGATCCGAGCGCGGCACCGAGCCCCGGAGCACTTCACACGCAGCCGACGTGAATCCAGATGTATCGATCGGTGGTCGGGCTGGCTGATCCGCTGCTGGTCGGCGGGGCTCGGACGAACCTGGCTGCTAACGTTACCTTGTAGCTAGTAGCTGCGCCGCCGAGCCGCGGCTGAGCAGCAGACCGTTGGTCTCCTAACTTGTCGGCAGCGACACCACCAGAGTCTGGACGACGAGCCGCGGCGGGAGCGAGGCGGCCTGCTGCGCTAACATCTGCCCGGGCTGCTCCACGAAGCGGACAAAAGTTACCTGTCGAGGTGGCGTTCAAAACCAGGAAGGTGAATTATTTATCAATGTGCCAAACACAACTCTGCCCGGAAGCTCGGCGCGCTTCCGCTTATGAAAAAACTCGGTGGTTTTTCAAAATAAAGGCGTCAGTAAACACGCTGAAAACAAGAAAATGTCCTTTGTTTGTATTCAGTTCATTTTATGGATGATATATTAACATCGAAATTTTCTCGTTGATTTCTGCACCGACCAAAATGTCAATATTAATGCTTTTTTTTTACTGTTCGTCATACAATGTGTATGAATTGAGGGTTTATTGCATCCTTATGTTGTTTTTCATTCACCAGTTTCCTTGATCTCGTTCACATACATTTTGGAGTAGGTTGTGAAGACAGAGGCACCCAGATGAAACACAGACGTGCACAGAGCATTTGAACTCCACACAGAAAAGAGTCCTCGTGCTCGAACACAGGACCTTTGTGCTGTGGAGTGTGCTGACCACTGCTCCAACAGACCTGCTGGTCATCAGTTCATTACAAACCTAAAGTGCCTGCCATCCATCTGTTCTCCTTTCTGTGTTCATTGTCTTTGCGCTGAGTCCTTGCAGTGGAAGAGAAGTCTCACCATCTCTTTCCCTTATTGTGTTTCTCCAGCTCTTCTGATGCGATCCCACTTTGTTCCCAGTCGCACCGAGAAAACTCTCCAGCATGTCTACTGACGGGGCAACTTCCATGTGGTTTTGTTGGATATACGTCCAGGAAGCTACTTTGAGTCTCACTCAATTGATCCATCACCTTCTCAGGCCACCCTGGAGATAAACCTGCTTTGCACTGATTGTATCATTCATGTAAACACAATAAATCCTCTTGGTGCCTCATGAACATCAACTGACCTGATTGTTTGATTTTCTTGTCATAGCGGAGTATGTAAGATCATGTTCTATGGACAGAGACGACCAGGACAGAGCCTTTTCTCTCGAAATGCAGCTGCAATTAAACGTTTGAACGAAAAACAAATACAGCCTTCATATCATAAAAAAACACTGAGGGACACAAAGTTCACATCAGGTTTAAAATAGGTGTTTCGAAGAAGATTAAAACTGGACTGACAGCAGAGGTCACAAGAAAACGAAAAACATTAAAACAATGTTCTTTATTTGCTTCCACAGGAAAAAAACATCTTCACAGAATCTTAAAGAAGAAAACAGCAAAATAACCCTTTAC
This sequence comes from Malacoctenus triangulatus, assembly GCA_032274725.1. NCBI lineage: Eukaryota > Metazoa > Chordata > Actinopteri > Blenniiformes > Labrisomidae > Malacoctenus > Malacoctenus triangulatus. The sequence goes on from JAUESE010000080.1 coordinate 8,020,015, forward strand.
ATTTACATGAACTACTGTAAATGATAAATATTATTCTTTAAAAAAAGACAGTAACAAAAGAGGCACGAAGGGTAACATGATTGTGGTCTGTTTTTTTTGTGTATAAAACTAAACACTGGATTTGTATCGCAAACTCTGGTCCATGTCAGCTTTTATCTTAAGTCTGACGTTCCATGGGTCCAATGGTGCAAATTACAATAAATAAACACAAAACACATCCCTGTGAGGAACCAGACAGTGTGTACATGTAACTGAGTTGGTAGTGGTTGACTTTCTTTATCGGAGGATTACAAGTTTGCTGAACAGAGGTGGGCTTCTGTTGTCACGTCACTGCGCACCGACAAAGATGAAAACACAATTAAAGCTGAGAAAAAGTTTACATTTCACTTTGCTAATAGCTGCCAGGCATCAAGTGCTGCTCTCTGTGTGAGTTAGTTAATATGTGGTTAAACTGAGCTGGACACGTCAGTTAGTGATTCAAGTTTCACTGGCACAGCCACAGACGCATCAGAGTGACAAAAACAAGAAAAGTTTACCTCCAGAAATTCATGACGACAGGACAAACATGAATGTGAACAAATCATAACCACAACGACTCTATCAAGTTTATATTAGTAGTACCTATAAGGACGCCTTGCTGACTTATATCGGTATATAGTAAATTCATTTCCTTCATACAGCAAGACAAAAAGAAATGTTTCATTTTCCAACTGCAAAACTTCAAAAAGTTCAATCTCTGATAAATCCTCACGCAGATTTACATGAAGTGGCAGTTTGTTTTCCGCTGCAGACACCAACATCTGGAGTAACAAAGTACCTGAACACAAAATATCTTTTGTTCTTACATCACAAAACAAAAGATTCACATTTAAAAATAAATGACAACAGACAATTTAGTGGCTTTTCATTTGTTTGTGTTTCTACAAAATATACATTAATGTGTTTATCACAATAAAATACTCAAGTATTTAAAGACACAAAACCCTGTGCTGAGGATTATAATCTGTGTGTTTTGACAAACTGGCAGCAATAATGTGTTTGACTTCCTGCTTATTTAATGTTTCACAAGCATTTATGTGATACTCGATCTGTGGAAGCTCATAAAAACTACAGATTTGTTAAAAATGCAGCCGTACTTTACAGTCAAATGTCAGTCATCTCTCCTGAGAGTCTGACTGAGGCTTTAGTTATTGTTGTGCCACAATGTTTTACTCTGCAAGATGTTCCACTTTTTCCATCACTCCTTTTCAGGTTAACACAAGTCAAACAATTTCTTTATGTGCCGAAACAGTGAAAGAAAACTCAGATTTCTCACCGCGCAGGTTTTTGGTCGAAAGTTGCTGCATCGAAAATTTGGTATTCAAACTTCTTTGTCGTTACACTTGACTTGCAAAGTGAGAGCCGTCTTCTATGACCCAGCGCGTCTCGGAGTCATCTACAGCTCTCTGACGAGCTCCTCTCTGGATAACCTGTTAGATAATCAGAGAGAAAAAAACAACGTGAGCACGTGAACAACAAAATCAAAATCTTCCTGCAGCTCCCAAAGTGCCGTTTATCTTTTCACTGAATCGACAATCAATTATTTCTTTACAATAGCAATGATAATGATCGAAAAGTACAATTCAGAAACAACGCACATTCTCCTTGTTGGACAACCAAAATAGTACTAATATTATTGTCGTGAGCAGGTCCCTAAAACCCAGGAACAGAGGATGTTGTGTATCATCACCTGTGTCAGTATTGATCAGCGACACAGAGAATGACGTTATGTGAGGTGATGAAAGCTTCACAGAGCCTGTCGTTTACCTGCTCGTGGTACTTCTGCTGCTGATAGCAGGGGGCCTCCCGGATCACCACGTTCTTCATCCTGACCGCTCCCTGTCTGTCCAGGGAACGAGCCCGGGGGGCTTTGAGCTGGCTGCGCCGGTGCCATGACTTCAGCTGCTCGTTCACGACTTGTCGGGGGAGACCACCGGCGCGGTACTGTGGATGGTCCCATTTAGCAGGAGGTGTGAGTCTGACGTCAGGAGGCAAAGGCCTGGGCGCTCTCTGGTGGGCGACAGCACTTTCTTTATACCAATACTCATATCTATTGGCAGAGGAGGGGGCCTGCTGGGGTGAGTAGTTTCGGCCCATGTCCATGTCGGGAGGGTAGACCATGTCGTCGTTGTAGTAAGCCTTCTGCACTCCAGGGCTGGAAAGGTGCCTGGAATTATGGTAAAAGCTGGTTGGAGAGTAGGCTTGAGGTCCAAAGCTGCCAACTGGGCTGGAGACTGGGAATGCAGCGCGATACTGTCTGGGTGAGTCGCAGGGCAGCTCCTGACAGGGGGAGCTGTTGTACGACGAGAACGAGTGTTCAGAGTTGCTGTCCTCAGAATTCGCCGGGTTTCCATAGTTAGCCGTGGGAGAGAGAGCTTCTGGGAAAGTTATTGCGTAATCGGTGAGTCGCCTCCTGGGACCTCTGGTGCGGCCGCGATCCTTATCGAAAGGAGACTCGGGACTGGACAGCCTGTGCAAACAACAACACACACATAAAGTAAACACGGAGCAAGACTGAGCTGGAAAAATGAATGAACTGCTGAATATGTTCACATGCATATTTAAATAACTGAGTGTGTGTGTGTGCGCGTGTGTGTGTGTGTACCTGAGGGAGAGCTGTCTGTGCACACGCATCTCTGGCGTGGAGGGCGTACTGTTGGACTGAGTGCGACTCAGCTTCAGATGAGAAAGTTGCACCGGCAGAGCAGCTTGTGCCAAACAAACCTCCAGCGGAGGCAACAGCTCCGTTTTGGCTGGACTGCTGAAAACACACAAATAGAAGCACATTAAAATTATTCAATATTTATGATGATATATTACTTTTCTTTTATCTCTCAGGCGGCTGTGGTGAAAGCTGAGAGTTTTTTAAACTGGAATTTGTTTTAAAAAACACCGTTTCACTAAGATCAGACTGTAAATAAATGTACTGGAGAAGGTTGACACCACTGCAGGAAAAAGGCTCACAGCGTGCGAGATTGTGCAACTGCACAAGTCCCATAAACCTCCTTATCTTGACAGGTTGGCTGACTTCATTGGTGACTTTGTAAATGCGCACAGGATGAGTTTTTTTTATGTTGACAAAATGAAATATTTATGACCACAGACAGGAGTCTTTGGAATTGGGAGCCGACGGTGCAGTAAATCCTGAATTACTCCTCGGTGTCAGCGTCTCATTATAAATGTCAGATTTACAGTCCTGTACTGGCACAAACAGCCGGCTGTGAAAACTCGACTACAAAAGCAGATGGCAGTGTTGCTCACCGCTACAAAAATCACAGACACCTACTTGGTGAGTGAAGCCAGTATTCAGTGACAAAGAGGAGGAGTGTGAGGAAGTGGATTTGACAGACTGGATTGAGGGTCTATTCAACCAAACTGGACAGTAACGTTCTCCAGGTTCACCTCAACAACACCTAGACAATGCATTCTGACAGGGTGGCTGATGTTTTGGTGAAGACTGCACCTTTGGTACAATCTCAGTCCAATGTTTGCTTTCCCACAACCACAAACTTGACAAACAGCGAGTGACTCATGCTGGGTCGTCTGCCTTTTCACCTCGTCTTGCTGGAGGAGCGCGACTTCCTGCTCTTCTGGTACGGCTGGTCCAGGCTGGACTCGGACCACGGGGAGTGCTGGATGGGCGGGGGGTCGTACGCGGGGCTCGAGTTCAGGCTCAACTTGAAGTCCAGGCTTGGGTGGGGGGACTGGCTCGGGGTGAGCGGCAGCGACTGTGGAGACGCAGACGGAGACGAGAAGGAGCCGTCGACGCAGGAATGTGAGGGCGCAGAGAAGGGAGGCTGGACGGGGTCCGTGTCCGCTGGGTAGGGGGGTCCCGAGGACGGCTGCGAAGACTGGCTCGTGACTTCTGGGAAAACAGCAAGAATTTCTAACGTCAATACACGTCACATCTCCTATGTACTGACTCCCTTCTTGAAACTCTTATTAGGAGAATAATGGAAGCTGCAGTATTTAAGTTTAACTGTACGAGACCTACGTTCTCACGTTTCATAGGTAATTAGTGATGAGCAGTTTCACTTTGGTTGAAGTTAATCCTAGACTCTTGCTGACAGTAGACTGCAAATACCAGCAGAAAATTCCCCTCGTGCAAACTGAGACAAGTTCAGTCGTACCTTCGTCTTGCACGACAGAATCAGATAGAGAGCTGTCGTCAGACGTGCCAAGATCTGGGAAAAAAAAATGAAACAAAAGGAAAAGTGAAGCAACAAGCTCGGCACAGATAATTAATGAATCAATTATTTGACGTCAGGCTGTGTCTTAGGACACTGGCGCAGTGTTTCTCACCATGTTGTGCAATGTTTAAAGCCGGGAGTGGTGATGAGCGACCGTGCTCCAGTCGGAGCTGGAAGGCCATCTCTTGGAGCCGCTTGAGTTTCTTCTCCTCCCTTTTGCGCTGCTGCATCCGGCTCTTCTTGACAGCTTTACTCATGTGAGGCTCTTCGCAGAGCTTGCGTGCAGCTTCGTAGATCTTCATCTGAAGCGCCAACTCAGCATCGACTAAATTGAGTTCTGAGTCCTGTAAAAGTTTTGCCAGGAAGAAAGTAACACAAAACAGCGTGAACCATTAAGGAATATAGATCCTGTGATCTTAAAATATAAAACTGGGGTGTCATACAAAGTGAGAAAAAAACATGGAATGGTTATTCCCAATTTGTCCACTGGGGGGGGGGGGGGGGCATGTCAAATAACTGAGACCCAGAACTGGCCAGCAGATGGCAACCATGCTGTTGTAAAGCTAGCTTACATTCATGCAAGCCAAATAGCATTAGCATGTGGGTGAGTTTGAGAAAACAAGCAGGCTAAAGGCTGCAGAAACTGTTTGAGGAAATTTCAGGCTTTAACCGACATCAGTCTGGAGTGAAACCCCGTGACAGAAAAGCTTTCAGGTCACACTTAATCTTCTGAAGAAACTTCCCGTAGTGCGTGTTTGGTTTTGTACAGAGTAAGGTGGCTTCCTCGAAATCAAACTGAATAAGAATGAGCTTGAGTTTATTCGTACCTCTCCTCCTCGAGGTATGTTCTGCTCCTCCAGTTTAAAAGCAGCTCCAACACGTCTGCGAATCTGTGGAGGCTTCTCTCCTGCCAGTAGAGGGTAATCTTCTGACAGACGCCCAGTCAGCTCCTGAACAACACAAATAAAGTCTGTTAAAATCTAATATGACACATTATTGACTGAAAGTATACTGACTTGTGGACTGACAAAGACTCTGCAAAACACAAAAATACCCTGCTTTGAAACTTTATCCAACAGCCTCAGTTTGGATTTGATGTTGAAGCATCTTTTTCTGCGCTGCTACAAGTTCAGACACAGAAGTACTGGGAATTGGTTGCATAATTCTGCTATTGCACACAGATTCTCTTTCACCACACATTCTTTGGGGTTGCTCTTTCCTGCTGTATCGAGTACCTTTGACCAAACTGACACCCATGCGTGACGACGCACTGTTATCCATTTAATTAAAGAACGAGTCAAAGAACGTTGTCACTTTGAGTCACTCTGAACCAGCCACATTCGCAGACACATGAAAAGCAGTAAAGTGCAGCCAATGAGGTTACTTGTTCTTTTGTCACCGAGAGCGGGGGAGAGGTATCATGACTCGTATTAGTTCACCTGAGCGTGCCCCGACAGGAGCGCCCATCCCGAGTGTCAACAGGAAAGAATGATCAGGCCTGGGATTTTTACCCCGGAGCTCTGACGAATGGCAGCAACACGCCCACATGCCAGAATGTGTCCAGTGTGGAAATCACTTCAGGTGGCAGTTTTATACGCGTTACTCCTCAGAGCAGTCATAAAAACCTGAACATATGAAGGCCTGGCAACAGGTCCGGACTCAGACTGAGACCAAAAATGAAAACAACTGAAAGGGTGCAGCTAAAAAAAAACACCAGAAGATTAATGCTGATTATTTTTCCTCTCAAGGGAATTCAGAATAGATTTTAAAGATTTGTTGAGGGAGACAAATGCACCAATTGCTTTTTTTTTGTTCTTAGTAAACAGTCCTGGACATTACTATCAGTAATCCTCATCGTGTCTGTCATATCAGCTGGCATTCTCTTGCAGTGAGGAGGCCTGTACACTGTCTTTGACATCACATCAATAAGTAGATTGTTCAAGCAAAAGATGCCGAGTCACTGCAACGTGGAAAGTACAATTTGTAACTTCTTACCAACTCATTAACAACATTAAAAGGTTTTACTGCATCAAATTCAACAAAATCTGAAACAACCTTGTAATCTTGTGACCGATTTGCTCTGCAATATTTTTCGGAAGTCTTTGGTGATACATCCCAGCGTGCAGGTTTTCATTGCTTACAGCTTCTCGGATGCAGAGCTTCTTCAGTTCCAGTAAGCAGCGATCCAGCTTGTCCTGAAGCTCCTGGTGTTTCAGTTTCATGGCTCGTGTGTGCGTGGTTACATCCTTCGTATGTGCCGTTGGGCTGTCAGAGCCTGCGGCGAGAGAAGAAGAAGAAGAAGAAGAACACAAGATCAGAGTATTGTATGTGACTCATCGGTGGATTTTGTGCAGTCAACATGAAAGTCGATGAGGAAGTGTTATCAAAGCAAAACTAACAGGAAAAGGACGGGACACATTTCAGTGAAATGTATCAGAGCAACGGGAAACAAAAGACAAATAAAGCACCTCTGAGTACAGTTTCTGACTTCAGATGCAATCTGTCAGCAAAAGTAGATGTTTGGATGAACCTTTCAACCAAAAAAATGTGTTTGCAGACTCTCTGAACAGTTTGAGAACTGGAAGTCTCCATGGTCAGGAAGTTATTTTACCAATCATTGGATTGTGATTTTTATACATCTTCCCTTTTGAAAATTGAGTTGCATAATAACAAATTTATAGATATAAAAAAAATGGAAATAAAAGTGAAAAACACATTTTGTGATTCTTCACAATATGAAAAGTAGAATTAGTACCGTAAATATTTCCACATTTTGAGAAAACTGAATTACAAAAACAGTCAACGACACTTTTTCGACAAAAACAGTCCTATAAAAACAAAAACACATGTATGCAGAGCTGCCAGCTCACTGGCTGCACCTTAGTCAGTGTCCAAGTCGAAACACGAGTCCTTCAACAAATCCTGCCTTTGTGCAGCCTGACGTGTTCAGAGTTGGTTGACAATGTGACAGTGAGGCGTTGTTTCAGTTTGCCGGTTATTTTTGGTGCTGCAGGATTGCACTGTATTATATTTGTAGAGGCCAATCAGCGCACAAATATGCACAATTACAGTGGGAAATTGTTGAATCTTACAACTCATCCAACACAACAACACGGCTCATTATGTGTTGACAAAAACAGGAACAAGGGCTGAACAACAATTGCATGTCACGTACAGAAACGTCATCTGATCATTTCTAAGTTAATGTTGAAAACCTGAAAAGTATAAAATGAAAATCTTATTTGATCTCTATTTATTATCTACAGTTTTAAAACATTTTAGTCCCCTGCTGTTTGTGCACAGTCTGGCCTGACAACAAGTTTAAGGTTCAAGCCAAATTCAAATGAGAGTCGACTTTATCTTGCTGCAGGAGAACTCTGGAGGCCTCTGCACAACAAAAGTCCTTTTGTACTTTCTGCCGTTTTACTTGAGCGAAGCCGAAACTCCAAAATCAGAATCAGGATCTTCGTATCTGTAAACAAATGGTAGTGTTGGACTGCTGCTGTCTGTAGCCTTGGTGACTAATGACATTAAGATTAGTCTCAGAGCTGTGGGAGTGGCTTCAGGCAGAGCGCACTGAGCGCCACATACCTTCAGAGATTATTAACAGGGTCCCTGCAGGTGCTGACGAACATCTGAGGCAATAGCAAAGAAGTGTGACAGCCCGACAATGGGACAAGAATCCCACTTCCTACAGTCACAATCCCTCCATTCTCTGCAGGCCGACACTTTCTCATTGTATGGCACAGACGCATCACGTGGCTCAATTAAGGAGCTAGGAATGTCCGTAAGGGCAGAACAAATCTGCAAACACTACAGGGAGGGAAGGAACAGGACTGGCAACCCGGACAAACGCTTTTTATGACCTCAGAGAGTTACTGGCAACCATGAAAATAACACGTTGAATGAACTACGCAGATTACCATTGAATGGTTAACTTGTGAAGAAAAGCCAGTAGGGCACATTTAACTCCGAAATATTTTGTATGCAACATTTTTGTCTTAGGGGTAAAAACAATCCAGACTAATAGGAAGAATAACTGATGTTTGCAGACATTTATCATCTGTTCCTTAGTGCTGGTTGATATTGGAAGCTTTCGTTTTCTGCCTGGAACTCTGATTAAAGTCATGCTGTCATCACTACTTCATGGAGAAACTGTCGATGATTAAAAACAGCACCAAATGTTAAAAAGGTGACTTACCTGAATGAAGGATGATGCCGCTGTCCGTGTCGCTGATCTCTCCGTTGCCTTCCATGTCGGCAAATCGACTTTCTGCTGCTGCTGTTCAGTGGAGCCGGACGACAACGTCACACCATGTCCTGTAAAACACGAGTTTAGATTTAGGAGCTTACTCCGCCATTCAAACTTTTTCAAGCCTACTTAAAGCTGGTTTACCCCCCCAAAAATTAGGTCCATTGTGTTTACACTGAGGTCAACAGATTCAACTGTTCTCAGGTGATACTGAATGTTCTCTTATTTATTGAGCATTGATTACATTTATCAAATCTGAAGAACAAATTAAAACTGTTTGTAGAGTAAAAAAACCTAAACAAACAAACTCCCCCAAAATAATGTTTACCTTTTTTATTTTCTCATCAGTATAAGTTTTATTTACTCTTTGAAACTTTGAGAAAAATAACTCCAACAGACTGTGAAAGTAAAGTGTTAAAACTAATAAGGGAAAGTTCACACAACTCCTGACAAACATACAGAGAAAAGCAACGAATTAACAGCAATAACAGAAGCTCTGCAAACACTGTCGCTCAGGTAATCCTGTGACTTTTTGCCTCAGTGATTCAACTGTGACTTGCCGGCTTGTCCTCAGACACAGGTGTAGTCATCGTCTCTCACAGCATGACTACAAACACATGTTGCCAAGTCTTGGGTGTTTCCTCTGGTCGCCTGTTTGCTACGTCGATGATGACGCACCGGTCACAATCTCACTCCTTCTGATAACTGGCTCGTAAAAGGTGCGTTATGTATTGAGTTTGTGTGAAAAAAAAAATGGTGAGGCTCATGGTTTAAATATTAACCAAGTGAGCACAGGAGCGTGGCGATGGCTGCATTCCAGTGCTTTGTGGGGGATGTACACCCAGTTAAAGAGAAAAAGCTTCAAGTCATTTGCTGCAACATTAAAAGAGCTTCTTTGTGCACGACACCGGTCCTACGACAGCTGTGGAGGCCGTGCAGGTATTTGGGAAACGCATCGTCCTGGACACGACATGAACTTGTCACACATCCTGCATGAAGCTCATATGACTTTAACTGGGATCTTCACACCTCCTAATCACAGATAACCGCCTGCTGTGTTTGCGGCATTAAGGGGAAACAGCTGATGCACAGCACGCTAAAACAACAACATCCTTCAGTGCTCACACAGAACGAGCTAAAAAAAACTAAATGTAACTACAGTGACTGCGACTTAAACTCCATGGCCTCACGGCTGCATGCCGGTCACATTATATACACACTGTAAAACTATAGGCTGCGCTTGTTGCCTGAGGATCACACAAGCGGTCAAGATATTAATAGCATAAATCAGAGACATTGTTAAGAGCTAACTATTAAAACTTAATGTTTATCATTGATTGGTCAATGAGTGGTTTGTTTACTGTTATGAAAAGGCGAGTGCCTGAACCCAGTGCCTAAAGGTGGTAACCTCAAACAAGCTCATCCTGCATGACCAACAGTCCAAAATCCCGATGATTGTTTCCTAATCAGAAATATTTAAAGTTTCCCTCTTGTCAGTTTGAGAAATCCACCAAAAATCCCCTGAAAAACCTGCCCCCATCCCTCCTGCATGCCTGACTGCAGGTGTGTTTCAATGGGAGGACACCAAAACTATTCAAGACACTTGATGCTCTGAAGTTACTCTGTATGTCCCAATCAAAACAACCACGTTAAACTGCACTGTCTGTGACACGGTTCATTTGTGCACATCTGCTTCAGCTCCATTTAACAGAAACTTTACATCTTCACGCACTTCTCAACAACTGGCAAAAAATAACCACGAGTTGAAAACCTCCTGGGACCTGAGGGAAGAAATGTTAACCAATTCTCCTCTTTGTGATTTTATCTTTTGTTCCCATATGTCAGTACAACACATTTCCCTTGAAAAGCCCAGGAAGTCCTCTTTATAACAGAGCAGAAATAGGTGAAGTAGCTCAACTGAGCAGCAAGAAATATAGACTAGTAAACAGTTAGGTCCTGAAGATAAACAGCAAAATTATTATAACCTCTATCCAAATGTATGCAACCATTGAGGACAGGATTTTTAACTTAGAAAAATACATAAAACACTGAAAAAGTAATAGTTTAGCAATTGGACAGTATTAAAAAAACAGTACCTACTTTGTGAAAAAATGAAAAAAAGAAAAAAAAATCCCAACAATCAAGAATCCAAACAATGAGACCTTCAGTATCCGTGGCTTGAAATGAAACACACTGAATCGGAGCTGTGGGGAGTCTGGACAGGACTGGAGGACTCGCCCACTAAGAAAGCGCTGCCTGCAGAAGAGGAGTGGCATCACAGCGAGAGGGCTGAGCACATGAGACAGTGTCATATAACTCAGCTCTCCCGTCTGAAACTGTGTCAACAACAATGACCAAACGGTGAGAAATCATGCATCACTTCACTCGCTTATCAGCCTGCTCACAGCTGGGTGGGGGAGACCTGACTCAAATGTGTGTCCCATCATAAAAGGACTGACGCTTGTCATGAAGAGGGGACGCACGGTGAAAGACGACAGCCGAAACCTCTTTCTGAAAACATTCACTGTGTTAAAGAAGTGAAAAACTATCCGATCAACTATGGAGGCAACAGTGTAAAATGCTGATTGTTGCTGCCTCTCTGGACTGCGACCGGTCCAGGGTGCATAATGTTAGCAGGGATCAGCTCCTGCAACAATTTAACGTAATCAGCCCGAAACTGAATTCTCACATTGTCTTTTCTATGATTAAAAGATGTTCATCAACAGTCACTCAATCAACAGGATACAAGCAACAATCCAGTTGTTGAGAAGTCCGGTTTAATGTTTGACTTCTTTATGGGTGTTTGTGTTCACGAGTCAGTTTCTGACATTATCTCGCCTTTGTAGTCCAGATGAACAAAGCCACACATCCTGCATTCATCACTGGTTTTTATCGGCTCCACAGCTTGATAAGTGACTGTTAATGACTCTCTCGCTGTTTTGTACAACTGCTCTCTCACAATGACCATTGTAAAACGTGGCTAACTGATGTGTGACTTTATCTCTGCCTGCTCAAAGTTCAAACACCTAATTCGTGTTTACTGCCACCACCTGGTTAATTTAAACAGAAAGAAAAACTGATTACCGAAAGTGAACCAATCAACTCGGATCTTTCTGTAGACTTTAAATCTTTCCCACTTGTCCACATTCATTCTGGCTCCAAATACCAGGGGCATTTTGTGGCCTCTGACACTAAATAGATGGGAACATTTGGCAGTGGGATAGTACCCATGATTTACAGAGACGTGGAGGCAGCACCTGCTCTGGGACTGCATGGCTCACATTCACTGTGAATCTCAATATTCCTTCTGGCTTTCCAGGAATGTCAGTGCTCAGACACTTGGAGAAAAAAAAAAAGGTCCTGCAATTCCCAGACACCCAAGGATGGGCTCTCAGATGACATGGCACCAAGGAGAGGCAGCTACAGTGACAAAAGCTGTAACGTTTTGGTTCATTTAGACTCCACATTTAGACTCCACGGTGTGAGGAAAACATGCAACACATACCAACCATGCCTTCTTGTTTGCCAGCGAAAAAGACGGTTCAACAGCAAGAGTTCAAGGTGCCCGTTAATCTACCTAAACTCTGCCTATTTTTAATCTCATCAGGAAAATCATCAGAAACCTGCAGACATCAGGATACGCGTCTTAATCTTCCTAAGTGATCCTACTCCAACATCAACGACAAGTTGAATTTAGTGGGTAACTAATGTTGCGTTCTCACTTGTGTAATCGAGATTCAACAGAAACACTAAGATTGGATCCATTAGTGTTCACACAGACATTTCTAACATACGACCAGCAGATGTGCACAGACGGTATAATGTGCAGCGAGCCAGCTGCTGCGACAAATATTATGTGACAGAAACTTCCAAACTTTCACGAGAACTGGTGTGTGTGTGTGTGTGTGTGTGTGTGTGTGTGTGTGTGTGTGTGTGTGTGTGTGTGTGTGTGTGTGTGTGT
>JAUESE010000080.1:8172848-8184743 GCA_032274725.1 Malacoctenus triangulatus
TGAAGAACAGGAGAACGTCGAATTCACTGTTTTTTTTCCTTTCAATAAATAAGCACTTTGTGGTGATCTTCTAAAACATGAACACGTTTGATTCTGGTATTTGCTGTTCTCCGTGGATTGCTTCAACGATCAACCGTCGCCCCCCCCCCCCCCAATTTGTCAGTCCTTGGTCGGGACCGCCTGAGGGATGACGCGTTCGCTGAAGCTCTGGGTCTTTGCAGCGGTGAAGGTTGAAGGTCCACTCAGGCATGAGCAGCCGCACGCAGCCACCTGACGGTTCCTATGATAACGACGCCTGCCAGTCCTCCACACTGCCGAGGGACTCACGTTCACATTCATGTAACTGATCAGCTCGGGGGGGTGTGGGGGGGGGGGGGGGGTGGGGGGTGGGGTGGGGGGAGTAGGTCATCGTTCAATAAACTGCAGGCTAATGACATTTTCAGGAACCAGAAGAGTCCGTGTCATGGGCTTCACAGAAACCCCCCGCGGGTCCGGCTTCACATCAAACTCTATGAGGATCTAATGAGAACAGGGAGAGAGAAAAAAACGGAGATTAAGGATCCGGGCAGTTGAAATGGGAGGAAAAAAGAGTGAAGAAAAGCAAGTCCTGGGTAGTGACTGTGAAATCCCTGGTTTAAGTGATCAAATTAATCTATCGGAAACTGGATTTATACAACTGCTCAAAGCCCATTCTGTAACTTTTATTTTTACAGTAACCCTAGAGAAAGTGTCGAAAGAGGATTTACTGGGAACACAGTTCGGGGTTCAATTGTTTACAGCCTCAATTACTTGTAAACCTTTCGAATAATCTGGCCAGATGCAGCCTGTACTAGAAAGCTTTCTTTATACAGGACATCTCTTAAAAACCTTTTCAGGTAGTTTGAAGATATTTTCCTGCGAACAAATTAATTCAAACGATCCCCAAACAGTCAGGAACTGTTCGACGGGCCGCAGACAGTGAAGCAGACCTTTGAGGCTTTAATGCTATGAAATTCAGGCCTTTAATCTGACCCGAGTTCAGTCTGTTCTTGTATTAAATAATCTCTTTCTGAAAAGGTTCAAAAGACGAAATCAGGTCAAACCAACTCACCCTGGCCAGGGCGAGGTAGAGTTCCAGCTCAGCGATGCGGCGCCCGATGCAGCTGCGTTTCCCCACGCCGAAGGGAACGGAGGCGTACGGGTGGTGGCGCTGCTGCCTGCTCAGCCACCGGGACGGGCTGAAGTCGTCCGGGTTCGCGAAGATTGCCGGATCGCGGGAGGTCGCGAAGTGGCACAAGGTGATCAGCGTCTGGAGGGGGGGGGAGGTTGGTTGGGCCGGTCAGACACGCGACGCTCCACTTTGGGTTCATTACCCGGCAGCTGGCTGCGTTTGAATGGACTTACGTTTTTGGGGATGAGGTAGCCTCCGACCTGGATGTCTCTGTCTGGGATGACTCTCGCATTAGCAGGAATAACAGGATACAACCTGTAAAATAAAGAGTTCAACGTAAAGCAGAGCCAAATTTAATAAAGAAGAGTTATTTTAAGTTACTTAGTGAAGTGTGATGAAGTATTTTAACTTGGAATTAAAAAAAATGACTGGCTGAGATGTAGATTTCTGTATAACTGAACCATTTGAAGCCGTACCGAAGCACTTCCTTGACTGTGGCCTTCAGGAGCGGCATGCGGGCCACGTCTGCAGCTTCCGGCAGCTCCCGTCCCTCCATCACAGTCAGCACCTCCTCCCGGAGCGCGGCCTGCATCTCCGGGTGCCGGGAGAGCTCATACAAGGACCAGGACATGGTGCTGGAGATCTGAGGCAAGACAGCGACACCACATCTTAGCCGCTGGTTGGGGGCTGAAAGCGGAAACCGACGCGGGAGATGGCGACAGATAAATCAGCCTTACCGTATCGACCCCGGCCAGGAGCAGCTCCGTGACATTACTGTAAACCGACTTCATGGGGATTCCCGCCCGCGACAGGAAGTAGGTGAGGTATCGGCCCTCCACCTTCTCTCCTCGCTCCATTTTCTCTGCTTCGGCCTTCAGCCGCTCGTCAATGTGACCTTTCGCTGTGAATGGAGGAGACCGGACGCTGTTATGAGCACGATGTAAACATCCTGTAAAAGTGAACGATTCCCTCTCTGCAGAGAGTTTTGAAGGAATTTACTGATGTAATTTTTCAGTTTAAACTGAGATCCACTTATCCTTCACTTAAGAAAAAGTGCCTAAAACCATGCATGCATTAACGGCATGACGAATTCTACAGACTTCATGCTTGGTTCAGTGCAGATGATCTTGTCGTGCGTGAGGGTTAAAGACTTTAATCTCCTGCTCTCTGATGTAGCCCGGACGAACATAATTATTTTAAATGTTTGATGTCTCAGATTGACATAAGTCCTAATGTACTGTAACAGTGAGTGGGCCGACAACTCAGGACTGCACAGAAACAACCAATAGGAAGCGAGGAGAACGGAGGGAAAATAATTAAATCTGAGATGCAAAGTTGCACAATATGTTCCCTGGTTATGTTTGTTGTGGTTGTATGTTGTTGCGTGAGATTGTGTTATCTTCCTGAAGCTTTAGTGTAGACAAACTTGTCTGCTAAATCCTCCCCGTGTCTTGTACACATCAGTTCTGCTTTTATTTACCAGCGTATTATAATTCTGGTTGGATGCCTTTAATTTGTTGGTGTCTCCTAACGTGACCCGAGGAGTCGGATGCTGTATTGGGAGTCATAAACCTACCGAAGGCGAACATGTAGTCCCAGGACTGACAGAAGACGTTCCAGGGTTTGGGGATGAGCTGGTGCAGCCACCGCGGCATGGCCATGGTGAGGAGCGTCATCACAAACATGCTGTTGATGGACTTGATGAAACGCTCCGTCTCCTGTGGAACCACAGGCTCCAGGCAGCCGATTCTGGATTCAAACAGCACCGAGGAGACGCCTGAGGAAGAGGAGCGACAGAACACACTGCGTCAGTGTGTGTGTGTGTATGATCCAACTCATTTCCTCACTGCTGTCTCTTCTCCATGTGCATTCATGATAAATCAGAGCTGTGTATTTACTCGATTGACTTATTGACTTCTCCTGTGTTTGCTGGCAAAAAAGTGCTGACTGGAGAGTAAACGCCTGCAACGCAACACATTCGACTCAACTAATGAACGTGGCTTCACTCAAATCAGCTGTTTGTTTAAGCGACCTGGCCAACAGCTCCTGTAGCAGATGAGACTTTGAGTACACGACTGTAAGTTTGTGTAATGACGATTTGTGACCTTTACTTAAAGAAAGTATCTGATTTCCTCCCCAGTCCATATAAAGGTGAGATAAACGGGACTTATTGTTGAAAATGTTGAAATGTTTGAATTGAAACGCTCAGAGCATGTCAGCCTTGTGACAGACGTGTATGTTTTAAATGTCAGTGATCTCTCTGAGCTTTCCAGCGGGCAGCTGGCCCTAATTACCAGTGTTTACAAGGTGTGGTGCACCTCCTGGTGATGCGTGACACCGCTGCACCCCCCCACACACACAATATGTAACCTTACCCTCAAGGCCGAAGCGATAGAACTCGCTGGCGAGGTCCGTGACGAGGCCTTGGGAGCTCCTGCGATGGCGGAGCTTGGCAATGAGGTCATCCACGACGCTGTTCAGGGTTTTGTCGTAGGCTTCCACTGCCTTCGGTTTCAGCATGTGCTTCCCCAGGAGGCTCCTCACCGCCTGCCACTCCTCCCCCTCACTGGGAATGGAGACGGGACGAATGGACGTCAGTGGTGCGTGCAGTTTGAAGGCTTTCAGGTTAGTCAACTGCTGCTTTCAAAAAAATAAAAAGTTCCTCAAACGAGTTTAGCAGAGAGCTCGTCACCAGATATCAGAAACAGAGTAAAGTCCTGTCAGTCTTAACTCTTCTTGTTTTACTTTGTGAGCCATTCGTGTGGAGTTCAATGAGAGATATGAAACGCAAATAAGCTAAAGCTTCACGCTCTGATAACAAGCTTTAAAGCAATATCGAACATCGTGCTTGAAGTGGATTTGGAGACAGAAAAAGAAACGTGAGAATTAGAGAGCGAACAGCAGGCTGGTACTCACGACGTCAGCAGGCCACAGTGATGTCCGCGGAGCTTCCTGTAGTCCTTCCAGGAGGAGAGGTCGGAGCGCATGGGGTGCTGGCCCTCCTGCCTCAGGACCTGCTCGATGAGCGTTGGGTCGGCCACGTGGACTGTGAGGATGGGGCCGAAGCTGGCTTTCCACATGGGGCCGTAGCGCTGCACTCCCTCCAGCTGCAACACAAGAAAAGACCTGATTTAAAAACACAAAAAAAACAACCCAAAGAGCTGCAGACTTTACGATGAAGGACAGCTGTGTTTGGATGCACTCTGCAGACACATGTCAGCTGTGAGGAGAGTTAATGCACTGAGGATGAGATAAGTTCACAATTAAGATGCATCATTGAAGGAGGCAAAACCTGACATGTGCATGAATGCTAAAATGTGAAGTCGCCAGTGTGAGAGGACAGAAGAGGAGATGATGAGGACATGTCATGCACAGAGAAGTAACATTAAAGTTTATGAGGAACGGTCACCACATTTTCTTTAAAGAAGAGGAAAGACTTGGACACAGTTCAGAATGAATTTGCAAACAATAGCAGCTTATTTTCCTCATTTGTAGAGTTCTTGGGTCATTTTAATCTTCCACCTTCTGGCACGTACACGCGACTTTTTATTCTGATTCTGATTTGATCATATATAAAGAAAATAAAAATAAATATCTGCATCTGTCGGGCTCCATTAAACCCTCTCTCACCTGCAACTGGTGCAGCCGTGACAGACCCCGCTTGGCAAATAAGTCCCAGACGAAGCTGGCGACGGACGGCCCGGGCATCTGCTCCAGGCTCTTCACCGTCTTGGTCCCGTCCGCCTGGATGGCCGCCGCCGCCGGCGCCGGCGCCGCGCCCTCGGCCCACCTCTCCGTCCACTTGACCAGGGGGAAGGCGCTCCGGCCGGACACTCTGAGAGCTTGCTGCAACATCCTTCTCACTGTCATGAAGCGGTGACCTGACGCGGGTCCCTCGGATGCCGATGCTCATGTTGTCGTCCCGCTCGGAGGCTGTATTTATAACGCGACAACCTGCCCCCTCGAACCCGGGGAAAGAAAAAGCTGTAAATTTCCCCCCCCGGTCGGGCCAATCATGGCTGTGACGCCAGCCCTGGCCCCGCCCCCCTCCGGGGATGCGACTGCGAAGGCGTGAGCGGGGAGGAAGGTGTGTCCAATCAGAGGGCTGAACCGAGACCATCCCAGAGACAGAAACACGTGGAATCGGCGGATAAATAATACATGACTTCTCTGATACTTTCTGGGCTTATCTCTTCCCATGTGAAGCACTTTGCTCCCCGATAATGCTGCAGAGTCACCGCGCACTTGCAGATATGCCTTGCGTGGATAAAGCAGCCCCCCCACCCCACCTCCACCTCCCCCCCATCACCTCCCAAGGACAATGTTGTTATAGATCGCACTTATCTGAACAGTGGGAAGCCTGGTCTGTCTGACGCTGGAGGAACAAAAAGGGGCTGGAGGTCAGCTCCACCTGCATGTGATAAAACCTGAGGCACCACATGATCGAAAGGTTTGACGGTGCGTAGTGCAGCGGTGGGAGATTCAGCGACATCTAGCGGCCGTGTTTTGAATCGTGACTAAAACGTCACATCACAGAGCGACGGAAACTTATTAAGATCAGGGCGGCAATTAAATGTTTAATTGCAAAAACAACACTCAGTCTGTTCTCCGCCTGCCTTCCAGGTGGGTTTCAGGAGGACACGTTTGCAGTAAATTAAGCAAAAATAAAACAAATTTTCGCTCTTTCTGTCCCTGCAGGAAACATGATGTCGACCTCCAGATGGGCGCCAGAAATAATGTCAATATAAAAAGCTTTTTGCAACCTAATAAGAGAGAAAATTAGCATTTTATGCCTCTACATTCCTTTTAACATACTTCACATTTATATTTAAACTTTGAATTTCTGCCATTTTCATTTGGCGAAATGCGGCCAAATTGTTACATACTGCACCTTTAAAAGTGCCTCACGTCTCATTATAAAACGTACTGCTCAAATCTGAGGCTTGTTCTTCGCTTCAGAATGACTAAAGGAGATGGTGCAGGCAGTTTCATGCCTTCCCCAGACCTGGTGCCACTTCGTTCACCCAGCAATGACCAGTTCTTTTGCTGACTTGGTGGGTTTCCGAGTCAGCGAGAGAAAATCCTGACCTGATTTCGTTTGAACTGGAATTCGTCCAAAGCACCATGTGTGCGGACTGTGAAGTAACAACCCTGCGGCTGTACTCAGAATCTGCTTTGACGTTTGTTCCCACATTTTGGATGCTTTTACTAGAAATGTTAGATCTGAAACTTAGAACGTCTGGCAACATAAGACGTGAAGGAACGAGCCCTGAGCCCTGTCTCTGTCACGTGTGCACATATATCACACCTGCACATAAACTGTAAATCTTGTTCCTTTTAGAGAAAAAAGATCAAGCATGAGATCCTTTCAGAAACCATTTTGTTCAGATATAAACAAAAACATAAATATCAGAAGGGAGCCCAAGATGTGCTGCTGCAATGCTCTTTTAAATAAAAAGGATAACCACTGACATTTCCCTCTGACATTTAAAAAGAGCCCATTTAAAGCCTGAATCAAAAATAATGACAGTAAAACACAACCTTGAATTTAAAGGTGAAATATTCAACATGTTAAATAAATGATAAATGTTTTGCCTGTTTCTTCCTTTAGTTGGTGTTTTAGCGTATCATCGTCTGATAATAATAAAGACGTATTACTGCTGCTAAGGGCTAAACTGACTTGCAGTTCAGTGCCAAGAAGCACATGATGAATGTTTCTGCAGTTTTTCCTGTGATTTCAATGAAATCACTCTGAAATATATGAATAAAATCCACCCTGTAAACCTCCCATCCTCCCCGTGCCAGACCCTCACTATGGTAATCCTATATGATGACTATTATGTGTCGGCCAAATGCTATAAGTCTGTTGGTGTAGATGAATGCGAGCAGCCTGAAGGAAGAAGAAATATAGGCTGGCGCCTGCGACTGAGCCCGGCAGGCTACGAGAGGTCGTTCCAAACATTATGTTATTACAATTTTTCTTGTTTTTTTTTGCTTCAGCATTAAAATGATTTGTAGAATCGGAGAGAAACCAGCATGTTAGAGAATCATTACACGCGTGTTAAGGACCTGCTGCCCTGAGATGTCATGTTGTGTCACGAACAGACAGAGTGGCTCTGCTGAATGAAGCACTTGTGATAAATTTATTGCAGCAGACTCCTTGACATCACCGCTGAGCCTGCTGTGGCCTTTAATCTGGCAACTTTCGTCGTGACGCGATAATTAGGTTAGTTGGTCCTTTATCTTGTGCAGCAAACTTAAACTCTGAGCCTTGGGGAAACGCTCTTCCTTTTCTAGGGCATTTCCATTTGTCTGCGATCCGCAAAGGTCAGAACAAGTTCGATTTATTTGACAAACGGCTGGAAAAAGACTCAGTCTCGTGAGTTTGTGTCTCTGTCCTCCTGGCCTATTTTTTCCTACAGATTTTCAGGGAGCAGCGATATCCATAATGCACCGTATGGATCTGCAGTTCAGTTCAAGTCGAACCTGTGAACGAGAAAAATAGGTCAAATTTGTTATCGGTCGTTTTTCTGTCATTTGGATGTATGAATCTTGCTTTTCTTTAAACGCGACGGGTGAAAACGGAGGCACGAATGAAACACACTGCAGCGGCAGGACTGTTACATAACAGTTAGATTAGGTTGCACAATGATGATCGTGGCTACTAAAGTTGACGAAGATGAAATCGATGCAAACATTTGACAACAAACTATTGAGCGACGCCTCCGGAGGGGGGGGGGAAGAGAGTAGCATCATGAGACTCAGCAGTCTGTCTGACCCGACTATTTACAGTACATGACCCGAACATGTGAATGCAAATCTTGTTTCAGAAGACGCTCACGGAGTCGAAAGGATGAACCATAGATCAAACGTGCTCCATCGAAAAATGTCTATACACGAGACATGTACACGGGACGTCCCGCGTCGAACATGCACAATTATCTTGAAGGGTAAAAGATAATCAGTGACCTCTGAAATTTTCATGTACACATAAACAACTTTTTAAACAAGGTCACCGGCACCTCAATAAGTCCTTTGATTGTGCAACAAACTGCACATATCAAAAGTGATGTTTTCTGTTGGGATGTTGCGGTGAAGAAGGAGAAGTGCTGCTTTGATTCATCCACAGTGAACCACTGAAGGTCTCAGCAACCTGCTGCTTCGAGGTGAAGTTGACCTGCTGTACTCCGCTGCCGTCAGATGTGAACTCACAGTGTTTTATTGCTGGAATAAACATGAAACTTGTCATCTCTTTGTGCCTTTTGTAGCACGTCCTCACACTCTGCATGTGGCCTTGGGTTGCTCAGGTGCTCCTGCTCCTTTTCTCCCCTGAACGAGCTGGTATTTTCAGACCACACACAGGAAACCCCCCCCAGACGCTTCAATTAATCTGCGCATGCCCGACAAATGGGGGATTAAAATTGATGGTGAAAAACAGAATAAGAAATCCTGCCAAATAGGGACTTCTTTGTGCCACTGTGCGGTGCGAATTGATGTGGCCCAGTTGTAGATCATGCTATGGAGAGCGGTGGTGATAGCCTGGGAGGTATTTCCCCTTACTGTATTGGCCCAGTGCCCAGAGGGGAGGCTGCTGTACTCACAGACTACTGTGTTAAAGTTCATGTCTGCAGTCTGCCTGTCTGGGTGGTATCAGGTGTGCGTCTCTGCACATATACAAACAGGTGTGTATATGTGTGAGAGTGTGTGTGGCCCTGCTTTACCTCTCTTTGTGAGGTCCAAAACCCCGGAGCACGCGATGCCGTAAGCACAGAACTGAAAGGCATCCTGGACCTCACAACACCTGACAAACACGTCAGGGGTCGGACGTGGCTGTGAGGCTGAGGAGGTAAAAGGTGAGTTGGAGGCTCTGAGTTATGGTGGTTCAGGTTAAGGTGAGGAGCCTGGGACTGTTTTGTGCCAGTGTGTGAGCCCACAAACGTGTGAGTCCGTGTGTGAGAGAGTGTGTGTGTGTATGCAGATGAATGGCCGTGAGCAGCAGAACAGTGTCTGACTGTTTCTC
Source organism: Malacoctenus triangulatus (assembly GCA_032274725.1). Lineage (NCBI taxonomy): Eukaryota > Metazoa > Chordata > Actinopteri > Blenniiformes > Labrisomidae > Malacoctenus > Malacoctenus triangulatus. The sequence continues at coordinate 8,182,019 of JAUESE010000080.1, forward strand.
CTCACTCAGCACGCGAGTGATGACGGCGTATTTATGGTGATTGGGGCTCACTTTCATGTGTGGTTCCAATGAGTGTGTTTGTGTGGGCACCGTCAGGCCTGAGGTCAGTTTGGTCTGATTACCTGCAGTCCAACCACATAACCACATTCATGGCTTCAACAAAAATCCAAAATGTAATCATTTATGTGTTGAAGCCCTGACCGGGATTGCCCAGGTCAGAGTTGCTGGGGGGGCTGTGAAGCCCACCCCCAAGTCCGGGGACACCTCAGGAAAAACATGCCTGTCCATCACACGGTCAAAACACAGAGAGGGACAGTCCAAAACACACATTCACACCTACAGGTAGTCCAACAAACCAACAAATAACAAACTTGGACATGTAACGTAACTTTAGGACCCTGAAATAAGTCGTTCCACACAGGGAGAAACATGTCACACCTCAGTTTCACGGAATCAAGAGGATACAATTTTTTACTGTCATTTCTTCAACACGTTTGGAGGTTGAACTTGTCAGTGAGGGCTGGAGACGGACGCTCTACCATCGTGAACTCCCTCCAGAACCAGGCTGCAACGTCACTGAGAGCCCCCCCGCCTCCATGTGGCTCCCATTTGTCTGATTAAAAAGTCCTTCCCAATATCTTTCAGGTAATGTTGCGTGTTGAGGCAGTACACTCAGGCTGTACTTACGACGTGTTAGACGGTTTTTTCAGGCACAGAACGTTATCTGTGCACAGCGAGCGGAAGAGCTGAGGTGAGCACGGAGCGACCGGCATCGTCTGCCAAACCCCCGACAGCGGCTCGGGAGCATACAAGGTATGAGGATGTTGTAATGATGAATAAACATGCAGCTGAAAAAAAAAACAGGGTGAGAGAATGGTAAATGTCATTAACATGCATGTGCTAATTGATTGTGCAGACTTTCTTTTGTGAGACCTTCATGTTTCGAATGTAAAATAGGTGTTTAAGGTGTGGTAAAGGGCATCCTGTTGGATCAAGAACACACATCTGGAGTCCAGATGTGGCTGACATATGAGAAAGACTATTTCATTGAGGCTGTATATGATGTATGTCCACCACAGTGACTCCATACATGGAATGGATAATGAACCATCTTTCCCGCTGGGCTGTATGTATCAGGCTCACTTATTATATATAATGAGAGATCACAAATACAGCATAATGCTCTCTGGTGATGTGTTGTTGGACTAAAGTCGCCAATTAATGCTCTGCCTTGTTATTTTCACAAGGAGCTAACCGCTCCCATGAGTCACTGGTGTGACATCACGCATATCACGCTGTACGAAGTCAAAACTGTTCCTTATTTTTCATTTGATTCCAATCATTTCAAAGCATCTCGAATTGTACATCGCATCACTGGTCTCAGTGGGATTCGAACATCATCAGCACATTTCAATAATTGATCATCGCCATGAAATAAAACAGTTATCGTCTCTGATAATACTGCAGGTAGCTACTTATTCAACAATATTTGAACAGGATTTTCCATTTATACAATGAAAATCTCAAAGGGTTTCAGTAATTGTTGCACGATTATTACTCAGAGAAAAAAGAAATCCTATTTCTCTCGATGAGGAAGACAAAATGTGAATTTGGTTTCCCTCCTTAGGATGATTGAGATTAGCTTCCATGGAGGATCCCTGGTGCTTTCACTGCAGGGCCTGAGATTGGCTCAGGAGGAGAGAAGCAGTGTCTAAGACAGCATGCATTACAGTGGTGAAGAGGAACATTTTTTAACTCAGGTTGAATCGAAGCACTGCTGGCGATCACAGCAGAAGACAATACGTAAAAATCACAGTTACAAGCGGAACATGTGCGTCATCGCAAGGTGGTTACAGTATCTGAAGGAAAACTCCATCCACGCACAGCAGAAACATGCAAACACCTTGCAGAGAAAGCTGCCAAGACCGAACTGAATCACTGGTGCGTTCCAGGCGTGAGGAGCGAGTGCCGTGCACCACAAACAACATGTGGCACACCTTACAAACACTTTTCGTTCAATATAACAAGTACAAAGTTCAGATTCAACCTAATCCATAGCAGCATGCAGCAGTCACAACATGACTGATGACCATTTGGCACATATATTCTGGTCATCTGTTGCACGTTGGCCTAAATAATGAGGCACTCATGATGTCATGACCACCAGGTGTAAACAGTTAGTGAGAAGGCTGCAGCTGCTCTCCACACAATAATCACTGGTGTCCGTCAGCGGCAGCGTTCCCTCCCAACAGATTGAACAGGTCACATTTCCACCATTTATCACTTACATATGGTAGCTGGAAGAATGGGACCAAACTGAAGTCAATGTTGTTTAACTGAGTGAGTTAAGGTCAGAATAGTGTACTGGCTGGATCGGGTTGCTTGTCTGGATACTCGAGGGTGGTGTTAAGATTTTTTCACAGATTTGACATAATGGGATTAAAACGGACTTTAAAACTGAAATTGAAGATATTTTGTTACTGTGTTTGTTTTTATCTGTAGATCTTCAGACTATTACAGCGCTCGTTCTGTATAAGACTTAAAAGGAGACTCGAACACACAGCTTTGGAGCGTGGATGTATTTTCTGGACCGATGATGCAACTCAACCCAACTCTAGACCTCGAAATGATCGGTTGGCGATTGCAGCGTGTGGCGGCGTGTTCACAAAAGCCCCTCTGTTTTCTCCGTGGAGACGCACAGCAATAACAAATCCTGTTCACCCCA
>JAUESE010000080.1:8297983-8319441 GCA_032274725.1 Malacoctenus triangulatus
TCTGGAATGAGCTGTCCACCCCTGGTTAGCACCCACATGGGAAATGTTGAGTGGAAATGGGGCTTTTTTATACTTTTTGCTTTAAGTGTTGTGAAGTGTGTGAACTTTATTTTTTGTTTCGTTTTGTTTTTTTGTTGATATAATTTAACAGTTCTTTGTGAAGTGAATTTGACTGGGAACAGTTATGATGTATGCAACTTTTAGAATGGGATGTTTGTTGCAGAAGCCAATAGCAGACAAAACACTTTGAGATAATCATCAGCTGATGTGAAGTGGAAATGGTTGCTTTGTAAGATGACCATTAAAGTTATAATCCCACAACTTTACTTGAAAGTCAATTTAGCCTTGCGTCAGATGAACAAACAACAAAATTTGATACAAGAATTGATCCCATCTTCAGAAAAGATTTCAATAGTTTTCCTTGAAAACAGAAAAAATGCATATTCACTTTTCTTACTGCTGCATGCAGTGGTTAAAATGAGGCTTGTAACAAAGCATTTCTGGCTTCTCTTAACTATTGAAATGAACATTCCTGCAAATTGGTAATAATTAACTCGTTTTTTCTTGGCTCCTCAGCTCATCCGGAAGGAAGGTGAATTCCAAGCTCCCCGCCTGCTGGACGAGAAGGAGATGAGAGCCAACGAGGACATGCACCAGAAAAAAAAGAACAGGAAATCAGTAACGCCCTGTAAAGTGAGAGAACAAGAAGGAAGGGGAGGGAAGGTCAGTTGCTGGGGTTGCTAAATAGGGACTGGTTATTTTTTCCTTTTTTGAACAAAAATGTGGCCTTAGCTGCTTTTAAATTTGAAATTTTTTGGTTCGTGAAGGCGTTTAACTTCATCCAAGTAAGCCTACTTGGAGCTTTCATGTGTGCACATTTTGTTTGTGTGGGGGTGGGGGGAGGAGTTGAGGGAAGATGTGGAGGGGGTGGAGGATCTCTAGAGAGGAAAGAGGGGGAGGGGAGCGGAGTGAAGCGGAGCACAATAACTGCAGTTGTGTGCATAACAGGGGGAGCAGTAACATGAGGGTATTAGGCTATTGGGAAGGATTGGAGGGGTTTTTTCTCAATTTGAATTTAAAGATTTTTTTTAAATACATTTATTACATGACACATTCATTCGATGGCAATTTTTGTTCAAGATTTCTAAGGTTTTTATAAATTACAAAAATACACAAAGAATTGTCATTTGGCTCTGTTGAAGAGTTATAGCAGTCACCAAAAGAGAATTAAAATTAAAAATTTTCGCCTTTAGTTCAGAGTAGTTTGGGAGGGTTTGGGGATAAATACACTATGCTTTACGAAGCATAATTTATACACTTTTTAAATGGCTTTTAAAATGTTTAACTACCCTTTTGTGCTGTTGTTCTTAGGGTGCTGGTGGAGATGAAAATGGTCCGTCGTCCAAAGTGCAGAAAAACTTTATTTGTGATCACTGTTACGGCGCATTTAGGAGCGGATACCACCTAAAGAGACACATCCTCATTCATACAGGTATTGTTCATGCTTGGAACAACTAGAGTTCACAGAACAACTTTGATTGCTACAATAAATGAATGAGTTGTTGAAAGAGACCCGGAAAGCTTGAGTTGGATTGAATCTAGGAGTGTGCAGCAACTGTGAGGTTTTGCAATGGCCTGCTTCAAACCTTGTTTGGTAATAGCTTTTGCCTCACAGCTAATTGGTATCTGTGGGGGACTTTAACTAAAACTGGTGCTCTTCGGTTTAGGGGAGAAGCCGTATGCTTGTGCCGTATGTGACATGAGGTTTATTCAGCGTTACCACCTGGAGAGACACAGCCTCATTCACACGGGTATGCGTCCTTTAACCGTACCCATATTACATAAATCTGGCTACTCATGTAGTCTGTCACATGAAGCAATGGACAGATGCTCAGAGTTCACTTTGTCTGTGGACAGTAATTTCCAACAAAGCCACTCCCAAAAATCTGTTCAGCCCAAAATATAATGCAGAGTATTTGTCCCCAACACCAGGAGGAATCAACAGTAGGCAGTTTTCCAGTGCAGTCCCAGAGTCCACTATTAAAAACTCTTGTTGTTTATAAGAATTCTTCCCTTTTTATAAAAAACAAATAAACCAATGAGGTATTTTGATGGGCTTTACCTATCAGAATATTTGCGGAATTTGAGAAGCCAAATTAATTTGAGGTTTTACAGATTATGATGACTCATCTATTTTCTGATATGCCTGTAAAAAGTTTGTTCTTGTTTTAATCTGATATTTTGCTGGACCATTGTTGGACTTGTTCTGTCGTTACATCAAGAGAGTAAGTTTACCATTTAATAAGTAAAACCCAAGTGTTTCTGTTCTTCTGGGCTTGAGTGTTGTTTGTGCAAATGCAGTTTTGTCTTGCAAAGTTGTGTGTTTCACATGGAGCAGTCGCCTACATTCAGACAAGCTCTCCTAAGGTTTCTGCTGTCTGGCAGTTGCTGCATGCTCTGTGAACACCTCGTGCATTACAACACAATGCTACATCAACGGATCACTCCGGATACCGTGACTGTTTGACCATCCCACAAATGCCGTAGTTGCTACGCTCTGGCTGCTTCGTCCCTGACGTCGGCCACGTCTTTGTCTTGGAAATGCTTCTTGTGTGGCTGCGATCAGGGAGATTTGAGCCTGTTGACTCCACATCAGATTTCATCAAATATTCAGTTAGACTTGTTGGCAATAATTAGGATGTATATGAGTTAAAATATTTGGAATAACACATACAGGCGCACCTGAAATAAATTAGAATATGAACTAAAAAGTAAATTTTGAAACGTATAAACTAAAAGGTTTCAAGCATATAAAAAAATTTTGTACAGCCATCGGCATAATACCTGGTAATAAAAGATGTCTCTAATAAAAGTTAATAACTAATAATATCGCAAAAACAACCACAGCTTGAGATATTTCAGTTTATGTGTTATGAAGCCAAGACGTGGAAGTTTGTATTCTTATTTTTTGAGATGCGTCTGTAAGTGACCATATGCATCATGTAAATGTCTTGCTTCTCGACAAAGACAGCTTGTGCTTTTTGTCTTTTTGTTTAGATTTGTCTTTTCTGCGTGCATCTTGTGGATCTCTTAAGTTGATCAGTGGAAGGCGGTGTTTTCCTCAAACTGCAAAAAAATCGAATCACTCCAATAACCAAACTCAAGATGATTTGGAAATAGACTTTTTGATAGTGGACTCAGACTTTTGTACCTCGGTGTTTAAGTGCTAAATCTTGGACACAGGCCACAAAAACATGCAACATGGACATATATTTATGTCATTTGGAAAGTGTCTGCAATTATTTTGTCAGTGGAAATATCTGCATGGACATCAAAGGACTATGTTTTTTCTCCCTAGTGTCAATATTTTCTTTGCATCCTTTCACACAAATTCTTTTGTTTTTCATTATTTAAGAAGTATGCACTGTGGGTAAGTCATCTTTCAACCTAACTGTTCTTCTAAGTCAGTGACTACTGCCCCAGTATTCATAGCAAGCGTCAGAGGTAAACTAATTTATTCAGCTACAATGGCATGGCTTATATTCAGATATGTGTGTATATATATAAATATATATAAATGAATATATATATACACACGATTAATTTGGATTTTCTTCCATTCAAATAAGCACTTGCTCTGCAACACTGCACCTGTTCTGTTTTCTAGAATATAAATTATGTGATTTTTTTTTCATATATCCGCTTACCTAATAGCCTGAATAGCTAATAATTGTATGCTCTGTGTGTGTAGGGGTGAAGCCGTACGCTTGTTCCATGTGTGACATGAGGTTTTTCCAGCGTTACCACCTGGAGAGACACAGACTCACTCACACGGGTATGCGTTCATTTGCTGTACCCGGTTCCAATTTTTCCAAAAAATCAGGTTTGACTCTGAAATTATGTCAGAAGCGCTTTCACAACAAAAATCTTTACACCACAAACAACCCAATGGCATCCAAGCTATCATGAATACTGAGAAAAAAAACCTGTACTTATAATAAAGAGGTAGGTGGGGCAGACCTTTTTGTCTCCTGATTTGTTTTTGTTCTGTTCTGATGTGCTTATTCCCATTCATTTATATTTGTATGTAGACTTTAAAACCTTCATTATTGCATCAAAAATGGCAGCAGTAAGAAAAAGGTAGCAAGAAAAGTTTACAGTAACTTGCAAACGTGACAGTGCCACTCATTTTGATTAGTAGCACTCCAGTGGACTCTTCAAAGCACATTACCCCCTTTGTACCATCGCTTTGCAACAATATTGACTTTCTTTTCTTATGTAAATCTTTGTTTTGATTGTTCTTTTTTACAATCTACTCTTCAGCTTAGTTGTTTTTAATTCTTGAGTATGGGCATTCAGTGTATATTCTAATGTAGTTCTTGTAAAGTAGATGCAGGTGCACAATCACACTGTAACGGCAAAAATTCATGCTAAATTATCAGAACTAACATTTAGGCGTAGCTTAGTTTGCTGCATGCAAAATATTACCAGTAGTACAAGTGACAAAGACGCTACTATTTTAAACTGGGCAACAGTCTCACTGAAGTAGCATTTGAAGCCATGGTATATAATGGGAGTAGTCCTTTGATGTCCACACTTATTCTACATGTAAACTAATGGCTGCACAGCTCATGTCTCTCAGCTGTTGCTGTTTGTCTTTGATTTCTTTTGTTCGCTTTGCAGTTGTTCAATCAAATGCTTGTTATGTTTTCAAGGCGGAGATCAAGTTGGAAGCATTTGAAAGCTGAAGCAGATGATCACTTTTTATCGCTAGAAAACAAGCACACTTAAACATTTATGCCGCTGTAATATTAAGGGCTTTGTGCTCAAAGCAAGTGGTGAAACTACCCACCACCCTGCTCAAAAGCATCCCAGAGCGCCGAGGAAGTGTAGTATTTTTTCTGCTTCAGCTGTCCAGTGTGATCACTGTCTCTGATGTTTCCTGGCTGTCTTGCTGCTGACTTGTATGGCTTGTTTCAAACACACTTGGCTCATCCTTTGTTGTGGCTTTGGTGCTGTCATGTTTTCGAGGGTGTCTTTAAAAAAATCCCAAAAAAAACAAAAGAACTGACAGTCGGCAATTTTTCGAATCGAGTCAAACAAATTCCCCCTCCGCATGAAGCTTGATGCCTGTCGGGTCCTGGTGATCTGATTTTTGTGACTGATGCTTCCTTTTGATCCATTAAAAAAAAAAAACGTCTTAGCTAATGTATTGATACTTTGTGTATGTAGGGGTGAAGCCATACGCTTGCTCCATGTGTGACATGAGGTTCTTCCAACGTTACCATCTGGCAAGACACAGCCTCACTCATACTGGTACGCGTCTGCTTACCTTAGTTCATTGGATTAGACTTGTTTTAAAACCTTTGAACTCAAAGTGATGTAAACAGAAAAAGTGTCTCGAAAGAGCATCAACTCAAAATCAAGATGTATCCAGACATGTAGAGTTACATTCCACTCACCATTCTTTGCTGTTGATGTATATGTTTGCATTGATAGTGGACCAGTGTTTTCCATTGCAATATTTCTACCAGAATGAATTGATTCAGTTTTAGTCACAACTGCTGCCAAAACAGTGCAGTTGTTCCTCCAGCTGTCTGTATAATGTGTAGAAGAGCTACTCTGGGAGGAGTTGATGGTTAAGTGTTGAAATTCTTTTCCCCCCTTGTTTCTAGCTTTTATTGACATACTTTTATGTGTGTAGGGGTGAAGCCATACGCTTGCTCCATGTGTGATATGAGATTTTTCCAACGCTACCACTTGGCGAGACACAGCCTCACTCACACGGGTATTGGTTTGTTCACCCTTCTTTACTACACAAGTGCCCATATACCCAGCTTATGCCTAAATGATTTCTTGTTCTTAGAAGTTCCAATTAGTCAGCATCAAGCTCTCTGAGTTGTTGGGGTGTCTGAGGAGTGGCTTTGTTTGTGTTTCACCTTTTTGAGGCATGAGTTTGGGCAGCAATACCCATCCCGCCTCCAGTGCCTATAAATCAGCCCTTCGTCTCAAGTCTAAAGACTTCTGGCTTTTGCAAAGCATGTTTGTATTGAAAAGTTGCCCCAAGTTCAGCAAAAGACCCTTCCTTCTCATGCATGTTGACAGATGAGACGATATTAATTGAATGTCCACACTGTGATACTGTACTGCTGCTTTTGGCATGTCTGGATACAAAAATTAAGTGCGTGCGGCCTGTCCAGTTTATTGTGTTTTATTTCATAAAATATTCTGCTTTGTGTGTGCAGGGGTGAAGCCATATGCTTGCTCCATGTGTGACATGAGATTTTTCCAGAGATACCACCTGGCAAGACACACTCTCACACACACGGGTATAAGTTTCACTCACTAGAAACTGAGCGGCTGTAAATTTTTGCCCAAGAGTTTGTAAACCAAAGCTTTTTGTGATGGTATTTGGACTCAAAGCAACTTTTATGTTCTTTTACTCAATGCATATTTGTTCAACTTTAACAGTTAATGGATTTTTGTTGTTGTTGTTGTTTGTCCTTGTACTGTTTTGTATGGCTAGACATGAATCTTGTGATTCTTGTGATCACGTAACTTTTCCCAGTGTTTTTGAGAATCTCACTTTACCTGCTCATAGTTCATAAGAATCTTTCTGTCTCTCTTAAATCTGGTACTGAACGCATTTAGGGGTGAAGCCATACGCTTGCTCCATGTGTGACATGAGGTTCTTCCAGCGTTACCATTTGGCAAGACACAGCCTCACTCATACTGGTATGCTTGAATTATTGTTCCCCTTTCAACTATAAAACTTTTCTCTGAATGATTTCCAAACCTTATTTTGAAAAGATAATCCCCTCTATATGAGATTTTATGGTTAAAACATATCATGTGATAAAGTTTATAGGCTTTGTTGGAAAACTGTCCACTGAAAAAGTGACTCTCTCTGTCAGCTACCTTGTTCTCTGATTAACAATGTAATGGTACCTTTGCATGTTTATTGTACAGAATTAAAAGTGCTTATTTAATGTAAAACACATCACCACAAAAAACTATTTCTGAACATTTGAGTAGCTCCAAGGTGTCACTCGGGGTTGACAACAATTACAGATTTTTTTTTTTGTCAGGCAATTGTCATGGTCGGCCTGATTTTTCAATAGTGGTGCATTTTATCTTAAGATAGCAGGTTCACTTTTTTCATGTAATGTGTCAGTTTTCTCAACAAGATTGCATGAAAGTGTGACATTGTCTTGATGTAGATGAACCGACCTAGTGTTGAAAGAACCTCTAACTTTGCTGTATTGTGTTTAGGCGTGAAGCCATATGCTTGCACCATGTGTGACATGAGGTTTATTCAGCGCTACCAACTGGAGAGACACAGTCTCACTCATACAGGTAAGTCCACATTGTTTGGTCTTTAACTCAGCCGCCCTTTTCTGAACTCTCGGTCATGCATGTGCCACAAAACAATGTTTACATGGCTGCTTCAAACTCGAGTTTGTACTTCTTTATATCACAAGTGCTGATTTGTCCTACTGCATCTCTACGAATCCTCCTGAGTTTTTATATAATGCTTCCATTCCCATACTTTGTATATGAAATGACATGAGGGCCTTAAAGCAAAACTGGCAGCACCACACTTTGATTCGAGTTTTTTTTTTTACCAATTTGCTTCAATTTTAGCCCCTGTCATTATGACTAAAATCTGTTGGTCTACTTAAATCTTTATTATGTATTCACTTTAGATTGTTTAAAAAAAAAATGCCCCAAGATACATCAAATTTAGTTTTGATTGAAACTGTCTGTGAGATGTTAAATTTTAGTGTCTGACGACGTTCTTTAAGAACAGGTCTCATTCATTTTAATCCAAGTCAACACTTTTTTCAAATTCAAACAGTTTAATAGTTATTTCAAAGTTAAATGTGAGAAACGTGAAATGGGCAGATTGGCTCAATTTAGGTTCTTTGTCATTTAGTTTTAAATGTGTTTGACTAAGCAGATTGTAGTGGAAAAATAAAAACAAACAAAGCAACCCAAGAGCTCAGTCAGCTGCAGTTTGGGGACTCTCCGGGTAATTGCACAATAGTAAAGTGCATTTCTGTGACACTCTGACTGGTCCAGTGTGCATTATGTAAACAATGTGTTCTGATTGGATTTAAATGAGAGCACTTTATATGTAGTTCACATTTAGGCAAAACAAATGTTTTTGTTCTTTTGTGCCCACAACATGAGCTGTGTGCCATTTCACATTCAAAGTAATGGGCAACAATAAACATACTTCTGTCACTAATACATACAACTGAATATAGATTTTCATCAGTTGCATTTCAAACTTCAACCTTTTGATATAAAGGATGAGCAATGTATGCTTCTGCTTTGATGATGAGCTACCTTGTTTATAACAATTTATTAATGGTTTCCATTGAATGTTTCCAATCAATGTCTAAACATTATGTCATGTGAATAGCTGTTTGCCAACTGCCTAAAATCGTCCCAGCTTTTGCGATCAGCGTGACAAAATTACAAATCTGTTATAAAAATATGAACGGTGTATGTTGAAATAGCACAACCACTTATTGGCCTAGTGTTAAATTATCTTAGTCCAAAAGCTCCCACTCGATACGTGATTTTTTTTCCACTTATTTGACGGGTCATTCAGAAGGATTGTTTGTGTCTCTGAAAACATAAATTTGTTAGTAGCTTCTCTCAATCGTACTTCTAATTCTACTAGAAACTTTGGCCGGAAGACACTCAGAAGTTTATATTGAATCAGGTTCAAAATTGCCATCTCGAATTGGATTAGTGGACTTTTGCTGGACTTTCCAGTTCAAACAAAGCGCTGATAAGTGCAACCAAACTTTACTAAACAATTTAGTAAAGTTTACCACCGATCATTTTTGGCAGTTGAGATATTTTGTGCTAAAGTTGGTACTTTGTGTGCATAGGGGTGAAGCCGTACGCTTGCACCATGTGTGACAAGAGGTTTTTTCAGCGCTACCACCTGGCGAGACACAGCCTCACTCATATGGGTATGCGTCTGCCAATCCTAACCAAGCCACAAGACTAGGATGCTGCAACATCTCTATACTTGAGCTAGCCTTGTCTATCTGTATTGATACACAATTTTTTTATAATACTTTTTCAAAGTGTATTTTCCGTTAGATGACATAATCGGCTCACATACGATTGGATGTAAGAGCCACTCTAAGAATTTTTGTAATTGAAGACGAACATCTCAGAGAATATCTTAGCTGTGTACATTACTCTAGGGTCTGACATTGGTTATTAACCACAAATATCAATTGAGGACAGACTTCAACAAACAGTCAAAGAACTACATCGTTGTTTATAAATGCCCGAGACATAAACGTCATTGTCTTGATGCTCTGCGTTTAGGTGTGAAACCTTATGCTTGCACCATGTGTGACATGAAGTTTTTTCAGCGTTACCACCTGGCGAGACACAGCCTCACTCATACTGGTATGGGTCCGTGCACCGTGCCGATGACATTCAGTGTTAGTCAGTGTGCACATTTCATTTTGTGTAGCCCACTGTTAAAGGGACACATCACGCCAAAAATGCAACCCGGGTTTCGTTGCCTTTCTTTTAGCTGTTATTGGGATCGCCCGAAGAACCTTAAATCAGTAATTTACTTTTGTGGTGTTTTCAATAAGTTAAACACCACAAAATCGATAAAGGCATAATGAAAGATCTGGACAACAGTTTGTGTTTTTTGCATGAATTGGCTATCGTGTGGTTAATAACCAATAGTGTGAATATTAGTTCCTAAAAATTTAAAACAATGGAATAAAAAAAAATACAAATAAACAAAATGAGGCGAAGTGATATAATACTCCTACTTTGCATTTAGGTGTGAAACCTTATGCTTGCACCATGTGTGACAAGAGGTTTTTTCAGCGCTACCACCTGGCGAGACACAGCCTCACTCATATGGGTATGGGTCCGTGCACCGTGCCGATGACATTCAGTGTTAGTCAGTGTGCACATTTCATTTTTGCGTAGCCCACTGTTAAAGGGACACATCACGCCAAAAATGCAACCCGGGTTTCATTACCTTTCTTTCAGCCGTTAGTTATTGGGATCAGCCAGAAGAACCATAAATCAGTAATTTACTGTTGTGATGTTTTCATTAAGTTAAACACCACAAAATTGATAAAGGCATAATGAAAGATCTGGACAACGGTTTGTGTTTTTTGCATGAATTGGCTATCGTGTGGTTAATAACCAATAGTGTAAATATTATTTCCTAAAAATTTAAAACAATGGAATTAAAAACAAAAAACCAAAGTGAGGCGAAGTACTATAATACTGCTACTTTGCATTTAGGTGTGAAACCTTATGCTTGCACCATGTGTGACAAGAGGTTTTTTCAGCGCTACCACCTGGCGAGACACAGCCTCACTCATATGGGTATGCGTCCGCCCACCTTACCAATGTCACTGAGATCACATTGTATTTACATTATGTTGGACACAGAATCAATCATCTATGGTAGCTTTTCATGTTCTCTCAACCTGACCAGAAAAGTAAACCCAATCAAGCTTTTTCTACAGTTTTATGTGCTTCAATGTAACATTACAACACGTTTATTGTATCATGACGTACTGGACTGCAACATCATCAGCTCATGTGATGTGTTTAGTTGTGGATTCAAGAATTGCTTCACGGAGTTAAATGTGTTCTTAATACAAATTGGACGAACAAGAATCATTGAAACAATCATTTATGTTTTTAAAAAATGTCAATTAGAGTTTAACAACCCATCAATCCAGATTATATATTAGAGCTACATTCTTGATGGATTGTGAGGACAAAAAGATACGTCTGAAAGTAATACATCAATGCTCTGCGTTTAGGTGTGAAACCTTATGCTTGTACCATGTGTGACATGAGGTTTGTTCAGCGTTACCACCTGGCGAGACACAGCCTGACTCATACGGGTATGCCTCAGTGTACTGGCCCTTCTCACACTATACAGGCCCATGTCAGATAGCTTTTGTTGTGCTAATTAGGAGTGTCACTGCTGCAGATACAGATTTTTCCTTTTTATACATGACTCATTGTTTTTATCGGACACCTGCCCAAGACACAGTTGTTAAAAACCTTTTATTTCACCAAACCACTGATAACAGGCACCATCACAGTTGAGAAAAATACACATGCATACATTCACAATAAAATGTGCTTTCCTTGAATAATAGTTTATGAATGATAAGAATTACATTTTTGACTCAAACCCATTTTTAAATGCATTCTGCATTAAAATACATTGTCGTGATGTAATTCTCAAATACTTTACTATATTTAAGCAGTCAAACGTGTAGTTCTTCAGTTGGCAAGCAGCATTAAGTGAGGCAAACAAGCTACTTACTGTTTTTGCATGAATCGGCAAACGTGTGGTTAATAACCAGCAGCTTAGCTATTTAATGGTAACAAATGGAAACTGAGGTAAAGTGATATAATACTGCTACTTTGCATTTAGGTGTGAAACCTTATGCTTGCACCATGTGTGACAAGAGGTTTGTTCAGCGCTACCACCTGGCGAGACACAGCCTCACTCATATGGGTATGCGTCCGTCCACCTTACCCATGTCACTGAGATCAGAATGTATTTACATTGCGGTCATAGTCCTACTTTTTGAGGCAATTATCCTCATCCTATTTGTGAAAGTGGACCGTGCATTTGTTTTGCTGGCACATTCTTGTGTAAACACAACCTGAAAGCAAATGTAAACCAACATCACGCTATTATATAATCAGCTCATCAGATGTGTTTAGTTGTGGATTGCAAATTCGAATTATGAAAAAAAGCAAAGTGAAACCTTAATGTGAATTCTCTTCAGGACATTTTTTGCAAGTGTTTACTTATATTTGTGATTAACAACCCGTCAATTGTAAATAGCTATCCAAAGTACATGACTGATTGATGGATTGTAAAGCCAAGACTATAAGACCTGAAAATAACATATTGATGCTCTGCGTTTAGGTGTGAAACCTTTTGCTTGTACCATGTGTGACATGAGGTTTGTTCAGCGTTACCACCTGGCGAGACACAGCCTCACTCATACGGGTATGCCTCAGTGCTCTGGGACCTTGCACATTATATAGACAAATGTCAGATAGTTCTGTTCAACCTCTATGAGGAGCATTCTTATTACCAGTTGAATATTCCTTATTAGTTATATTTTATGTTTCTTAGCTAATAGCTCACTGAGCATTTGGTGTTTAGTATTCCTATGAGTACAATTGCTTTCTTAATTCTCTTAGGTCTCCATAGTTGTTTAAATTGTTTTCTTTAATTAAAATATTCACAGTAAAATGTGTTTGTAAGGATAAAAGTAATTGATTAAATGACTGATTCCAATTGCATTTTAGTGAGCAAACCCTTGTTAAAAAGGCCAAACTGAACGAATCCAAGCTGTCATAGTTTAATAGTCTGATCTTTTCAAAAATACATTGTATAGTTCTTTCGTTAGTAACCAGTGATACGTAAAGCAACCAATTAAATTACTGGTTTTGCATGAATCGGCAAACGTCTGGTTAATAACCATCAGCTTAACTATTAAATGATAACGAATGGAAACTGAGGTAAAATGATATAATACTGCTACTTTGCATTTAGGTGTGAAACCTTATGCTTGCACCATGTGTGACAAGAGGTTTGTTCAGCGCTACCACCTGGCGAGACACAGCCTCACTCATATGGGTATGCGTCCGCCCACCTTACCCATGTCACTGAGATCACATTGTATTTACATTATGGCCGTCGATCTAGCTACGTGAGGCGGTTAGCATTGTTTGGAGATATGTCAAAGTCGATCGTGCAACTGCTTGACCAAGACTCTTGCATCTTGCGGAACATGAAAGCAGGAGTGTGAATGTAAACCAACATCACGCTATGATATCATCAGCTCATCAGATGTGTTTAGTTGTGGATTGGAAATTTGGATCTGGAAACAACAATTTGGAACCTCGATGTGAATTCTGTTCAGGAGACTTTTGCAAGTTTTTGCCAATCTCAGTGGTTAACAACCCATCAATTGTGAAAAGATAGTTAAACTGCGTCATTGATTGATGGAGTGTGAAGCATAGCCTTTAAGACCTGATAATAACATCAATGCTCTGCGTTTAGGTGTGAAACCTTTTGCTTGTACCCTGTGTGACATGAGGTTTGTTCAGCGTTACCACCTGGCGAGACACAGCCTCACTCATACGGGTATGGGTCCCTGCACTTACCCCTCTCACATTATGAACAGAACTGTGCAAAGGTTTTAGACAGAAAAAATATTAACTTAGAATCAAACTCCACCAACTGCTTCTTCACAAATACAAAACCCTCCAGAGTTTCACAGTGTGGTAATGCTCAGATCAACAGAATCCACAAACTAGGAATACGCGTGGCAAATTAAAGAGCATCTTTATTGATTTGCTTCTAGTGTTCAACAATTACCTCGCAAAGTCAACTCCTTTACCTCACTCACACCTATGAAAAGATAGTATCTGAAGGTTGCTTAGTGAGGGAAACCGATTTTTCTCGGTCAGGCAGCAGGTGTAAATATATGTAGTATTGCCGTTTCTTTGTCCAACTTGAGAGCTGAGAGCAGGAGAAGCTGTCATACCAATGAAGCTGATTTGAACAGGAATCAGAGGGCAGTGAAGACACTGCAGAACTTGGTCAAGACAAGTAGTTTCTAAACTACAGTCATAATCTGCACTTTGCCTAGCAACACCATTTGTGCCTCAGATGATTTGAATTCATGCAGAAACTCCTCCATCAAATATGCTTCTGCTAAGTCCGTCATCAAAGACACTTTTGAATCAGCTCAACCTAAGGTTTAATTTGGGATTCAGGCGATGAACAGAACTCCACCTATTCTTTTCTTTTTTACAATGAGTCACATTCTAGTCTGCATCAAGCCAAGATTTTTTGAATTCTCGTCCCAATGTTGAAATTTACATTCATCTATTAAAAAATCTGAACACATTTCAAGCACATTATAGCTTGTAGTTAAAGCTCATCATTTGTCCCACGCTTTGTTCTTAGATGGTGTAAAGATTACATGAAAAGCACAGAAAAGTAAATCCACACCTCCTTACAACCAACTAGTTTTAAAGCCTTTCTCAGAAAGTTAACCCAGTGTTCTACACAAACGTCCAGTGACCAATCTGAGAGCACGGATGACTTTTGGTTGGATCAACACATGAACAAAGGATAGTATTCTGGTCTACCATAGCTGGCTGATTGTACACCTGACTACATGCAGGACTTTAATGTAAGATTGCTCTTTTTTGTTTTGTTTTTAACCGCAGTGAGAACTAGTTGTGTGTCACACTTGGGTTTAAACAGGTTTCAAAGAATAAATGGGTCAGAAAAAAAAGTGTTGTTACATTTGCACATACAGACATTTCTAAATAGATTTAGTACAAATTGAACACATCATGTACAACTAACATTGTTTTGTAATCTTTCCATTTTAGGTAAAATTTCAAATCACACTTTAGCTTTTGATTTAATTTTGCATGTCTGAGCATGTCACCAAAATCTGGCAGGAAATTCCACATGATAAAGTTAAATAGGAAGAATTATCTCTGCAAGTATTTCAGTCCTAAAGCTAGTTTGAGTCTGTGAGTTGTTTGTCTTGCACTTGTGGGCAGTAGGGCTAATATATTGCTCTGTGTGTGTAGGGGTGAAGCCGTATGCTTGTTCCATGTGTGACATGAGGTTTATTCAGCGTAACCACCTGGAGAGACACAGCCTCACTCATACGGGTATGCGTTCCTTTACCGTACCCTCATTTCAGAGAAAGGCACTGGCGCTTGCAACATTAACGGGCTCACAACAAACTCGAGTTTGGATTGTCAAGTCATTTGATGGGATGTTGAACCAGTCTCAAAAAAAGAGAAACAAACCCAACTTGCCCCAGTTTGTGGGGGCCACTATGCTGCGTAGATCTGGGCCACGAAAATGAGAAATTCCACTATGATCTACACATAATGAGTTGATGACGAGGCCTTTGTAAAGTATAACTTCTCAGATGTTTTACTGTTGGGATTAACTGGTAGAGCCTTTTTCCAACTTTATCTAATTGTTGGAAATTTATTCTGGGGGGGGGAAAAAGTCTAGTCTTATACTCGCAGTTTTGTTTGTACAAGACTCCAAAGTTGATGCAGTGACTCTGTATTTGTGTGCTCTTTCAGGAGAGAAGCCATTTGCTTGTGACATGTGTGACATGAGGTTTATTCAGCGCTACCACCTTGAGAGACACAAGCGTGTCCATAGTGGGGAGAAGCCTTATCAGTGCGAGCGATGCCAGCAGGTATGTTTTTAAAAAAAACACGCAGACGGTTTTACGAAAAGTGCTCACCGCCTAGTGGCCGGTTGTGGTATGGATTTTAAGTGCTGCCTTCCTTTGGTAAATGACACCAATGTAAAGATATAATTGAATCACAAAAAACACAATTCAAGAATTTTCATTATTCTCATATTCAGTTGAAGAATGTTTTTGTGAAGAAAATCGAATCAAAAATTTGTGCTTCACTGTGAACGAGGTTGCAGCCAATCCGATGCAAGAACTCAAAAGACAGGAAGTCGAGCTGTCTTAAAGGAGTAAACACTGGAAACTGGAACTTGTTCAGTTTGGTTGATTATTATTTAATGGTACAATTTAATCTCCTAAATTCATACCTGCAATTTTTTATGTTTTTCAACATCTGGACCATGAAGATGTTGAGTTCCTGTAACTGTTCCTTGTGAAGCAGCTTCCTGTGAATCACTCACCCTGTTCACCTTGTTTTCTTATAAGAACTTTTCCCGCACAGATCGGCTGTTGCGGCATCGGCGGTTGTGCCAGGGCCGCGGTGTAGCCAAAGTAGAGAACCAGCCGTGCTGCGAACCGCGCCCGTACCCCCAGGAGCCACCACCCGCACCGCCCACCTGGAGCCCCCTCCACCCACCTCCGGGTCGTCTGGCCGTCTGACATTCCATCTTCCCCGCGTGCACAACACCGCCAGAGACGGGACACGCCACAGGGTTTCTTCTCCTCAGCTCTGTGCAGGGTGGCGCCTCATTCTAGCACAGGCTGATGTTGCAGCTCCAGTCTTGGGATGAATGGCCGCGGGACATTTGTGTTTCTGGGTTTTTGTTGAATTTTTACTGTGTTACCTTTTCTTCCCAGTTTTTTTTTTTCTTTTTTTTTTTTAAGATGAGACTTTTCTGTGATGAACAGTGGTCCTGTTTTGTACTTAATCTATTTGAGTTTTTGCAGAAAAAAAAAAGACAAATGTTTTTATTGTTGTTCCAAAATCTTGGCATTTGGTGGTACTTGGGAAGGACACTGAGTATTGTTTATCCCGACACATGAGCAACAAGTGGGTGGGTTAGTGGAGAAATATTTGAGCTTCTTTCTATGTTTTCTTTCTCATGTGGCCCATTTTGCCCCAAAGGATTCATTGCTTTGATCCTAAATAATCATCGATACTGTTCTCATGTCTGGACCAGAGTTTACTTGTCATCACTGTTTACACGCATCAAGTTGGAAGCGTCGCTTTCCATTCTTGTGATACAGTTTGTGGGATTCTATCAGCCTGCGAGGTCAAATTCAATGATTATTTTTCTGTAAATAATCTAGATTCTTCTTTATTATTTTTTGTCGTGCACAAAATGGGCCAAAAACAAAAAAAAAAAGGGAAAATCTGAAATTGGTTCAAATACGATCTGTTACCACCTCACTGTTGCGGTCGAGTCTAGTGGAAACCGGAGTACCCTTGTGAGTCACTGAAAGAAATCTCAGTAACTGTAAACCAGGACTTCCCAGTAAAAGGACGATGAGGTGACGAGGCATGTCGGGCCTGATGGGTCGCGTCGGAGGGGTGTCGCATGTCGTCTCAGCGGCGTTGCATGTGGCACGCCGAGGACTCGGGAAGAGAAATAGGACAGCAATTAATTGGTCCTTTCACGCGTACTGAGAGTATGTGCTGTTGTACGTTTCAGCTGTATATATGCATATATGCACAGATCTCCAGTACAAGAGCAGGACAAAAAGTCTCCTGGTGTAAAATAATGCAGGCTGGCCACTTGGAGTCCCATTATGTTTGTACAGATTGACACATTGTGAGATTTGCGGGGGTATACAAACTCTTGTGGCCTTAGTATGTTTATCTCTCTTCTTTTCATTTGCCTTTTTCACAGCTGTTTATTATTGTGGATCAGATGTATTTACTAGCCTTTCATCATCATCCTTTGTTTCGTTTTAGTTATTGTTTTTGTTGTTGTTTTGTTTTTTTATCCTAAGCTGTCACGGTTACTGAATGTTGATGGTTTCTGTGGCGCTAAAACAGACTGACATGTTCGTCTATTCAGAGGTTGTCTTGATGACGGCGATAATGATTTTGAGCCCCCCCGGAAGTGTCGACAGTCCTTGTGAGCAGTCCGTAGTCTGGCCGCTCGCGGGGGCCTCCGCAGAATCAACGCTTGCTTGACTCTGCTACACACTAACGATTGCCTTTCATCCCGATATTATGTGGTTGGTGTGTAGTAATGGATGTCTGTCATGTCATTGGGTTTTAGCCTTAAGTGAGTTGCGGATACACAAATAATCATTGTAGTACTAAATGATTTTGTAAAGAACGATTTCTTGTACTTTTGATGAACCCTGATCGTACTCTTTGGACGTCTCGGACGGTCAAGCAGCAGAGGGCGCCGTTCAGGCCGCTCTGCTGCTTGTAGAAGATTTTCTCAAACTTGTTCCTTTTTGTGGAGAACACGCCCTTCATCTTGCCGGTCTGTAATGCAGCAGTGTTGGTGCTGAGTGGTGACCGCACGGTGGTGGTGGTTGTTTGGTGGATGCCGAGTAGAAAGCGGCTTTGCGGATGAGGACGAATGTGCACAACGGGGCCCAGCAGTGTTGCATCTGGTCTGATTCGTAGGATGAAATGGTGTCTGACCGAGTAGAAGCGACGTTTGTACCAAAAGTATTTGAGTGAAGTTGACCTCAGATGCTCCCGTGATGTGGAGCCAGAGCGGTGCGCCTGCTTGGAGCTGCAGCTCAGGTTCAGGTTCAGGTGGGAATAGTAAAAACAACCAAACCAACCCACCACCTCGAGGCTGCGAAGGGACCAAGTTTGAGAAATGCAATAATTTGCTCTGGAAACACTATTGTTGAACTGTGGAAGGGACACTGCTGGTGCGAGCACATACTGAAAATGGCTAAAGGGCAATACAGTATATAGTTAACGTCACTTGTTAATACCATTTTGTCATTTATTGTTTTTAGTATTACCATGCTCATTGTTAAAATGCAATAGAATCCTTGAGTCACAGATCATTTGTTTTTAAGATTGAGGTTTACCCTTTGTTTCGTTTTTCTTTTGCAGACGGATTGAAAGAACCATTTGTCTGAGAGTTTCTCATTACATTTTTGATGATTGTTTCAAGGACCTTTTTTTATTCTGATGAAAATGTAAACACTGGAGTGAAAGGAAAAAGACAAAAAAATATTTTTTTTTCCCTTCAAACTGTACTAGATTTTAGGTTTTAGACAAAGCCAATTTCTCCTCAACACGACGCGGACGGCGGACAGAACAATTTGGATCAGTACAGTTGAGAGCCCAGTAGTACCACAAGAAAATGTTTTTCTTTTCTTATACAAAGTCCCTGGTATTTGTAGTAAATTATATTGATAATGGTATTAGATGAACAACAGCATAACAGTAGCTATCACAGATTAGTTGTTTTCTTTATTAGTCTTGCATGCAGAGTTATGGTCCTCAGTTAAAAAAAAAGGATCTTGATATTGATTATTTTGTGTAGGAAAATGAGTGCATAAGAATAACTTCCTAAAAAAAAATGTTACGATTATTGTAAAATGGGCTAACTAATATGTACCCTTGTGATCCAATTAGTTTCAACTGTATGAAAATCAGAGGAGAGGCTTCTTACTATTATGCTGAAATAAAAGAATTTGTAAAGGATGTTTGTATGTTTCCTTTTTTTCACATTGAACACGATCACATTTGAATTCACTCAAAGAGCTGTTATTTTTTTTACTTAATTTGTATTGTTCATTTTTGGCCTTTACCATCAGATGTGGTAAAAGGAAAGTTTGGGCTTCTCAGTAAATGTGACACATTCAATACAGTGAAACTAAACTCACCAGTCTGACGCAGGACGTCTTCAATAATCTCGGTGTGCGAGTGTGCACGTGTGTCTAATTGCGATAAAGTCTTTATGAAAAAACGGTTCTTTGGTAACTTGATAGTCGAGATGTGAAAGGGGACAAAGAGTCAGTGACTTGAGAAGCTGAGTGGCAGCTCAACAACTTCAGTGAAAGATCAATTGGCTCATCTGTTTGAAAAAAAGAGACATGATAAGGATTTATAAGCACATTCGGTCTCTGGCTCTGTTTATCGCTGAGAAAGTCGGACCCTCCGAGAATTATCCTGTTCAGATGTCAGACTCCCAGACAAAGCCCTTCACATGGCCAGGCCCGCTCCTGCCGGGACGATGGCGCGAGGACTGAGGTTATCCCGGGGCGCCTTAATGAGATTCACAGTTGATGCGCGCCAGACTGACTTGCTGTAATTACACCAGTGTTACTGTAGAGGGCAGTAACTGCCTCGAGCACACACTGAAGAGACTCATCGGGGCGCAGAGGAAGAGGCTTTCTCTGCTTTTGTTATTAAAATCTCGCAGCTCTGGGAGAGTTGAACAAATTAATGTTCCTGATTTATCGGACAAACAGGAGCTTGTTCAAACATGTCAGCTGAGAAGTCCCCAGAGGAGGCGGGCGGAGGAGGAGAGGGGGCTCGCTGCGAACTGAAAGAGCCGGACGGTGCCGACGGGACCCCCTCCTCCAGGTTCCTGCAAGCCGAGCTGGAGCTGAACGCCCTCCTCCGACGCCTCACCTTCAGCGAGCCGGTCCGCTACGTGTACAACCCGCTGGAGTACGCCTGGGACCCCCACAGCTGCTACGTGAAGAAGTACTGTCAGGCCGGACAGAGCGTCCTCTTTCTGGGCATGAATCCGGGACCTTTCGGGATGGCGCAGACCGGGGTGAGACCCCCCACTGTCACACAGCGTTGTTTACACCTTTAATATAAATACTTTTCATAGAGTATAAAACCTAAGCCACCTGAAACATTAAATAAATTACAGTAATGGGCCCAAAGCAACTATTCTCTGTCATAATCTATATCTGTCCAATGAAGCCGCACGCCCCCTGGTGGTCAATGAGGAATAACCATTAAAGGGTCTGACCACAGTATGAAGGATGCAGATTCTGGCAGAAAACTTCACCGGCTCTAAACTACCGGAAGCCCGGGAGGTCAGATCCTTGTAGGGGAAACTTGTTCATATTCAAAAGTCTCATATTTGATTAACTGGGAACTGAATGATGCCAGAAAGTATGTTCAACCTTTCTGAGAGGCGACGCATCAATGACACGTTTTCTCTGTTACATTAGATTGTTTATGTTGCAATCGCTCTGCTGCAAAGCCATTAAATCTACATAACATGCCGCGTTCTTATTATTTTTAGATTAACTTTTCTTTTTTCTTTTATACTGTTTTTATTTACATTTCTCAGAATCAAAAACATTTGATTCGAAGACCTTTAACTGATCAAGTCAGCTTCTTCTTCTTCTTGCAGGTCCCTTTCGGTGAGGTGAAGGCAGCAGTCGAGTGGCTGAAGATAACGGGCGACGTCGGCCATCCCGAAAACGAGCACCCGAAGCGGCCAATCACGGGCCTCGCTTGCACTCAGAGCGAAGTCAGCGGCAGACGCTTTTGGGGCTTCTTCAGGAAGCTGTGCAGCGAGCCCGAGCGCTTCTTCCAGCACTGCTTCGTGCACAACCTCTGCCCCCTCATGTTCCTGGGGGCCAGCGGGAAGAACCTGACGCCCCCCGAGCTGCCGGCCAAGGAGCGCGAGGCCCTGCTGGCGCTGTGCGACGACACGCTGTGCCGAGTGGTGAGGGCGCTCAACATCTCCATGGTGATCGGGGTGGGCAAGGTGGCGGAGCAGCGGGCGCGCCGGGCGTTGTCCGCCGCCGGCGTGGAGGTGCGGGTGGAGGGCGTGATGCACCCGTCGCCGAGGAGCGCTCAGGCCAACAAGGGCTGGGAGGAGCTGGCGCGGGCCAAGCTGACGGAGCTGGGCGTGATCGCGCTGCTGACCGAGACGTGACCCGGCCGGGCCGCGGCCGGAGGAGCGTCGAGGAGATCCGGTGATCGGATGGTTTGCTGGACTGCCGCCAACGCAGACGCATGTTCGCCTTAACCGCACCACTGCCTCAACAAACACTGGACGACGCCGCTGCTGTCACTGTTTCCTTCTTACACTAATCGACGAGCTGCGTCAGATGCTAAACGTGCATGTTTAGATTGACGGTGAAAGCTCAGCAGGTCTCTTGGGCCCCGTTCACACTGCAGGCTGAAGTGACTCAAATCCGATTTTTTGGCACCTATGCGACCCGTATCTGATCTTT
>JAUESE010000080.1:8375175-8385606 GCA_032274725.1 Malacoctenus triangulatus
GTGAGTGAGTGAGTGAGTGAGTGAGTGCGTGCGTGAGTGCGCAGGGCGCACAGGGAGGGAAGTCCTCTCGTCAATCTTCGAGGCGGACTTCCGATTCCTCACATGTAAACAAACTCACGTGAAGCTCGACCCAGAACGCCCCCTGACCGGGCACGTTTTCTCCTCCGCCACTTCCTCCCCCACCCACGTTGTCTTGTAGGGTGGCTTTTTTTTTCTTATA
Source organism: Malacoctenus triangulatus (assembly GCA_032274725.1). Lineage (NCBI taxonomy): Eukaryota > Metazoa > Chordata > Actinopteri > Blenniiformes > Labrisomidae > Malacoctenus > Malacoctenus triangulatus. The sequence goes on from JAUESE010000080.1 coordinate 8,375,396, forward strand.
GTCTTATTTTTTATATCATCTGAGACACGCGCTCACAGCGCAGCGTGACTTTCACTCCGGTTCCTCCAACCGAGTGTTGCGTTCAGGGGAAGTCGGAAATTGGAAAGTGTGTCCAATTTTGAGAGTTTCAGGTGTCTTTCGATTCGATTTTTTCCCCTCTCCATCAAATACATGTGAGCTCAAAGCTGTGTCAGGAAGCTAGTCACGCCCACTGGGTCACTCACATGTACGAGTATTTCCTGGGCTGTGCAGAACATTGGATCGAAGACGTACAGCCAGCACCCGCTCCAATGAATGTAACAGGGAGGTGAATGCGATGAATGTGCAGATTATTTTGTGCTGATAAAACACACAGTTGGAGTCAAGCCTATTTATCGCTTTGCTCATCATATTGCGATATACGAAAACTATTTATTTTCTTAAATTTATAATGTTTTTATAGACACAAAATAAGGTTGTATCATCGCAGGAGCGCATGCTTCAAATTGACCAAATTACACATTGCAGTCGATTTAAAATAAGTAAATATCAAATAAAGGTATCGACTTTATAAAGTCCTTGAACTGGAGATGGCCATTTTCAACTGTCAGTTCTATTCATCCGCTCCCCGCCCGGTGCACCCTGGGTAGAGACAACCGTGATGCTGCGAATCATGCGCCTGATTTTTAATACGCAGCCGCCCCGCCTCGAGCTGACAGCACGTGTACTTAGCCTCGGTGTCCACGTGCCGCGCATGATTCCAAGCCCCCTCCTCCTCCGCCTCCTCCTCCTCCCCCCGCCTCCTCCTTCACCCTCCTCCTCCTCCTCACCACGCTCCCCTCTCAGCTCCGCACGGGGATTCCTCCATTATTCGCTGACAGATTGGTCAGTGGGTCAGAGGGCTTTAGCAGCCTGCTGCCTCCATCTTATTACGATAACTGAATCGAAATGTTCGTTAGTGAGTGGAGTCAGATGGTGTGTTTGGGTTTTTTTTCGGTTTTTTAACACGAAGTGGTCCGTCAGCGTGGGTGGTGTCTGAAAGGACACATTAACCTACATTTGGGTGTTTTTAGCCTGGTTTTTGGGTGACATGGCCAACCGGTCCCATTTCAGGACCAAAGCCAGAATTAAACCCCCCATTAAATATGGGCCATTAGCCACAGTGAGAGGGAGGAAACAGATTTGACCAAACTAACAGAGGTCAAGTCTTTAGACGGCATACACAACAGTGTGGGATTTATTTTCTGATTGTATAAATTATCTCTTCATATTAGAGGTTTAATTTAGCTACATTTAAATACTTCTGGTAAAACTTTGCAGTCACAATTTTTTAAAACTCATTTCATATATTCAAACCTTATGTGAGATCAACTTGAACTGGTTCCAAAGGCAGACAGCATATTAAACACATGTAAAATGTTCTCATCATGTCCAGGTCCTCATGCTGTTTTTTTCTAGTTAATAACAGAGCAGCTTTCCAATGTTCCCTTGTAATAGTTTTAATGGATTCTTGTCATCATGGGGCTTTTTTCCCCTCATTTAAACACTGGGTGTCACCGGAAGTGTCACTGACGACACCGAACTTAAATCCTGCACTTTTAATCAGGTATTACGTTGAAGATTGTGTCACATTTTCCGGGATGAATGAGCGAAAGTTCAGCATGAGAGCCGTTGAACGGAGGGTGAATCATAGAAGATTTGCCACTTAATGGATCAAGACAAACGCTAGTTTGGCAAAGTGGTCCAGCCATTAGTTTCCGTTTTTTTTTTTTTTCCAGCCTCCCTGGTTAAAAATTAAAGTGGATAATGACAATGAAGAATGCATGAGTAGTAACTGAACTGACAAGGACAGTGAGTAACAGAGCGTAGGTCAGCGTCTGCAAAACGTGACTGACACAAGTGTGTAATGACACAGGAAAGAGGCTGTCTGTCCATGACTAAACCCACTGTAACCTGCGCGTTCACCAGGCTGGACTCGTGATCACTGCCCGGCGATGATCTGCGCTCGGAAACAAATACATAAAATTCCTGAACTGCATTAAATGCCTTAACTCGAACATCAGACGTCGTTTCGACAGAAGCTAAAGGTGGCAAACTGTTCACAGGTGTCAGTGGTGTCTGCAAGAACAATGAGGGTAATGTTCAGCTCCAGTGCAGACTTGAAACCAGATTCCTTGTGAGTGTCACCTTGACTGATGATCACACAGGAAGTTAATTCACATTAAAAGCCCTGCTAAAGTATTGAACAGCAGTTCTCTCACAGGATTAAGTTTAAACTGTTATTTTGTTACACCTAAGCACAGCAACACTCTCTGAACCTGCTTTCAAACGCATAAATCTCTCGTACTAAAGCTCAAACTCGAGCAAAAAGTTTCTGTTTTTCGAACTAAAACATAATGTGAAGTTGATGTAAGGGAGGAACGTCTGCTCAGTGTTGCCAGTGAAAGCGCTAACTTCCTTGAAAACACATCCGAAACGGCCACATGACATGAGGCCAGCCGCTTCACGTGGAGCGGGGCTTAACGGCCATGCACCGCTTTGAATGTTCACATGAAGGCGGTCAGACAAGTTCAAGCTCTGAGGGGGCGTCGCTCCGCATCCCATACATGTCATGAGCGTGATGTCTATAGAGTTAGCGTGCAACGCGTGCGGGGAAGGGGTGGGAACAAGTGAGAAAGGGGGACGTCTGGGAGGACTGGCGGAGGGAGGGGCCGGGGACAGTATTGTTTATTTTGCGGCTCTCATGGCTCCGTGTGTATCTGCAGGTCACATGTAGTAACCTGTGCTGTGGGGATGACTTTCCCAGCCCTCATTCAGGCACCCAGTCGGGTCAGATTCCAGGAAATAGTCATGAGGCGCCTGAATGTGGGATGTTTTTACACTGGAGGGGGCGGGCACGCACGGCTGTCGATGTCGACGGCGTGTGTGTGGAGCTCGTGTGGCCGTGGGGTGTGACCCTCCCCCCCCCCACCACACACACACCCTCACCCCACCCCCTCCATCCGCTGCAGGTGATTCACATGTCTGGGAAGTTTTATCTCAAGCAAGCAGAAAAGACCACACAAGTGTCATTAGTGAGCACGGCGGAGTCACAGCCCGCACCGACACTGGAGCCGCCGCCACACACAAGCCGTCAAGCACCTCACATTCAGTGTTGACACGTGTGAGCAGAGGAATTAAGGAGGCACTCAGGGCTAAACAGAAAGGCAGCACGTGTTTCCTCAAGGAGAGAAAAGCACAAGAGACGAGGCAGATACGGATTCAGATGACTCAAGGTCCTTGAGAGGAAGTGTGCTCAGAATTACACTGTAGACAATCCAAGGCTGCGGCCACGACTCCAGAAAACACAACCTTTACGGAGTTAAAAGCTGGCAAGTCCTGGTGGGCACAGCCGGACCTGACATCTGACACAACCTGTGTCACTGACCTGCATCACAGGTCGCTCACTGCCAGCGCAGTGGTCGTGATGTGACTTCAGTGTGGCAGATTTTGAATGAAGATCATGAAGCATGCGGCCCCAGCACATGGGAAGCGTTACAGCTGGCAGGCAGTAAGGTATCCAGATACAGTGACACACTGATCTGGTGGCAAACCAGGAGGTGCACAAACTGTGAACTAAAGACATGAATAAGCAGAAACAACAAAATGCAAACGGCAATTTTGGCAAAGATGAGTGTCTTCAGTTTCATAGATTATACTCTTGTGTCCTTTTTAAAAAAATTGTCTTAAAACCCTAAATTTAAAAATAATCACAGGCTGTAGGTGTAGCTAATGTTGGGTGTGGCAGCTGTGCTCTCCTGCCATTCACCTCTAAATGCATAACAAACATGTCGGAGGATTTCCAAGGAAATCGCTTTCAAAATCAACAGAGGCGAGCGACAACGTGACTGCTCCCCTCCGCATGGTGTGTAGTGACTCTGAGGAATGCATCAGCTTATGGTCGCTGTGCCCCAATCGCTTCCCTCTCCCTCTCTGTAGTCACAGCATTAAAGCCCTCTCTATTCCAAACGTGATCTGCCCCAGCGCTTGTTATGGTGCTGCTGCTGTTGTCTACACGGGACTGCGCAAAGAGCCTTGTGAGCCGGGCGGGAACTGTGTCAAGAGTCCATGTGAGCTCCTGGTCAGGTGGCTGGCGGATAGATGGGTCTGCCGGCCCGGAGCCAATGTGGAGACGGAGGGAGGGAGGGAGGAGGTGGAAGGGGGAGGAGGAAAGAGGAGAAGGGAGGGGGAAGGAGAAGCGAGAGTAGCAGAGACGCGGCGCTGAAAGCGAGCAGGCAGGGAGCTGGCTGGCACAGCCTGCACGTGAGGGGCAGTCTTTCATCCTGCGGGGGAGGAACACTGTCTGGAAAACAAGGAGGGGGTGGGGAGGAGGGGACGGGAGGGGAGGGGAGGGGTGTGTGTTGTGTTCAGGGGTAATAGGGCATTTCCGATGTGATGTGACATCCCTAAACAAAGACCTGCTTATTGCCTCTCTATGGAACTCGATGTAATCACGCTGATTTAAAGACACAACATCACATGTCGTCATAGTTTCACATCCAACAAGGTTTGTGAGACCTTTTTTTTTAGCCGCAGTCGGGGAAATGTGTCGTTTTAAAATACCCATTCATATAACGCTGAGATAATGTTACTCAACCGATTGATATGCCGTGACTGCACGCCGTGGCTGTGAGCTGGTTCAGCCGGAAGATAAGGCAATTGCTGCGTTCAGCTTCGTTTGTCCACATGACAGCGTCCAATAGGTTTCCTTGATGCCAAGATACCAATCAGTAAAAACAACACACAGCAGCTTGTGTCTGAGAGTTAATACAACACAGCATTTCTTTTCCATTATTCTCGATTATCTGATTAGGAACTGAATAGACTCTGCACACAGATATCCAGGTCAGACTTGTTGTTGCTGTTGCTCTGGGTGTGACATTCTTTCATTTTTTCCCCCCCTTCCAAACCATTCATCATATCAAATTTCTATTGTCGAGGTTTTGCGCTGCTTGTGAAAGTCTGCCAAAGTGGGCCCGCAGCATCCAAGTGTTGCTCAACATGTCCTCTCTCGCCCACATGGAGCCTGGGAAACGCAGACCCCGATGAAACGCAGGCCGCTGACTTCTTGCCTCGCTCTGTTCTCGCAGGTGGTGTCATCTTGTACGCCGGCTCGTCTGGCAGCGCCAGCCCCAGCCCTGGCAGCCCCTCCAGCGGGTACCAGACCCAGTCGCCCTCCTCCCACTCGCAGCCCTCCTCCCCAGAGGGGGTCTCCTTTCAGGAGATCGGAGCCCTGAAGCAGAGGGGGGAGCAGCGGGGAGGAAACACGTCCCCCAAAATGGTCTTTCAGTTTCCGGAGGTGAACAACGCTCCGGTGGCTCAGATCACCACGGTATCATCATCGACCTACACCCACCCCACGGTGGCTAAAAGGCCATGTGGCTTCACTGGAACGTTCACCAGTAAGTGCTCACCCACTCTCGTCCTTCGGAGCGCTCCTAATTGTTTACCTACCAGCAGTTTCCCTAATGTACTTGTGTCTCATAATGGATGTTTGTGTCGTTCACAGAGACCGGAGGCATGGTGCTTTTGTGTAAGGTGTGTGGGGATATTGCATCTGGGTTCCATTACGGCGTGCACGCCTGCGAGGGCTGCAAGGTGAGACCAGTCGACGTTATGTCACTTTTGTTCTTTTTTTTCCATTTGTGGCCACGGACGGCAGGCTTCAGTGTCCTCCTCCTTTTGTGCGCTCTCTCCAGGGTTTCTTCAGACGCAGCATCCAGCAGAATATTCACTACAAGATGTGCGTGAAGAATGAGAATTGCCTCATCATGCGCATGAACCGAAACCGGTGCCAGCACTGCCGCTTCAAGAAGTGTCTCTCCGTGGGCATGTCCAGAGATGGTGAGAACCCCCACCACTGTTTTTCTCAGAAATAGAACACTCAAAATCAAAGAATTTAGCTATAAGAGAAAGCAGGAAAGAAGCCAACACTATTTCTGATATATAGAATGTGGGTCTGCACAGAGAATCCATGTTTTAAATTGCCTCTTAAATCGAATTCCCGGCATTTCTTTAAACAAAGGCACAATTCAAGCACGGAAATCATTCTTAAGCAGGCCCAGACCCGCCTCGCTCATTATGACAAAATTGAATTTCCTCCTCATTGTCTTTCCGCTCTCCTTTTCTTGTCCTGTGTTCATCTCTCTCTCCCCCCTTCGTTCGCCCTCCCCCTCCCTCTCCCTCTCTCTCTCTGCTCTGCCGTCTGATTTATGGCAAAAGGAGCTCGAGAGTCCCACTAGTCATCAGTCTTGCAGAAAGTGTGAAAAGTACAGTTTATTTTAGGAAATCAGGGCACAGTGTTGTTGATTACCCCTGGTGTTCCTCATGATGTACAGCCTCTCCACACACCAGACATTCAAACAATCATTCCGGACGTAATGTTATTCTGTGTCATTAATCATGACAACCTAAATTGCCTTTTGCTTTACATCAGCACGGCAACACTGGAGTTTACTCTGCTCCTCTGCATTAGTTCCTCCTCAGGAGTTTAATCTCTTAGAGAATAGCTAAACTAGGCGATTTTTTTTTTAATTATTTTTTTTATTTCTGGAGCAAACATTTTTAGGTGACCTAAAAAAAGCCAGAATGTGCGAGTGAAAAATCGTCCACTAATTCCTCGGATCGCGGTCAGCAAGTAGCGTCTTCGCTGCCTGAATAGGCGTCAGGATTCTATACAATGCTGAGATTTAATCCTGCTTTTGTGGAGGATACTGTCCAACCCATTTTCCTCTTCAGGAGGAATTACCGACTTGACAACAGCAGATCAGATTTCTATTCGATTATGCGGCCCCTCTGCCCACCTATGGCTCTTCACCTCTCGCACCTGCCTCTCCCGTCGTCTCTGACCTTTCCACCCGTCGCTCACCCTGTCACTTCACTAATGACATCATGCTCAGCGTTGCTGACCCAGTGACCTACTTCCAGGGTAAAAAGGGAGAGCGAGGGCTCAACTGAAAGGCAGAAAGAAAGAGAAAGAGAAGGAGAGGGGGGATGTGGTGTAGCATGCAGCGTACTTGCTATAAATAGGACCGTCGGTGGAGGTGCAGATTCGAAAAAGAGAGAGGGGGGAGGGAAGGATTGTCAAAGCCGGAGAGGTGGATGAGGCAGGCGGATGAGACCGAGGCTTTAGTGTCCGTGCTGTGGAGTAACAGCTGTGATGGAGACAGAAAAGTCAGAGAAGAGAGGTTTTAGGATTAGTGACACAGACAGAGATTACAGTGGAGGGCAAGATGCAGGATCGAATATCAGAACGAGAGTTGGCTTCTTTCCTGCGTTCCTCTTTCTGTGTTTCATGTATTGATTGGAAGTGCTGCGAGACGACAGCTGAGAGCGATGTCGGTGCTTCATGTCAGCAGATGCTAACAAAGGGCGCTCTCCTCTTCCTCGCCTTCTCCTCCTCAGCTGTGCGTTTTGGCCGTATTCCCAAGCGTGAGAAGCAGCGGCTGCTGGATGAGATGCAGAGCTACATGAACAGTCTCAATGAATCGGCTTCCATGGAGGTGGAGGTGTCGCCTCCCCTCAACGCCCCCTGCAGCCCGCAGAGTCAGACCAACGAAGGAGCCGGCTCCATGTTGCAGTCCTACTGCCCCGACGAGAAGCCGCCCAAGATGGCCGCCGGCAACCGCAACCACAGCACGTCCTCGTCCCAGAGCGCCGCGGCCCAGGAGCCCGCGCTGTCGACGGCCCCCACGCAGCAGGCGGAGCAGGCCGGCCTGACGAGAGGCTACCACGTCTCCCCCAACTTCCCCCACGCGCCCGCCAACAGCGACGGCTCCAGCAGCACGAACGTCGACAACGCCAAGTACAACAATTACTCCTCGGGTCACAGTCAGTGCCCCGTCACTGGCCACCAGTCGTCTCAGTCCTACGCGGCCAATCAGAACAGTTACCAGGCGAACAGCTCCCAAAACCAGAACGCCTGTCCCTGGAAGCTGAACGGAGGAGCCAAAGTGCTGGTGAGTCTTTGTCTTTGCCTCCCGGCTCTGAGAAACATCCGTTCGATTAGTTCCACATTAAACAGGTCCTTAATGCGTCTCCTCCTCCTCCTCCTCCTGCAGGCCTGCCCGCTCAATTCCTGCCCCGTGGCCCCGGCCAGTCGCTCCAGCCAGGAGGTGTGGGAGTCCTTCTCGCAGTGCTTCACCCCCGCCGTCAAAGAAGTGGTGGAGTTCGCCAAGAGCATCCCGGGCTTCCAGATGCTCAGCCAGCATGATCAGGTCATGCTGCTCAAATCCGGCACCTTCCAGGTACGTCCTTCACGTCAAACCGTTCAACAGGCACGTCTCACGCCCCCTCCCCCCTCTTTTCTGGTGCTGACCCAGTCTTGTCCCTGCCAACAGGTTCTCATGGTGAGGTTCTGCTCGCTGTTTGACCCCAAAGAGAGGACGGTGACCTTCCTCAACGGGCAGACGTACTCGCTGGCGTCGCTAAGAGCTCTGGGAATGGGCTCCCTGCTGGACGCCATGTTCGACTTCAGCGAGAAGCTGGGCTCGTTGGGCCTGGAGCCCGACGAGATGGCGCTTTTCATGGCAGTCGTGCTGGTCTCCGCAGGTAAGACGAAGACTCGGACATGCGCATGAGCAAACGTGATGAAAAAGTCGGAGGCGGTTTTCTAACGTCACCCCCTCTGTTTCCAGATCGCTCCGGCATCGTGGAGGTGGGAGCAGTGGAGCAGCTGCAGGAGAACTTGATAAAAGCACTGCGCTCGCTCATCACCAGTCGCCGGCCCGACGACAGCACGCTCTTCCCAAAGCTGCTGCTGCGTCTGCCCGACCTGCGCACCCTCAACAACCACCACTCTGACAAGCTTTTAGCCTTCCGCATAGACCCCTGAGTGCTCCACCAAAACCCACATCAGCGGCCCATTTGCTTTTTCGGGAGCCTCCTCGCGCTCCCGGTGTGCGAGCCCTGGCTCGCAACATTCAGTAACGCTGGCCTCTGCATGACGGACGGTTGTTTCGGGAGCCGTGCCAGGCCTGAGAAGATCATCAAACAAAAAAAGAACCAACAACATTTGAGTGAAGAACGTAGGCCAGGCAGGAGGCGGGCGCTCCTGAACCCCGACCGATCTCTCCTCCAGTCGCTTCCAGTCAAACTGCTGAGTTGAAAAAAAACAAACAAAAAAAAAAACAATAAAAAAACCATCGACTGTGTTCTTCCTCACGTTTCCGAGTCCACGTCCAACCACCGTCACCTCTCTCCCTCCCGGAGTCCGTCTGAGGCGAAGCGATCTGAAGACCAAAAACCAAGCGAGGACCTGTTGTTCCTCTGCAGACTTTGTTCTCCCAGCTCACCCAGCTCACCAGAGGGAAGCACATCCTCTCGCCCGGAGGGGGGGAGAATCATGGACACACATCCACCAGTAACCATCTCTTACTGTACATTCTTGCTCCGAGTGTAAAGGCACTTTCCATGCATTCACAAACCTCCTAAATCAACACATAATATAGCAATAGCCGCGTCTAACACACAGTTAGGAGAACCGTTTGTGTTTGCCCTGTTGAGACGACATAAGCTATTTTTCACAACATGTTATCATGTGGAAAATCTTTCTTTCATTTTTTTTTTTGAAAATCACCCATTTGTGATTGAGAAATGTATAACATTTTTGAGAAATGAGACTACATTGCATTGTATGTGTATATGGTAATCAGGGAGAAATTATTGGTCATTTTAGACCATGTCTGATGGCTTCTATGTTGAGGTGTTCTGTAAATTTTGTACATGACCATTCTTCTCGGTTCGTACCCTCGTTAGTTCGCAGAATCTTGGATGTGTAAATGAAATTAGTATTGAAATATTGTATGACGTCACATATTATAGATTGCTCTACTGACTGCAAAGAGAAAGCACCGTTCGAATTATGTGCTCTGAGTATAAACTTTATATTTGAAGATATATATAAATATATATATATATACATTATATATATATAATTGAAATAAATGTATTGTCAACTGACAGCATCAGCTTGTTAATATTTTGTAAATGTTTTATGGTCACACCATAGAGTACCATGATTAAATAACATTATATAGCATCTCTCCTTGTGTTCACCTTCTTTCTCTTCCCTCCTCAAACGTGATCCTGAGCCATACCATTTACCCGTCGCCTAGCAACAGAAACAATCAGCCAATCAGGCTTCAAGTCTGAAAGCCATTAGGGGTTTTATTACCAGCAGAGAGAAAAAAAAA
>JAUESE010000080.1:8396808-8409692 GCA_032274725.1 Malacoctenus triangulatus
GGTCGTGTCGCCGTTGCCCCCCCCCCCCTCAGGCGGAGCCACATCGAAATAGAAAGCAGGAAGTAAATTTACATAAATTGGTTCATTTTGAGGTTCTTTGCTTTCAAAAAAAGATAAAAATGGGACTTGAAGTGGATTTAAACTCATCCAACCATCAGAAAAACAGATTTTATGCACTAAATATTGAGGCTCCTTGAACATGTGGGGTAAAAATCTTAATGTCCGTTTCATGTTGCCTCTGCAGGCTGCAGTATTAAATAACCTCTTCTCTATAAATGCTTCAATGATCTAAAAACTCTAAAAAATAGAACTATAATTCAAATATAAATATAAATAATTGATTGTCTTTTGTTCACTTGTGAAAAAAATGATTTAAAGTAAAAAAAAAAAACTGATTTGAATAAACTATAAACAGTCAATGTTAATATCATCTGTGCGTGAATAGAAATCTCTGCAGCAGTAACAGGAAGAAGTAGCTTTAAACGGTTTGCCTCCGGCGGTTAGCATGACTCCACACATCAGACCAGCAAAGTGTTTGTAAAGTTTGGAATCTGTACAAATTGTCGTCCATCGCCGCCGCGAGCAGAATGTCAAACAACAGACAACAGGAAAATAAAAATAAAAGTTTGCATATTTTACAAAAAAAAAGACACATTGTGTTTCAACTCTTCCTTGGATCACTCTGAAACGTCCAGAATGCTCAGTTAAAAATAAGGATTTTTGTTATATTACGTGCACAAAAATAATGCTCTGTGTCTTTTCATCCTCTCCTGTTTTTTTTTTTTATTTTTATTTTTTATTTTTTCACCTCTTTAGTTATCCTCCTTTATCTGTTATCAAAATAGATCAAACTTCTTAGCAGAAGATTCCCACCTTTGGTTGGTCGACTCTTGAGGATGTGAGCAGAAAAGTCCAATGATGTTAAGTGTTGTCCTTTTACTGAAGATAAAAAAAAAAAAAAAAAACAGACAAAAAAAAATCACACGCACACACACTCACAAATCAACACACTCACAAACATACATGTGTTCCTTTTGTTATCCGTGTTCAAGTCCGGGTGCTTGGTGATGGTTCGGAGCACTGATCTCTTCCAGCTGAGTCCTCTGTGGTGGGACTCATTCCGTGCTCTCGGCTCCACCCTGGAGGGAGCTGTGGAACAGAAACACCCAGAGATGATGAGCCGAACCCGGTGAACACAATCGACCGTTACCATCACTCTGCTTCAGTGACAACGAATGAAGGGCCAACGAAGACGCACAGTCAGAGCTTGTGTCAACGCACGTGACTGACGACATCTAAAGTTCTGAACGCTGCTTCATTTAACACGTCAAGTTGAGCAACGCTTTTCTTTGGCCTCACAAAAAAATTATTTCCTTGAATTCACAATGAACAAACTTTATGTGTTGTTACTGTACATCAATGCCGTAGTTTGGTGATTCATAATGATGAACACATATGTGCTCCTTTATAAACTCCTGCTGCATCAAACTGTGGTTTTGAGTTCATATCCGTTCCTCAGTTCTGATGCAACACGGGGCAACATTTTTAAGGAGAGGCAGAAAATGTTTTAAGCCGTGCTAAATGACTTTTTGGGCCACTTGGGGGAGCTGGAGCTGGAAACAAACACCCCCAAAAAAAGCCCAAACACCAATAAATCTGTTATAGGGACTGCGTCACAAACAATCGCCTATTTACAGAAAAGGCAGCAGGCGAGGACCACCCAGAACGACTCCGGGCTCCACCGAGCAGCTGTGGAACCAGTTAAACGTTTCGCTGTGGTCACCAGACATCAGTCACACCGTTTTATTTGGTGCTCGGCATGTTGTTTGCAACGCGATCGTTGGAGACTTGGAAGCTTAAAGGAACTGTGACCCGTATCACAAAGAGAAGGCTGAAAACAAAAAGAGCTGCTGGCCAGTGAGCATAAACGGCGAGCTGGATGAACTCAGCCGTGCACGTGGTCAGAGACCAGGTGTCCGGCACGCAGCCTGCGGGCGTGTCTCTTTTTTCTATCAGCCTGAGCTGACCGTGTGCGGCGTGCGAGACGGGGCGGACAGAGTCGTACCCTCCTACCTTAGTTTCACTTGCTGTGTTGGTATGAGTAGTTTGTGTGTTCTGCGGGAGTCTCCATGGCAACCTGTTGCTGCTGACCACCGTTCTCCTGCAGGAGTTAAATGTTGACAGGCGTCAGATACAGCATGCAAATTTATTCGCGTTTCAGACACACAGAAGTGGGCAGGTGGAGTTTTACAGCAACCTCCAACTAAACACATCAGACGCTCTCGTGAGATAAAAGTAAAGAATTTCAGGTTCTAATGCTGAAAACATTCTGAGTCACACTGATGATGTCGTGCAGGACATGTTTGTCAACGTACAACCACGTGAGCAGTTTCACCTAATAAACTCAGGTCAACGTCAGTGTTCCACGCCGCCGGGCTGCAGCCACGCCGCTCTGCTTTGTGGCCCCCGATTCATCCACAGCAGCCGGGATTGTTGGCCGACCACTCAGCCTCTTCCCATTCATAAACCTGCTCTTTTTCTCATTTCCTGCTTTGCTCATCCCCGAGCTTTCGATCCATTATCACTGAGCTCCAACTTCCAACAAATGACTCAAGACTCCCCACAGGCTCCAAATCTGCTACAGAGCAACGCGGCGTCTCAGGAGTCGCTGCCAAAACTCGCAAAGGAAAAAAAAACAATTGGGACGACTCCTGCTGGACGATGGAGCCTGGAGAGAAACGACGGAACGGCACTCGGCCACGGAGAAAAAAAAAGTCCAAACAAACAGTATTTACAAAAACAGTGAAAGTCACCGAATTAAAGTTGGACCGAATTGCTATAAAGTCTAAAGTGAAGGAAAATTCATCAAGATTTATCAACAGATTCCACATCAGTAGAAAAAAGCCAAACAACACTTCCATGAATAATCGCAGAGTCACTTAGACGGTCAACAGGAAATAGTCTCCACAACAATTTCAGTCAATTTAGTATTTTACACTGGACTGAAATGACTAAACAGTTTATGAATTGTGCTATAATAATTTAATTGGTTGAAACTCGTTGAATACACAATTAATTTAAAAGGTTTATTTTGGATGCTGGTCATCAAATAATAAGTGTCCAATCAAGTAAAGAAACAAACAAAAACAACCCTAATCGAGCCCTGAACTTTCACAAAACCCATTTTGCAAATTATTACTCTGTTGAAGTAATAAATAAGAGCAGCTGACATGAGGCTGGATGTCATACCTCTACTGGGCCACTGGAGGGAGGCACTGGGGTGTACTGGGGGATGTAGGTCCCCTGCATAGTTGTGTTGGCCGGAATATACTGTAAGCAGGGCAGAGAAGAAAACACCATTGTAGTGTTGCAACAGGTAAGAATAACAAAGCGTGTTAAGCGTGAGGAGAGTTGTTACTAGTTGTCTATTTGCTTTCGACTGAGAGTCTGTGTGAGTGACTGTGATTGCTACTGACTGTGCCTGTGCTGCCCAGAGACAGGTGGCTTAGTTGCTGGGTGAGGTGTCCCATCATGGACGTGGGCTGGATGGACATGGCGTGATCCATTGTAGGGGTAAGAACTGTACCCTGGAAACACACGGCCACACCAAACACACAGCTTGTGGATCTTTGTCACAGAGATTCATCCATTTGAAATGCGAGCTAGCAATACATGAGCTAAGCAAACTAGCAACTGTCAAAATCAAGCTAAAAGGACTTTGATGCTCAAGTTGAAAAAATATTTTCAACTACAAATCATTCTGGGAGACTGCGCTGTTCTATTTAAAAAGCTTAGAGTTATTTTTCCTTCAGTTAAAGTTTGACTTCTGAGTGGATGTTGTGAACTCACAGCTGGCTGCATGAGGTATGACTGATGGTGCATCCAGGACGGGCTGTGTACCTGTAGATCAGAGAGCACGTGAACAACCTTGGTAACTTGTGTTGCATCCATGTATCCCCCTTCATTTGTGTGTTTGAAATGTCACAAGAACTGTCATAACATGAAGAAGAGCGGGCGGACGTCCTCCCTGCACCTCTGTTGACTTACATAATGTGGACATAACGATTGGATCACCACAAAAAAAGCAACACGAAAAACAGTTCATTCACATTCGTGCCGGTTAAGAAAATAAAGCCAGTGTGGCTGAAGAACAAAACGAAACTGGTCATTTGAATACAGTGAAATGTCCCACCTGGTAGGATGAGACAGGAGAATGCATGTAGGGCGAGAGGGAAGTCTGAGCAATCATTCGGTTTGGAGCCAGACTGTAAGGTGAGGAGTAGAAGCTGCCAAACACACACACATAGCCAAGTGAGAGATCAACACGAAGACAGCCGCACCATGTCAACAATCTGGAGTATGTCTCCGGCTAAGGTTGGCGTCCGTCTCCGGCGCGCCCGCGGCGCCCAGCAGAGGGCAGCCTTCTGCCGCGGTTCCAGAGCTGTGTTTATTTTTCTGGAGGGTTGGGACTGTTTTCAGTCAGTCCGTGCATACCACTCACCCATTTTGTAAGGCTGTGGGGTCATACGCAAGCGTCATTCCTCCCTGGGAAAACAATACACAGGATTCAGAACCAGTGAGGTCATGCAAACACCGGAGCAGTTTGTACCAAAGCGGTCGGCTCGCGCACGGACTGAAGTCAAAACGCGGACGAGCCTTTCGCTTCGGTACACCTCAGGAAATCGAGGGCGAGGAGAACTGTGTGAAGGCTGGAGGAGCTGAAACAGTGGAAGGCCGGCTCTGGTTACCGTGTCTCCGTCTCTCGTCCAGGGCCTCCCATTTTGGAGGTACTTCCCCTGGTTCTGCCTCTTCTTCTGACCCCCGTCTGCGAACTTGCATAATAAGGGCTCTGTGGGCACTGAGGAAGCAACAGATCAAACAGCAGAGCGAGTTCAGTGATCAGAGTGGAGAACAAAAACACTGCGCTCTGGCACTAACAACAACAATATCCAGTTTCTACAACACAAAACAAACATTCCACCCACCAGGCACTCCTGGTGGAGTCTTGATGAATTTGCCATTGAAATGCTGAATTATGGCCTCACACTTCTCTGTGGACTCCATCCTGAAAGACAAAAGTCCCATTCAATCCCTCTTGTTTCATTAACAACACAGCCGCAGAAGCTGCCTTGTTTGACTGAATCAGAGGCTCCGAACCAGGAAGCCCTTGAGGGGCCAGCAGAGATCACGAGGGGGGGGGCACAATGCTTTGATTTGACTGCGCTTATCAGATCAGATTGGAGCAATAAAAAAAGACACTTTAAAGCATTTACAGTGGACAAAACTACCTTTGGCTTTATTTTGAAAGGCTCTGCCAGAAAGAAGATGCGACTATGTTTTTCCACACGTTTGACAACACTACAATGTCAGTAAGTACAGAGGTGTTCCTCAGCTTTTCTCAGGACCACCATGCAGTCAGGCCTTATGTCAGGGGGGTCCAGAATCTGACCTGGCGAATCCGACTCCTCGGCTGGTCCCGTTTGCGTCCCGGAGGATGCGTGTGGAAATAACCTGCCCAAAGGACTTGAGCATGCTCTCCAGCTCCTGCTCGTCCATAGACACTGGCAGGTTGGAGATGTAGAGGTTGGTGGGGTCCTGCTCTTGTTGCTGCACACAAAGAAAATTCACACACACGTCGTTTTAGGACGTACATAAGACACTGGTTGGAATTTAAATTCTATTAAAAAAAAGCCTTCAGCCGGTTTCAGGTCAAAAATAATTCAGCGCTGTTTTTTTAAATACGCTTTAACACATTTTCAAACATTTTTTTTACTGTCTTTTTCGTTTGCAAACAGCCAATCCAGTCCCTCCAAAATACATTTCACACAGCAGAAACTTGTGTGGAGGCAGCAGTGTGACCTGTCTTTCTATCAACACCTGCCACTGCTCCCAGCACATTAATGCCTCATCAGACTCGAGCACCACGTCAAATATAATTCTGTTCAAAGAATAATTATGAATAATTATAACTAAATGTTTCTGAGCAATTACATCCCGACCAAAAAAGCCCTTCAACCAAATGTTAGCTCTGCCTCTCATCTGTGTGCCTCTGTCACAACCGCTGCGACCTAGTACACCAATAAATAATCTCTAAGGATACAGTCACACTTTTGCACGCCTCGACTTAAAAAGATCTTATTAGCCGGAGATAAATTCAGGGCAGAGCGCGTTCGCAGCCTTTTACTGAGGCCCTGGCTTGAAAGTGAAACCTTGTGAGACTGCAGAAGCAGACAGGAAGCCAGGCATGAAGTTAGAGAGTTCACAGAGCAACAGGAGCCTGGCAACCAGGAAAAAAGAGGCAGGGCTAGAAAAGAGGGGAAGGGAAAAAAAACAGAGCGCGAAGGAAGAGGACAGAGCGGCGAAGGGGTGGGAGGAAATTAGTCGCGCAAAAAAGGCCGACGTGAAGAGAGAGGGGCTAAAGGAGAGGCAGCAAGTGAAGTTTGGGGTAGTTTAGGGTGCGAAGACAAAAAAAAAAAGGAAAAATAAAGAAGTGGCTTGTAAAGAAAGTGCTTCTCTCCTATCACAGCAACATTCACCTATTAAATTCTTTACTTTCACCATTAGATATACATTTAATCCTAATGTTTCTCTATTTTGCATTTAGAAAATCAAAGCTATCAGAAATCAGCCTTCCTGAAATCAGCAGCCAGCAGCCAGCGCTCACACACCGTCACGCGGCAGCTCGGCCTCACAGGTGTCCGACGGGGACGTCGATGAGACAATGAAGAACTCCTGTGAGTTTTTTATGACATTTAAATGTGTCAACAGCTATCGTTGAGTGACGATCTACTGCTGACATGTGCAGCCCCCTGTTCTCAGCCGTGAGCCACCTGGCGAAAATATAACCAGTCTGAGGAACGGCTCCATTATGTAACGCGGAGGCCTCTACCCTTTTGACTCCGCGAGCACATGCAGCAACATAGAACACATTCAAAAGAGAAGTTGTCCTGTTCTCGATGCAAAAATGTGACCCGTCCAAAACGAGACTCGCTGAGGTGCCACTGTGCATTTTTCCTGCCAGGCTCTAGGTGAGCCACGCACGTCAAGGTGTGTCTTCGGCAAATTTGCGTGGCTGTGCGCACTTGTGTGTGTGTTTAATTGTGGCAGCGTGTGCGAGCTGACGTCTGAGTTTGAACTGGGAGGTGCTGAGAAATCAGAAGGGATCTATTTTTAACCCTGCCATTGTTCCCCTGCCCCTCCGCCTGCAGCTCCTCTGGGCTCGCAGCCTGGAGGCCTGGGCGGCCCCTGCAGGGACCGCTCGTCCTCCAGGGGGGGGCGGCGATCGCAAGGTGCGGCCCGTCGTGTTTTCGCGAGCAGGTCTGCAGCAACCCCGGCGAGGGCGCTCGTGGAAGAAACTACACTTGGTACCGACATGAAATTGACTGAGGACAATCGCTTTTTTCTGACCCGATTTAACCCAGTGACTGAAGCAGCCATGTATATATAGTTTATATAGTGGTCATGGACACCTCTCACTGAGCACATGTTGTCTGGGTGAGTCAACTTTTGGTGTCCCGTTGCGCTTGTTAAGTATCGAGATACCCAGGATTGTGTGGCACTCTTGCAGAGGAGCTGCAGTGAACTAAGACTCGGGGTTTAGTTGCAGCGGACGGGTTTGGGTCAGCTGGCAGCGTGGATCTGTTACACTTTTCCAAAGCTGGGCTGAGGGACACCCTGGTGTTACATTGCAGTGACTCTGTTTGGGTGCAGGGGCAGCGGGGAGGGGGCAGGGACACGAGGGGGGGGGGCGGGGTGTATTAAGTGCTGGTGTCAGCCCCAGGCCCGGGCCCAGACGATGGACAATGCCAGTTCATTGTGGCGGTCCCATTGACAGTGGGTGTAGTGGCACCCTCCCCTGGGCTCCCTCAATGGGGGAGCCTGAGAGCCAGAGGGATCAGCTTAATGGGCCGACAAGAGTTGCTTTGACTGCAGACACTCGGACAAAGAGCGCAGAACAAGCGCTACAACGGGAGCAGGTTAGCAACATACACAGCACAGAGACGAGGGCGTGAGGGGAGAGCGGGGAGACGGGGGCGAGGAGGGCGTGATGGAGAGGAGGGGATGAACGCGGGGCGAAATGAATCGCAGCAGCGACTGATTAAAAAAAACAAACATGATCGAATCACCCTCAGGACTTACATAGCACCGGTTCAAACATAGAGTGAAATGGAAGAGCCACCTCTCAGTTACAGGAGTGTGTTTTGTGCCCCGACCGACAGGAAACTGATTGCACAACCGTTCACCCTCTGATTTGACAGGGAGGGGTGAGCAGGAAGGGGCGGTGGCTCTTCACTTCTAAGCTTTAGCTGATGAGAGCTCACAGAGGACCGAACAGGACAGCATGACGCGTGGAGGTGTGTGGGCTGAGGCTCCTCCCACTGTATTTAGGGGCTATAAGAGAGGTGACCACGAGTTGACCCGGTCTTACTTTGGCCATCTGAGCCTGGACGCCGCTGGATTTCAGAGCTGTAACAGCTTTCTGTGCCGCCGCTGGACTGTCGAAGTCCACGAAGCCATACCCTGCAAAACACATGGATGGTTAGAGATGCAGTGAAACACTTTGTGTTGAGAATCAAAGAAATATACAAACAACAGTTAACAGTGGAAGAAAATGTTAAAAGCAGGATCTCAGATTTTTTTTTAATGACAGATAAGAAATTGAATGTATGTGTTTAAATAATATGGTGCAATGAGAGCAGAGATTGAATGGGGCATCAGTCTGTGCTGAGCAGTTATCAGGTGTCTGTGAGCTCCATTTATGTAAATCACGGCTGCTGGAGCGTAAGAACGTGTTGGACACTGTGTGCTTAGGACAAGGCTGGATGAACCAGGCGTGACTGGTTTAATGAGCAGCTCCGCGCTAAATTGAAGTTTCACTGTGAACTGGCGAGATTTTTTTTCATCAGGGGTTAAACATCATTTATCAAATATTGACCATTTCTCAAAAAGTCAAACCTTTAATCCTCAAAGAACTCAAACTAAAGACAAGTAAAAGGAGAAATTAGGAAGTGAGGAAACAATTCCACCTATAAGGACCAGTGTGTATGGATCCATTCAATTTTTGGTCTACTTTTGATGTGCTGTGTGAAAGCAATCAGACTATCAAATGTACCAAAGAGAAAGAAAAGATTCACCTTTACATTTGTTGGTGGTTTTATCCAAGATGGCCTTGGTCGACACGATTTTGCCATACCTGTGGGGACCGAGAGGACGAGAGAGACGGAGTCAATGACAGCTCAGGTGGCTTTGCGGCAGACGGAGGAATCCGCTCCAACCACATGCATACCGACACTTCCACATTTCCTGGGGCTGCACCATTACAGGTGTAAACACGAACGCGTACTCTTTGTTAAAGGCAACCGCGTCTCCTTTAATTTGATGTAAAGTGCCACACAAAAACTTTGTCGCCCTCCCCTCGTCCCCACGTTTGACGGCTGGTGGGGGCTTTCATACAGTGACTTTGTTGGTTGATGTTGTTTTGTGTTTTTTTCTTTTCGACAGACAGGAGACAGCACCCCAGGGCCCAAAACAATTTGTTCCAGGCCTGTCTTCAGCAGACTCGCAGATACCGACGCACAAACACCTCGCTCCTAAATGCAGCGCTGCTCCTGGGTATTTTTGGCTTAAACAAAGCTTAAAAGTCTCGTCGGCGGCGATGTCTGTCTCACAGAAAACTCGGTCTGTGCTTGATCTACGAACCAAAGAAGAGTCTGAAGAATCGCATGCGAGCGTCTTCTTCTGCTGTCTGCAAACCGAGTTGTTGGCGAAAGAAGCACAAGACGAAACAGGAACAGAAGACGAATCAATGAGAGCTGCATTCCTAATAAACGCAGCATCATGAATATTCATTGCGTTAAAATGAGCTTAAGAGCAGTAAACAAGAAGTGTTATGTAAGATGTGCAGACTAATGGAATGCAGTGTTATAAGACGGTGCATCAGCACTACAGTATAATAGACCTGCCCTTGTCTGGGTGAATTAAGCCAGTGAGGGAGGCTGGTGTTCCTCTGTTTGGGCGACATGGCGTCTGGGCGGAATGTACACTGTAACCTGATGCTTCACCCCTCCACTTCGCCTTCCTTCCCACCACGTCCCTCTCTCCCTCTCCCTCTCTCTCTCTCTCTCTCTCGCTCTGTTTTTTCCACCCTCACGTTGCAGCGCGCCGCCGGGTCCTACACTCCCGCTCCTTCACAGTGGACATTTCGCCGCATGACTCAGACCCCGACTAGACGGTCGCAGCAGAGACCCGAATCACGTCCCAGACCGGAGTTTGAAGTTCATGCTGTGTTGCTATAAACCTCTCGCCCACACGTTTTCCAAGCACGCACAAACACACACATGCGGACCTTACATGGCTCTCCTGAGACTGAAGACTTGTAGGTTTATAAACGGGCAAAGACAATGTCATCGATCCAGCACACCGCTGGATGCTTTCAATTATGCTGGAATATCCAAATTCTGCACTCGCAAAACAGACAGATCTTCACTTTGATCCTAAATAATAACAATAACATAAAAATCCAATTCAGTGGAGGATTTTACAGCCGGTCGCCGACCAAAAATAAAAAGTTCCACGTTGCAAACATCAATAATTCATCCTCCATTAACAAATGGCCAGATGAACGTTTGCGTCGACGCTGTGTCCCACTGGCATCTCACAGCTGCAGAGCAACTCATTAAGCAAGACACAAGCTTGATAAAACTTCGGCTGTTAGTCCAGATGAAATTGAGTGTAACATCACTCATCGACGGTCTCGCTGAGCACCACAGTGGACGTGAGGTTGTGACAAATTCCATCATAAAGTTTCAATGAAACACTGTGCTGCTCAAATAAGACTCTTAAAAGAGGTGCAATAGAGAGTTATAACAAAGAAAGTTGCGAGTGGGCAACAAATAAACATGCAAAACACATTATGTATATGACAGCCTCTATGACAGGCTCTTTATATCAATGTTTGAACAAATGATTACATTGGATTTTCATTCGATTTCAGTCAAAAAACACATTAAAAAAGGAAAACGCAAAAGAAGAAGCACTGATGTTTGGCTTGAACGTTCACGTCCGACTTGCTCATCTAGAAATTACAACTCTATCGGCGCAGAAATGAAACACGGAAGCTTTTCTGCCGGAAGACTATAAGACTTAAAATTAAACAGAGAAAAGAGCTGATTGGACATTGTGTTTTGTAATTGGTACTCTTTTGTTGTAACAGGCTTTAATGACTTTGGCTACATTGCAGGAATGTGCTGTCGAGCTGTGGAGGTCAGACACTCTCAGACTACAAAGGAGGAAGTACCATTCTCTAAACCTGCCTGGAAAAGGACGGTGAAGGTGGGCGAGCCTCAGTTCTTGTCCCGATTTCTCCTCAGTGATTTTTTTTGTTTTCAACTCGTCTTTAAAAGAAATTCTGTTTAAAAATGGAACAAATGAACTGAGTGAAGGCGGCTGAGTTTCATGTTTTTTTGCCTCCAAAAATGCCAGCAGGAGTTTAAAGGTCAAGAGACAGTGACTGCGTGACCCTTCCCTTACCTCAGCAGCAGCCCACCGTGCCACAGGGGCCACAGGAACTTAAAAGACGGCCCTCACCCATATATGGTCAGCTGGCATTCTTTCCCAGCAGGCCGTTCTCTCTTTTTTTTCCCACTCATTTAAGTTTCCCTCCCTCACCAGGAGCCCTCCCACCCACATGTACAGCCGCTCCACAATGACTTCTCTGTAAACTCCTTTGCTTTTACACTGCTTACACATCCTGTTTTTCACAGTAAGTGCAGATTTGAAAATCACTTTGATTGTCTGCCGCTTGAACAACCTACATGAACGCTCACAGCCAGCGCGAGTCTGTCCAAGGGATTTATTGTCTAGACGTTTTTTTTTGTAGAACAGTAAACAGAAAGTAAAACAAAAGTTTGAGGGGAAAAGAAAAAGGTGGTGCTGCGATTAGGAGAGAGCCACGTTTAAAAAGGGGCCGGCCTACGTGTTTTCACAGCGGTGCGTAGTTGCTGTGAATGAACTCTGGAAATGACGCACGTGTGACTAAAGATCGCAAATCCCTTCGCTGACATTCAGCGTAGCCCTGACCTGCAGCAGCCAAAACCAGTTTGGGTGCTTTATTGCCAGCTTTTATCAGCGCGTGTGTTTTTAAGGCCAACAGCGGAGGCTCGGCTATTTGTCGAGAGGGGAGCAAATCCCAGTTGGCTGCGTTGGAGCCAATTCAGTCTCACAGGAAGGTTAAATCAGGACATAAGGAGGCAACATGCGGTACCCTTCTCTGGCCCCTCCGCTCCCTCTTTACCTCTGCGTGGTTTGCAGAACTCCCTTTATTTCATCTCTCCTCCCTTCGTTCCCCCCCGCGTGTCCTGATCATTTTGCAAAGCACTGCTGTTGTCCTGCGACTTCGTTGTGGTCATCCTGCACGGTTACTCGTGAGCCATTAATCTAAACCAGGGATCTGCAACTTTTTCAACAAATTACACAAATATAATCAAATCTGTCTGGAGCCACAAAATGGGTCTATTAAGCCTTCAAAGTGTAATAGATCTTGACATATATAGCAAAATTGAATTAGCATTTAGGACAAAACAAATTTTTACCAACAACTGAATATTATTTCCCAAACGTAAAGTTGAACCAGCGTCAGTCTCCGGGCAGGAGAGCTTCGTCTCTGCGTCACTCTGTGTCAAATTTAGCAGCAATGATTCCTATCGATGGGAAACTTTTTCCCGTTAACTGAAGCTGGAATGCACAACAATTTACGGTCAGATTCGTCACGAAGAGATAAAAAAAAACTGTTGTGAGTCCAGCTCCTTTGATTCCAAACATCCATTGTGTAACCTGATGCAAACTTATCTCCAACCTAAATCTGAACAACAACAATGCGTCTGCAG
>JAUESE010000080.1:8452579-8468386 GCA_032274725.1 Malacoctenus triangulatus
GTGTGTGTGTGTGTGTGTGTGTGTGTGTGTGTGTGTGTGTGTGTGTGTGTGTGTGTGTGTGTGTGTGTGTGTTTGGGTGAGGAGCCATTGTGTGCCACGGGGCGAACTCTGCAGCATGTGCTGGGGCGAGGGTTCCCACCCCAGCGGAGGGGAGACAAGGGGTCCAACAGCTTGACCTTCCCGTATTGACTACGTGATGTGGAGAGGACTGTGGAAACACGACGGGCCAATAAAGGCCTTTTTTTTTCAGTATGTTATGACTGAGTCAGCGGTTTTGTCTTTGTTCTGATCAATAGTTACGAGAGGTGGATCATGTCTCTTCAATTGCATGCATACATCACTTTTAAAGCTCTCCCTAAATTGAATGAAGTATAATCATTTTTATGGCGAAATGCTTTTGTTACCAAAAAAAAAACTGAGGTTTGAAAATAAAGTATAAAGACGCGTGTTTATCAAAAGTGTCACGATTGGCATCGTTTCTTTGACTTATTGATCGTTTTTTTCCTCTCAAGATATTTTCTCCTGACATTGTGTAAAACAGGGATTCCCCAGAGATCAGAGACTCTCACATGTCAGTATGACTGATTGATTCTGCAATGACAACATATTGGCCCTTCAAAGGCATTACAACAGTGAGGGGAGCTGAAGAGGAGGGGAAGGATGGGGACAAAAGGGGGGGGAGGAAGGTGGGGGGGGGGGGGCAGAATTGTGTGAGGATCCATTTTGGTTCCACAGGGAAATAAAGCTAACGTATAGATTCACAGTAAATAGAAATACAGATAGTTTATGATGCTGCAACTTTAAACCTCAGTAGAGTCAGAACAAATAAAGTACGCAGCCTGCCTTTATTTATCACTCTATTAGTGCTGGATTGTGTCTTTGCGCCACTCGTCTTGTTGCGTTGCCAGTTGTGGCAGGTTCCTCCTGCAGCGCTGCTACTGGTGCACAGCTCTCCATCTTCTCCCCCCTTCTTTCTTTCTGACTGACTGGACATGCATCCTTCTCCTCCTCCGCTACACCTCTGCTATCAGCAGCTGCACCAAAGTCCTCTGTGATGTGAAGTGAGACGCTTGCATACTAATGGAGCAGGAACAGGATGTCTCTCAGGCAGGCCAGCGCAGTGAGGCCAGAGAGGAAACATCAGGCAGCACTACTTAGCTCCCCGACACCACAGTGATCGCTGTGAAACGCAGACGGTTATTTCAACAAATGAAGCGTTTTCATGTCGCTATATGTAATTGCAATGAGGCGGTTGCTGTTTTGAAAACATATAAATGTTGTGAGCACGATATCTCCATTAGAAACACATGGTCTATAGTGGTTTCATGTGGCGTTAAGTTGCAGTTCCCCTCTCTGCACCAGGGCCGGCCCTCCCTGGCATCTCCCTGTCGCTGCCCCATGCCACTAATAGCTGTCTCCTCATGTCTTCTCATTTGGTTATGAAACAGAAACGCTGGTGGCATAGCCGTCGCCATGGTGACGACATGTCTGTGAGCCTGTTGTGAGGCTGCTGATTCAGAAACAGTGCTTACATTTTGCACCCGGGGAAAAGGGGCCCCAGAAACAGACGGCAGAGCGCATTTTTGCTGGTCGGAAAAAATAAAACAATGCAGTGTGCCGTGAAGTGAGGTTCCTCCTGGCTGCTGCAAAGGCAATGTTACAGCAGCACTGCTGGAGAGGCAAGAGGTCGCGTCAATTGATGTACTTCATGGAAACCAATGAAATATGATTTTATTGAGTCAAAAATCTTTCATGAAGGAATGAACCAGACTCAGTGACTCCAAAACGATGGATTGGCAGCTGCACACTCAACAGCACAACTGTCTCCTTACAGTAACTCTGATCATCTTGCCGGTCCTATAAATGCATTTGTTGGACCTCAGCATGAAGCAGATGAACCTCATTATGCCCCACAATCACATCTTGTTGTCTCGCTCTCCTATTAAGGGTCACTGATTCTCTGAAGGTTAATATGAACCAACAGCTGACATTAGTTACTGTAAACATATACGGTAGTTAAGTCCGAGTGTGAGAGTCTTTTATATGCATAATGTGTACTTAGATTAAAGCCTGGGAAGGATTGGGTGAGCAAAGAGTGTAAATCCTCCGGCTGGAGGCTTCAGCTCAGACAGTCAGCTGGATAATACCAAGCTGTTGAAGGATTTTTCTGCCTCCTTCCTGTAGTCTGTGTGTGCGCGCATGTCAAACTCAGTATGTCAGAGACGGGGTGTGACGGGCTAATGGGATGCAGCCGAGTGCATGTTCTCCCAGTAAGAAGCGCGGCACAAAGTCAATATGCACGTAAACATGCATTTTTAATTATGTTTAGTATGATGTGTTTGCTTTTTCGCTGCCTCACCGATGACATTAGCTACAGATTTTGAGGAGCAGCGTGCTCGTTCACAGCTGCTACAATGATGTTTGGCCATCAGAGCACCTAATTGCTTGGCAGAGAGCAATAATTGATGAACGCGTTGCCTCAGCAGAATGCCCTCCCTCTTGGACATGCTATGATGAGCTTTGTTGCAGTGTGCTCGTGTAGAGACTGATGAGGACAACATGAATCAAGCTCCTGTTCTGTTGTTAATATCAATTCATGCAGAGGCCAAAAGCAACGAAGAAGGTGTGACCAGTCGTGCAAAAAGGCTTTCTTTTTCAACACGTTATCTGACGATAACGAGGACACTGTGTGGTAAATGTACGCAAGAGTAAGTATTACTGGTTCCGACACTTGACATGGATACAATGAGAACAAAAGCATGGTTAGCAAAGTAATCTAAATGTGCTTTTTGGTATTTAGGCATCAGCTATTGAGACTTGTTCCCTTTTAGACTCAACAGACTGCTCACGAGTTTAGAGCAGCAGGCCGGCACAAACACACTGGATGTGGTGAAAAATACTTTGATCAAGGTTTTTGTTTTTTTTTCTTGGTATTTGCGAGTGAAAAATTGTATTCTGAGGTTATTATAAAGTAGACCACCAGTTTTAAAAGCACATATGTGCTCATCAAAGCATCCGAGGGTCGGCAAGGTCAACACGTACATGCAGTGAGGTACCCAGGAACGGATGCAGACCCCCATAGTGCTGCCAGACCGCCAGAAACCTGGTGCCAGGTGTTTGAGTTTTATGACCCCAGCATGAAAGCAGCGATTACGCCGCCTGTCTCCTCCGGTTTGGTTCTCGAGCACATGAAGGAAGGGAGAGGGACAGACAATCGCATTACTCAGTGAACCTCTGACAAGACGGGACAATATAATTATAGCCACACAAATTAACTGGACAACATACGAGTTGATTACAGGCAAAACAGCATGATGCAAGATTAACAACAGAAGGAGATGCAACATGTTCAGCAGTTATTTCCAGTAAGGAAGAATGGAGCCAGTGGAAGGAGCAGGTCCCTGCTGCCATTCTTTAGTCACGCTCAGGGAGACAGTGGGCTCAGTTCATCTGTGACCGGGTCAGCGCAGCGACCAGCCACCTGATACCAGCCTCATATATTTTCATACTCAGAGTGCTAAAGAGTGAGACAGTTGCTACGGTCTAAAGGCTGAAAGTTTTCCTTTAATCCAAATACATTTTTTGAGACTTACCTCTTTGTGAACATAATGTTGCAGTTGTCAACGGTTTGTTCCTGTAGTGCGTTTTGGTTGGGCTGCCTTTGTGTTGCCGCACTTGCAAATATGAAGAGAAGCAGTGTGAAGGTGTCAAAACGCGGCAGCAGAGTGTGAACAGACAGCGCAGGAAACAAACAGGAAAACAATCTGTATCCATTTAATGTTGATATCAGAGGAAGCTGTCAGTTTTAATGCAAAGCAAAATTCACCAGGCGCTTGGAGTGTCGCGCTAAAACACACACACACACACACACACACACACACACGCACACGCACACGCACACACACGCACACGCACACGCACGCACGCACGCACGCACGCACGCACGCACGCACGCACGCACAGGATGAATGTGAGCTTCTACGAGCATTGGTCATACAAAATAATAACACCACACTGTTGAAAGGAAACCAGGATTCGCTCCACAGCTCTAACAGCTGATATTTATTGGAAACAATTAAGAATGAGTTCATACATATGAACCATTACTGGGCCACATGGTGGAATGGTGGTTAACTCAATTACCTCACACCAAGAGGGTACAAAAACATGGGAATAAGATGAATTGGTGACTCTAAATTGTCTGTAGGTGTGGATGTGCAGGTGTATGATTCAGTGTCTTTCTGTTTTTGCGCTGCGTTGGACTGGTGACGTGTCAGGGTGTCACCCTGCTTTCACCCAGTGTCAGCTGGGAGGGGCTCTCACAACCCCCCCACAACCCTTCATGGAATAAGCAGTATAGAAAATGAGTCAGGAACAATGAGTCACGACGAGCTCATCCAGTGTACTTCCAGAATAAAAAGTCTCAAATCATTGAGTCATTCAGAAGGGATATAATCATCAAAATATATGTTCAGTTAAAAAGCATTATTTCTTTTTGATTTTGATTGTTTGCAAAAGTGATGTAATCACATCTATAATCACATCTGCTCGTGCAAGTCAAGACAGTTTCTGCTCTGTTCACCTGCCTTTGTGTTCTGAAAACAAACCTGCAAACTGAAACCATTGCACAAAATATCACAACTTGCATGAATTCACTTCATGTGTCTGCTGACTGTGGGCCTGCATCAAAAGTCGGGAGTGATTAACAGTGACGAGGACATATCCCATGTGTATTAAGCCTGTTGTGTAATGGGCTCCCAGCCAGAGCTGCCTCGTCGCAAACACTCGTCGAAGAGGATAGCTGATACTAAGCTGGTATGCAGATAATCTAACCGACCCGGAGTGGGAAAAAAAACAAAACACAAACTCATCTGTAATCTCCAAGGAGACAGACACATCGGGGAGACAGAGCTAAAAAATCGACCCTGTCATCTCAGATACTTGAAGATCCAGCGCATATACGTGTAGTGTTGCTTCCTTTTCTCATCTCGTACCTGCCGTAAGCAAATCGCCTGCTGTGATGAGGGAGGGATTTTACATCATGATGTCAAATTCACTTCTGTGTTAAAGTAAGAACTTTTCACTCAAAGAAATACTTGTTTTTCGGGAGGATGAACAGTCTGAGTGTGAGATTCATTCCGATGCACAAATGTGTTTCTCCAACCTTCGCCTATCAAACTGTCTCTGGCTGTGCGAGGGCTCATTAAAAGTCAGGAATGAATGTTCGCACGATAGAAGGGTCACTAGATAAATCTGACAGATTTGTTCTGCTCTGCGAAGACACGTCTTCTTAGTGCCCAAAAATATCCATGGGATGACACTGTCGAAATCTGCCACTTACCCCATTTTTCAAAAACGCTCGCAAAGGAAAGTGTGCAGATTTCTCCTTTCACCCTGTTCAGCTGTTCAGCCTTACTCTCTCCATGTGCTGCGTTTCCATTGTTTGATGCAAATGGCTGATTAAGAAAACAACTCGATAAACTCTGACAGACTCTTTTTTTTTCTTCTTTTCTTCAAGGACAAAAATCAAGGTGTCAGAGGAGGTGTGCAGACCAAGTTTGGACCAGATGCCTGCCGGATCTACCTCAAGCAAATTCTCCCCTCCCCTTTAAAAGCTAAAACTCCCCGAGACGCTGTCACTCATCTGAGCCCTCCGTGAGAGCAGACATCATGGCTCTCTGCTCCCAGCCGTGGCCTCCTCTCATTTGGCTGTGCATGGGACTCCTTCTGTGCTTCCTGCTGCCAGTCCATGCCAAGCAGTGTCCTCGCCTGTGTGTGTGTGAGATCCGCCCGTGGTTCACCCCCCAGTCAACCTACAAGGAGGCGACCACCGTGGACTGCAACGACCTGAGGCTGACGCACATCCCCACCAACCTGTCCGTGGACACCCAGGTGCTGTTGCTCCAAAGCAACGCCATTTCTCGCACCAGCGGCGAGCTGGAGGCGCTGTTCAACCTGACAGAGCTGGATCTGTCCCAGAACAACTTCAGCACCGTGGAGGCCGTGGGCCTCCGAAGCATGAACCATCTGACCACTCTGCACCTGGAGGAGAACCAGATCACTCAGCTGCCCGACCACTGCCTGGGGAACCTGTCCAACCTCCAGGAGCTCTACATCAACCACAACCAGATAAACTCCATCTCCCCGCGGGCCTTCGCGGGGCTGCGCAGCCTGCTGCGCCTGCACCTCAACTCCAATAAGCTTCATGTGATCGACAGCCGCTGGTTTGAAGAAACACCCAACCTGGAGATCCTGATGATCGGAGAGAACCCGGTGATCGGTCTTCTCGACATGAACTTCAAGCCGCTCGCAAAGCTGAGGAGCCTCGTTCTGGCGGGCATGGATCTGACCGACGTTCCGGGCAGCGCATTCGTAGGTCTGGATAATCTGGAGAGTATTTCGTTCTATGACAACAAGCTGGCCACGATCCCTCAACTCGCCCTCCAGAAAGTTCCCAATCTGAAGTTTTTGGATTTAAACAAGAATCCGGTTCACAAGATTCAGGAAGGAGATTTTCGAAACATGCTGCGTCTGAAGGAGTTGGGTATCAACAACATGATGGAGTTGGTGTCTATCGATCGCTATGCTCTGGATAACCTGCCTGAACTGACAAAACTGGAGGCCACCAACAACCCCAAGCTGTCTTACGTCCACAGGCTGGCCTTCAGAGACATGCCTTCGCTCGAGAGCCTGATGCTCAACAACAACGCTCTCACGGCCCTCTACCAGCACTCAGTGGAGGTGTTGCCTAATCTGAGAGAGATCAGCCTTCACAGCAACCCGCTGCGCTGCGACTGTGTCATTCAGTGGATGAGCTCCAACAGGACCACCGTGCGGTTCATGGAGCCCCTGGCCATGCTCTGCACCTCCCCACCGGAGCTCAGGGGCCAGCGGGTCCGAGAGTTGAAGCTGATAGAGACCTCAGAGCAGTGCCTCCCCCTCATATCGCACGACACCTTCCCCAGCCACCTCAACCTGGAGCTGGGCATGAGTGTGAGCCTGGACTGCCGAGCGATGTCTGAGCCAGAGCCCGAAATCTACTGGGTGACTCCTCTCGGGACCAAAATCACGATGGACACCGAGTCCGAGCGCTACCACCTGAGCAGCGAGGGGACTCTGCGTCTGTCCCACGTGCAGGTGGAGGACTCTGGCCATTACACCTGCGTGGCCCAAAACACAGAGGGCGCAGACACGCGGGTCGCCACCATCCGCGTCAACGGGACGCTGATCGACAGCGCCCAGGTGATGAAGATCTACGTGAAGCAGACCGAGTCCCACTCCATCCTGGTCTCCTGGAAGGTCAACTCCAACGTCATGTCCTCCAACCTGAAGTGGGCGTCGGCCACCATGAAGATCGACAACCCGCACATCACCTACACCGCCCGCGTGCCAGTGGACGTCCACGAGTACAACCTGACGCACCTTCAGCCCGCCACCGAGTACGAGGTTTGCCTCACCGTCTCCAACGTGCACCTGCAGATGCACAAGTCCTGCGTGAACGTGACGACCCGCAGCGCCACCTTCGCCCTGGACCTGTCCGAGCAGCACCCCAGCGCGGCGGTGCTGGCCGTCATGTCCACCATGCTGGCCTTCCTCAGCCTGGCCACCGTGGGCGTGTACATGGCGCGCAGATGGAAGAGGAAAAACTACCACCACTCTTTAAAGAAGTACATGCTGAAGACCTCCTCCATCCCCCTGAACGAGCTCTACCCTCCCCTCATCAACCTGTGGGAGGCTGAGGGGGAGAAGGACAAAGACGCCAGCACAGAGGGGAAACCCTCTCCCGTGGACACCACCCGCAGTTATTACATGTGGTGAGGAGTTACGACGGAGGCGCCACTGCCTCTGCAGCAGCACAAAAAGACACACTTTTGCCATTTTGGTGCAAAAGTCAAATAAAGTTACAAATCTTTTTTTGTATTCTCAGCTTTGCTTATAAGAGGCAGAGTGACCAAGTGCAGGATTTTTATTAGTATAGCGTATCGCCTTCGATTCTTTCTATCTCTTCTTTGTTCTGGACTCTCGGACGCGGCAGCTGTATTTAGCCTCCAGGTTGTCTTAGTTGCTTTGCTCGGTTTCTGTGGTGCATTATTTTTCACTTCTTTTGGGTTCATTTTAAAAAGGGACGGACCCCGACGGTCCTCCCGCATCCGTAGAAATCAGTGTTTATCTCTTGATTTTGTAAAACAGTTAATCTGTTGTGCACCGATATAGAAAACGGAGTTTGTATGAACTTCAATTACAAGCTGACAGCGGGGTTTAGACTTGTTAAATCTGTCTACTGAATGTTAGCAATTGTGCAGTAATGTTGTATCAACTATACCTTTGAACTATCTCATTTATACTGCAAAGAGAATAGGATTTTAGTTTGCTGGTTAATGTGATGTTAAATGCTAGAAATACAAATGTTTGTTAAATCCATTTGTTATTTTTATCGATAAGTTGCACTAGAAATTTTCGGTCTTTTTTTTCCCCTCATTAACTAATTTGTTTGATTAGAATTTTTGCCTCTTGCTTAGTTTGGTTTTTTCACATGCAATATGTATTCTCAAAGTCGAAATAAATATACTTTTGGTTCTTTTGGAGATATTTTGATTATTCGTGCTTGCCAAATCCTCCAACTGGTACATCCTAATAGATTACACGATGACTCTGATCACTTCGTTAGTTCTTTATTAGTCTTAAAATAAAATCCCTATTAGAGCTTTTAAGGCGAGTCAGAGCCACACAAAGATACTTTGAAAGGCTACGCTGAATCACGTGCTGTTGCTGCCCCCTGGTGGATTATAAACGTCTTACAGGAGCCAGGAATGTCCTTCCAACAAAAGGATCAACACAATCCCCCAACAACCACATCGACACAAAGAAATTAACCTGATGTTCTTCAGTTTCAAATAGTTATATAAAAAAACACAATTCCCCACATCCAAAAAAATGGCACAAGTGTTTGTAAAAAATATACAAAACTTTCACAGCAACTTCAGCACTCAGTTGATAAAGTGACAAGACCACTCGGTCTGTAAAGTTATGATACTCACACAAGAGTTCAGTTGTTAAGGTCTTTTTTTCAAGTGTGCCCAGATTATCCCCCAAGAAAATGAAACTAAAAATGTTTCACATGAAAAATATAAAATTTGAAGTCTTGAGATCTTCACTCTTATTTACAGGAAAAATATATACTTTCAGTTGATTTGCATGGCAGTAAACATCTGACTTTCACACTCAAAAATACTTCTCTAAATTCATTCCTCCTCCACCGTCGGGTTTTGGGAAGCAATCCGGTAGAGTCTGTGTTCAAAACAAGCAGGTCAGGTCATGGTTGATCCTGGGAAACGCAGCGAAAACCAAGGTTGGAGGCTGAGCTGTCCGGGGTGTTTTGGCTCCGAGCTGCACATCGGTATCTGTAGCAGTACGACTGCAGGAGGACACAGAGGAGGCGAAAGACAAGAGGGACGCTTACTGGTGATACAATCTCCAACAAAATTAACTGCAATGCAGCATAATCGTTCATGCTTCAGCCGTTGTTATGCTGAGCTTGTGCACAAACTGTGGAGCAGAGCCTCCACGTTAGGTCTCATGGAATAAACAGACAGAGGTATTATTCTTGCCAATATGTAATTCCCATGGAAACAAAAGCTGGTGCAGGCGAGCTGAGCCGTTGACCAGTGGGTGGATATACGTAGATGTAAGCTGAAGCGGAGAACAAATCGCCAGGCAGCCACTAACAACCACAACCTCACAACAAAACCAGGACAAAGGATGGAGTAAGAGAGGTGGTGTTCATGATGATTATATTTGAACCGTTCAAATAATTCTTTGGGTATTGTCTATTGTATTTTAAGTCTAAAGGTTGAGAGTTTAGACAGTGAATATAATCCCTTTGCTGATTGAAGAACCAATTCAGTGTAAAAGACATTGGAGCAGTTGTCTTCACCTTATGGCACATGTACGACCCTCCTTTCTTCACTTTGTCTTTGCCTTTAGGAGGACCCGTCTGGAACATGAGGGGAGAGAA
Organism: Malacoctenus triangulatus; assembly: GCA_032274725.1. Classification (NCBI taxonomy): domain Eukaryota; kingdom Metazoa; phylum Chordata; class Actinopteri; order Blenniiformes; family Labrisomidae; genus Malacoctenus; species Malacoctenus triangulatus. The sequence continues at coordinate 8,462,595 of JAUESE010000080.1, forward strand.
GATTAGACAAAACAGATCATGATGGAGGACTTAAAGTGCAAAGCTCTGAGTTATTACTGGGTTGTGTTTCTGCTCCCTGGTGTGATGCACGGTCCACCAGTCTGAGGTCCATTCCCAGGCGTTTCCCACCATGTCGTACAGCCCAAAACCGTTGGCAGGAAACGACATCACCTGCAGGGTTAAGAGGAAATTGAATTTATAAAGTTCATTTGTTGATATAACCTCAGAAAACATGAGCAATACCTAAACTTTGCTGTGTTGGTTTTTTTTTTAACATATGTTCTTGCAAGGTGAGCACAAATGTGACCATGTGACCACCTGATCTTTCTGACACTTGTCTTGCTGCTCATGCATCAAACTGCCTTTCATTCCCAAAGTCCCATAATCACTTCATCTTTAAATTTCCTTCAACATAATGATGACATGGGCATAAATGTGCAGATTTTCAGTTCAGAGGATCAGAAACGTGCAAACATATTTTCAAATTAAGCACCTTAAACCTTGGAGACTTTAAATAACTTCATTCATTTATGGTTGACTTTAAAGTCCTAATTGATTGCACCTCCAAAAAAAATCTGCATTTTAAAGCTCCGCCTGCAGAGAGGGAGATTCCATTAAAATTGTATAATGAGAACTGTTATGATCTATGGTGGCTGTGAACTCCTGGTGTGACTTCATCAACATCTGAAATGAGCTCTTATCTCGAGCACTTTTCATTTCCTGCTGCTTTCAAAAGCAGAACCTCAATGAACCCCCCCCCACGCACACACGCACGCACACGCACGTACACACACACACACACACACACACACACACACACGCACGCACGCAAACACACACTTTGGTGGCTTACAGGTGACGATTTACTGTATCCATCTTCTGCAGAGTTGTGTGAGGGGAACTCTCCCTGCCAGAGGTTGGCGTAGTGTCGCCCTTTCGGGTTCAACTTGTTTCCCCAGGGGTACAGTCTAAACGAAGAGGCAACATCCCATAATGTCAGGGAGACACAAACTTTTCTGTAGATTATTTCAAATGCAAATTGCTGAAGAGACTAATGAAGACTAATGAATTCATAAGTCACAGTCTCTTCATTGTCCCACCTGTCTTTGAGGCCCCCCCTGCAGGCAAACTCCCACTCTGCCTCTGTAGGAAGTCTCCTGTTGGCCCAGGAGCAGTAGGCTACAGCGTCCTCCCAGGAGACGTGGAGGACAGGGTGATCCATCCTGCAAAACCAGGCACAACAAGAATTGTGGAGCTCGTTTTTGTGTTATCAAGGTTTTCCTCTGATCAAAACAAACTTTGCAATTCAATAAAAGCAATTTTTACCGGTCTACAATGTTGGAGTCTGAACCCTCGGGGTGCTTCCAGTTGGCCCCTTTGACTGGAAGCCACCAGGGGGCAGCAGCCACCTATAAAAATTGATTGCAACAATACTGATAATTATTGTTACTGATTACAACATAATAGTCTGAACAGGGGTGCAACACTTCTAATTTGTGACAATAAATAAACAGCTATACTTACTGCTTGAGTGATTTCACTTTTGACCTCTTCGCTCAAAATGCCCTCAAATACAAATGAGTCTCCAAACTTCTCAGCCTAAAAACATGTGAATAAAGAAACCACAAGTACACAAGAACACAAGAATAAAGTATCGACTGGGAGGAAGAGGGTGGATTGATCTCGAGCTTCTGTGATAATCACACACCTCTGTGACGTATCCAGTGGCGTTGACGAAGCTCTGGAACTGCTGGTTGGTGACTTCCTGGATGTCCATGTAGAAGGAGTCCACGTGCACCGGCCTCTGGGGGCTCTCGCCGTCCGCAGGGATGCCTGGACTGTCAGTGCCCATCAGGAACTCTCCCCCAGGGATGTGAACCATCTGTGAGCGACGGGTGAGATAACAAACAAAAGCTGAGAGATTAATGATATTCATTCAAATAAACATATCAAGAAAATGAAAATAAACTACGCTTTTATCATTTATGAAAATGGAATAATCATTTCTTTTTCAGATCAGCTCTTAAATTGTGTCTCGTAAACAGAACATCCATACTTGTCTGTTGACAGCTTGTTGTGTGGTTGTCATTCCTGCTCACTGTCCACACTCTCTGTGTTTTCTCAGCACTCTGCTGCCTCACACTGTTTGGCAGCTCCTGCTAATGACCTTAACTGACTCTTAAGTAGTAAAGCTTGTTGGGAGGCACGCTGGCGCATCAAGCACAGAATCAGGAGAAAGTAGTCCAAATACATCCCATAATAGTAACAAGGCTGCAGTGAGCGCAAAATCACTACACATCATCAGGTGTTGGAGGGAAGGCTCAGGAAAATGGCCCTCCGAGTTCAGACAACACTGATCTGACCTGTTGTTGGACTAACATTAAAATCAACAAGATTGTTTTGGACCTTTTTGATGACGAAACACATTCACCGAGGTGTCAATGTGTGATTTAGGAAGAAAAAAAACTATTAAAAACAATTACACACATTTACTCATCAGATAAACCATGACTGGTCTTGTTTACATGACAGGTCGATAAGTGCCGGATCATACCGGACTCAGTGTCTTCCTCTGGTCTCCCTGCGCCTCCCTCCCTTCTTCATTGGACCCTCTGGAGTATTTGACAGCCGGGTCTGACGAAGCCCCGCCGCCCCCCGGAGCCGTCTCCCCGGAGCCAGCGGCGTCTCTCTGCAGCTTGTCACAGCCGCAGCCCGCCGCTCCCTCCGCGGCGACGGGCTCCTGCTGGGCCTCGGGAGACCCCTGAAGGCACCACCCTTCAACCACACAGCCAAAGACGACGAAAAGGGCGAAAAAACGCTGCATTTTAGGCTCAAAGTCCGCTCACGGCTATGTTCATGCTGTTGATACACCTACTTCCGCAAAGTCACGTGGTCAGTCAGCTGGACGCGTTGACGCAAAAAATTTAACGCTTTCCTTCCAGATGATTTTTTTTGGATATATTTATTTTTAATGACAGGAGCAAAATTCCTAATCATAAAACACAACAAGTTTGAGGAATTTTATTAAAAATTACAATGTTTTAGAAAAAATAAGATTTTGTTATTTGATTTAATTGAGCAATTTTTTGCAGTTTACTTCAGAAACAAGCTTGTTGCTTCACTAGACTCCGTGCAGGGAGCGCTAACGCAGTCCGGAGTTTCTCGGCGGGGTGATGGGACCGCGTGGACATCATTTCCCAGCGATCAACGCCGCGACGCTTTGAGGAGGAGAAGAAGAAGCAGAAGTGGCAGCGAGCCAGGCGGCGCAGCCAGCGAGGCAGGCAGCCAGTGAGCGAGCACGGCCGAGGAAAGGTGCTGTGGAGCTGTCAAACCCCGGACTACTGCGGCCGCTGACGGCTCGACCTCAGCCCCGGCCCCGGCGGACAGGAGGAGACGGGGGGTCATGTTGTCGTAGCTCGGCCGAAAGAGAGAGGGAGGAGAGAGAGAGAGAGAGGGGGAGAGAGGGGGAGAAAGCTGAACATCTGAGCGTCCGCCGCAGCAGAGGTAAAGTTGAGCGCTCTCCTCGCACTTTGCCATCCTCCTCCTCTCTCCCCCTGCATCTCCTAAACACATTTGTGTTCTCCTTAAATGGTGAACTGAATGCTGCCGGCTCTCAACACGAGCCTGCCGATGTTTTCGTCTGACTCGAAAAAACTCCGCAAACACCGCCTCGGACTCCGCCGGCTTTCTTCCCGTCCCGCTGTGTGAGATCGCAAACCTCTGATGGCGATTAAAGAAAAGCTGGCTGCGGTTGACGCTGCGCGCGTTTTCCTCAAGTTTCGCCTGTTTACCGGCGGATAAACAAGCGGTCTCCTCGCGAAGACGCTCACTTCTGTTGTGTAATCGCAGTCAGTTTGATCATTTATTCCCGTTATGTGCTTTGAGGCTTCAAATCAGAGCCTCCGGGAACTGTTTTAGTGATTGATGGACTTTATCGTGGGACAGGGAGGGGGGCGCGCCGTGCACGTCTTGGCTCCGGAGGCGGCGACCTGTTGCAGGTGCAGGAGAGCCGCTCGGAGCGGCGCCTCTCCAGTCATTAAGCGCCGGCAGGCGGCAAGTCGCAGTCACATCAGGATAGATGTCCTTTTCATGCCCGTAATGCAAATCCAGGCAGCTCTCAGGGGAACCAGCCTGCGCTCACACCGGCCATGTGGAGCTCTCTCCTCCGGTAGTTCAGTCACTCACGTTTGTCTTTCCAAGTGAGAACCTCCGACTCTCCACGCAGCGTTTGAATGTCGTTTCTCTGCTTTATCCTAATAATCAGCTGGATAATGATGATTTACGAGGAGCCTCCTCAAATCATTCCACTGTAAACAAAAACATCTGTTTTATTCAATGTTATTCAACCCACAATTAGGAAGAAGTTCGATCACGTTTCTATTTTTATATTTTCAATTTTCCACTTTAATCTTTTTATCACCTTTTTTCTCACCAATAAGGTTTTTCTGTCTCTTTCAAAAACGTTTACTATTTATTTACGTTTCTTTTTTGTAACTTTTTATCTGAAGCTGTTTGTGAATTCTGCTTCTAACAGATACTTTACTTTTGAGAAAGACAATTCACAAACATGCTCTTGTCAGTGCAAAAACAATACTTTGAATAGTACTCAAAACGAGTACTCCCCCGGTACTTGAGTACTTCTCCGCCACAGTACCTGCCACACTGAGCACCACAACAGTAATTGAACTTATTTACACTGTTCAGCACCTTTTTCACCTCAACATTTGATGGCAGGCTGAGCTGCTGTTTATTTTTTGTCTTTTGATCATTTTAATTTCACATTTCTTCCTTCTGTGTCGTCGGTTGACCCCACACATTGTTTCTGGGGGTCAAATGTGATAAGCCAGATCATACAGAAGTAACAATCTGCCTGTTTTCCTCTTGCTTTCTTTGAGTTCTAACATCGTGAAGGTCTAACAGGCAAACGGACTGAACCGCTCCTTCCGTCTCCTCCTGCAGGTGCTTCCTAGCTGGCCTCCAAAATGTCGGATAAGATGTCCAGCTTCCTACACATCGGGGACATCTGCTCCCTGTATGCAGAGGGCTCCACCAATGGCTTCATCAGCACCCTGGGGTACGGTCCTCTCACCGGCCGCGCGCGCGTCACGGGCGACGCCTCGCTTCACACTCGTCTCCTCCTGCAATATTTAGGCGATAGGATTTCACACCGAGGGGACACTTAGAGAAAGTGTTGCTGTTTTTAATCCTGGGTGCAACATTGAAGCACCTGTTACTGCCACAGGGGCTGCTGTGCACTGGGCTGGTCACAGAAATATCAGGGAGTTCATGGGTGATAAAGTTGGCAACACAGATGTGAGCGAGAGCCCACAGCTGATAATGCTGGCAGGGTAAAAGACTTTTTTGGGGCAACAAACGCTCTGTTCATGCTGAAGCTTCAGTTTGTGAGAGTGTGTCGGCAGTGGGTGTGGAGGGGAGAGGCTGGTGCTGGGGCTGGGCGGTGGTGGTGGTGTGTGAGGTGGGGGGGGGGCGGGTCTTAGAGCTGGTACTCCATGCTAATGGTCATACTGTCTTTACATGCCACTCATTCACCCACACAGCCACAGCAGTATTATCCTCCATCAGTTCAGCACATGCAGTGCTGGTTCACAGGATGGTGGATCCATATTGTACAGCGATGACTCACAGCTGCCGCATTTACCCGTCATGCTGGATGTAAGCAAGACGATGAAAGTCAGTTTGTATTGACGTTCACTGGTGTGATTTAAACAAAGGTGAGGCATGTTTGTTGTGTCTGGTGTTGGTCAGCCCTGTGTCCTGGGGGGGGGGGGGGG
>JAUESE010000080.1:8477913-8499935 GCA_032274725.1 Malacoctenus triangulatus
CTCTCTCTCTCTCTCTCTCTCTCTCTCTCTCTCTCTCTCTCTCTCTCTCTCTCCCTCTCTCCCTCTCTCCCTCTCTCTCTCTCAGGCCCACAAAGCCTTTGATTTCCCTTCAGGAGAATTATTTATGTGTGTTTGAAGTGCAAACGGACACATGCAAGACAGACAAGAGGATGAAAACATTGTGCGTTTATACTCCCTGAAGGTTTCATTCAGGCTCCATGAACTCATTTCATATATATTTCTCACTTTTGTTTCAAACTGGTTCATTCAGTAATCGGTCCACCTCGACTCTCTGTCTATTTATTTCTAATGCACTGATTCATCTGGCTCCCTTCATTAGTTTTAAATCCTCGCTGTCCCATCGCTCATGGCTGCCTCTTGTCTCCGTGCAGACTGCCTCTTCAGGCTGTGTCCCATGAACCGCTACTCGGCGCAGAAGCAGTTCTGGAAAGCAGCGAAGCCTGGAGGGAACACAGACACAGTGCTGCTCAACAAGCTCCACGTAAGCCAAGTGACAACATGTCGCAGTCACCGCTGACCTGCACATGACACAGAGGGCCGTCCGCAAGGCGAAGCAGAACACGCTCAACTCACCAACGTTTGCAGAAGTTTCGGCACACTCACTGAAACTTTCACTTCAGAGTTTGAGCAAATTTTTTGCCTCAATCTGGAGCACTTGCTAAAGTAAAACAAACTTAACTCCTTCATCAGACAGTTATTACCACTCAAGACTTCTATTTTTTCGATTGAAATTCTCTTTCAGACCATCAGATAACAGTAGATTTCAATTGCAAAATCAGGCCTGAGCTGAAGGTACAAACTCCCTTTGCTAATGTTGTCTGAAGGTGCTTTTAATTCTAAGCTATTCCAAAATTTCAACCACGAACGAGTCGGGTTGCTTCTTGCATCATTGCTTCATGTTTGTGGTGAAAGTGATTGACGTGTTCTGGCAGTTGCTGTGAGCTCTGCTCATGTCTGTCGTTTCTCTTGCGTCCCAGCATGCAGCTGACCTGGAGAAGAAGCAAAATGACTCTGAGAACAAGAAGCTGCTCGGGACGGTCATTCAGTACGGGAACGTCATCCAGGTTTGTTCCTCAGACGTTGTTACGTGGTGTTTCGAAGGAAGTCCATGTCACTAATGGCCATGTCTTAAAATAAATGATTAAAGAGAAAAAAGTTTAAGTTTAACCTGGTTACCCCTCTTATGTTGTGTTAAATTGCACATGTTGGACTCATGTTACTTCCCACATATGAACTATAATCAATATTTCAGCACAGCGCCGAGACAAAGAGGCCATAAAACGTGATGCAAAAATATTGTTGCATCTTGACGAGTAAGACCAACAGTGCTGCTTCAATTTCAGGCTCAGTTCAATTTGTCTTCCTCTCTCTGTTTATTGTCTCTGTTCAGCTCCTTCACCTCAAGAGCAACAAATACCTGACGGTAAACAAACGTCTGCCGGCGCTGCTGGAGAAGAACGCCATGAGAGTGATGCTGGACACGGCTGGAAACGAGGGATCCTGGTTTTATATACAACCCTTCTACAAACTCCGCTCTATCGGAGACAGTGTGAGTGTGTGTGGGGGGACACTATATATATATATATACACAAACACAAGCACAGATTTTCTGTGCAAATCATTGAATTATTTAACTGCTAAATTCGTGATCATTTTATAGATGAGAGATGAGAAATGAGAGTTTTTTGTTTTGTTTGGGTTTTTTTTCTATAAAAAGGTCACGTGTGAGTAGTTGCTGGTCATAAATGAACCAGTTTTAGTTTAGAAATGGTTTGTCTGATGATGCGCGACTGTGTGTGGTCGTCTAAAAGTATCTTGTACATTTTTGTGGACTTATTATTTCAAACCAAACGGTAATCGGTTGCTTCCCTAATGCAGACCTCGAGGCCACAGGTCTCCCTGATCTTCACAGGCTTCAGGGTGAAGCATCTATTCGATCACCGCTCATCCCCGGGTGGCCTCCAGCCAGCGCCCACTTTTACCTGATCTCCAAGCTCTTGTTGGCAGCAGCTCCGCTGCCACGTAGCAGGAAGTTGTGGGCTGTTGCCCAAGAACAAGCTGAACCACGGCAGAGAGCAGGCTGGCTTCAGCCTTAAGCTCCTCTCAAAGTAGGGATGGCACGCAGCCTAAGCAGCAGGTCCTCGGACAAAAAGCTAATTGGAGGAACTCCCAACTCGCTGAGAATAGACGGTGACGGAGACGTTCACATGCGACTGGGCTCTTTAACTCTGAGATATACACATGTTGGAGGTTCACGAGATAGAGACAGTAGCTAATAATAAAGTCAGAAGTTCAATCAATTGAAGCCTTCGAATTAAAAAAGAAATTAGTCAGCGTTTTTACCATTTAATTAGTATTATCAGAAGTTCAGATTGCTTGTATATTTTGTGTGTCATTGTTGTTTTGTTGGTTTTTTCATTGAACAGTCTGTTCACAAAATCTTCAAATATTATGACAGTGTTGAGTGCTGTCAGATGAGCTTGTTATTTCATGAAAGAAATCCTCATCTGGTGGGATTCCCAAAGCAGTAGTGACAGCGACAGCTGAGCTCAGGACCAACACTGACACAGACATCAATGGTGCGATAAACGGCAAACTGTGTGATTGCAGGTGGTGATCGGGGACAAAGTGGTCCTGAACCCAGTGAATGCTGGTCAGCCGCTCCACGCCAGCACACACCAGCTCGTGGACAACCCAGGATGTAACGAGGTTTGGTTCGACACCGGCAGCCTGATACTAAAACCTCCACATTCTACAGAGACAAACTGAAGTTTACAGGCTTTAAATGAGCTCTTTTGTTGTTTTTCCTTTATTGTCATAATACAACTTTGAGAATGTTATTTTCAAATGTTTTGACTCATCTTCAGGAAGTTCGAGTCATATTCAATAAAACGCAGATTTTAAAGAGGTTTGAACACTCCACTGTTATTTCAGCTGCGAGCGTGAGGTTTTATGGCTCTCGCTGCGCCGGGCTGCGCTCAACAAGTTACACCCACAGTCAACTCCAACACTGTTTGTTTGTTTTCCAGGTGAACTCAGTCAACTGTAACACCAGCTGGAAGATCGTCTTGTTTATGAAATGGAGCGACAACCAGGAGATCATCCTGAAAGGGGTTGGCCACCAAACAGATGTCCTTATGATGTTTAGAAGCTGTTGTTTTACCTTTGTACAGAAGACACACATATGTGTATTTATTACACTGTGAGATTATACACCTATAATTATACAGGAACAAAGGGGACAGTTGGTAGAGCTCACAGTGCAAAGGGTTCATATAGTGTTTGGAAAAATTCTTTGAACAAATATTAGAACTGTTTGTGTTGCATAAGGTCTCTGATCCGATTCGAGTGGGCTGTTTGCTTTGTTTGTTTCCATTTTAGTATTTTCAGTTCGCTGTACATTCCCACAAATGAGATTGTTTTGTTCATGACTCAACGGCTGTGCATTAGAGACTCAAACATGATGGGTTTTGACAACTTCCTCTTAAAAACAAGCTAAGAATATATTAAAGTGGTGTCCATTTGTTTCCAGCTGACTTTCTTGAGGCTTTAAAAAAATCTTCTTTGATCCATATTTTGTATTTGTCGTTGCAGTAGCTGATTTGGGTGCGATGCTTATTTTCTGCGGCAGTACACACTGATCTCTGTGTCTTCAGGGCGATGTGGTGCGGTTGTTCCATGCAGAGCAGGAGAAATTCCTCACGTGTGATGATCACAGGAAAAAACAGTACGTGTTCCTGCGCACGACTGGACGCCAGTCAGCCACCTCGGCAACCAGCAGCAAAGCCCTCTGGGAGATAGAGGTGAGCCAGAGTGCTTTTAGAGTGGATATTGCTGATTGTGCGAGCGTGGCTGTTCCCTGAGTTCTTGATGTAACTCTATTTTTAAACAGAAGGAGTGTAACTCTATGATCTATTCCCACAGCACTTAGTATTCATGTTTTTTTTTCCATGGTTTTCTCTGATATCAGGTTGTGCAGCACGATCCCTGTCGGGGGGGCGCAGGCTACTGGAACAGCCTGTTCAGGTTTAAACACTTGGCAACTGGACACTACCTTGCTGCAGAGGTGAGACCTGAGTTTCTCCATCAATCTGGGTGTTGTGTGATGCTGGCGACAAATTACACACCAAAACATTATTCATTTCCACACTCGTCCTTTGTCAGTATTTACTTTGTTTCATTGATTCATTTATTGCTGTCAGTAACTTTAGAATTCAACATTCAGAAGATATACATTTCGGTGTTCCAAGGATGTCGTATTCATAGTTTTATCATGAGTATTCTAGGAAAATCTAGACTAGTTTTGGTTTTAGGTGGTGAGCCACTTTTATATTCTTGTAGGTGAACCCAGAGTATGAAGAGGAGTGCCTAGAGTCCCGCTCTGTAAGTAAGCTGCGCCTGGCATGTCTAGTGAGGAGAAATAACTCTTATTTGTGTGACGGGTTTAATTAAAACCTTAACCTGCCGTAATGCCAGCATCACCCAAGTGCTGCGCTTGCTGGAGCTTGCGACAGCAGAGATTTGGAGCAGCCACAGTCAAATCTGTATTACCAGTTAATTCATTTCATGACTTTCTGAGACAAATGCCAGGTTAGTGTTTGATTTTATCATAAAAACAAATGAGAGGGTTGATGTTTGTGATTTGAGGATATTCCTGTTTAAGGGTTTTGGAATGATGTTACTGCTGATTGACCAGCAGATGGCAGCACTCAACCGTGAATGCGTTTCTCTCAGCGATTCCAAGTGTAGCAAAATTCAGTGACTGAGATGGAAGTTGTTGACATCTGCTGAACAGGCGGAAACATCTGCATCGATCCAGAGCCAACCTGCACCTGAATTCAATCACCACAACAGTTGACTGAAAAACGGGAGAGAAAAAACAAATCATTGAGACAATAGTGAATGAAAGAAGCAACCATTCATGTTCAGTTATTCCAAGTTTGTTTAGGCCTTCATGTCAATGCGTCAGATGCATAAAAGTAATGAAAATAGAACACTAGAGACGTCCAATCAAGGAAACAGTCTTAAAAACTTTGTCTCTTCTGTGAAACAATCTTTAGTCATTGATCTAAAACAGCAACGGTTTACTGTGAAAATTCAATTTACTAAACAAAGGCCCTCTTGTGCTGTTTTGAAACATGAGGTCTGTGAACAAAGACTGCTTCATCCACTGTATCTGATTATCAGTGCTTTAAAAAAAAAGAGTTTCCACTGCGATGAATAACTCTTTCTGACATCTACTGAGATAAAGTCCCTGCATGTGCTTTTAGCATGTTATATGATGCCTCTTTAAAACTAATCGCACTCGATCTTTTTTCCCCCTCCAGCTCGACTCAGAGCAAGAAGCCCTGCGGGCCCGACTGAGAAATGTCCAGGACAAGGTCATGTACACGCTTGTGTCCGTCCCCGATGGAAATGACATCTCCTCCATATTCGAACTCGACCCCACCACGTTAAGAGGGGGGGACTCACAGGTGCCCAGGTAGGAGCGCTGCAGCGTCAAGTGTCTGAGTCCCAGCTGGTGTTCGGTCCCTGGTCTTTCCCCTGGAAACTAAACAGTAGACACATTTACGCACTAGGGGACTTCCAGAGTAAATTAGCTCATCCTGCTGTGTTTGCGAAACGAGCATAAAAAAAAGCAATGATTGTTGTCAGGGTTGGAGATTCTGTGAATGGCTATAACTCGCCATAAATAGCAGGGTGCAATTCTTGTTTGCTGTGCAGACACAGATAAGGATATTTACTGTAACAGATAACAGGGACCAATTAATTGTTTAGACATGACCTACAAATTTTTATGCCAGCAAGGTTTGTGGTTTCAGTTAAGGGAAGATGGATTTCCTTCAAGTGTATGACGGAGTCAGTACGAGGAGTCACAGCACTGAATCAATGATACTTTGAATTTAGCAGGAAATCCTCTAGAAGGTTCTGTCAGCGCTCTTTTGTCATGTGGCTTTACAGAGGTTTTATTGAAGTAAAGAAATGACAGTGTCACACTGATGCCTGCGATGTGCCATGCTGAGACTCTTTGTCCCCATGTTGCTCAACGAGTGTCCAAAAATGTCCCTCCAGGAACTCGTACGTTCGCCTCAGGCACTTGTGCACCAACACATGGGTTCACAGCACCAACCAGCCCATCGACAAGGAGGAGGAGAAACCTGTGATGCTGCGTGTGAGTGACAGCTCCTTCTCACTCACGTGTACCTCTCCAAGTGGATTATCGCACATGATGATGAGCTGTTGGTGTTACTGGTTCTGAAATGTCCCCCCAAGGTCTTTGGTGACACAGTTCAAAAATTAGCTGAATTTAGATTTTTTTCGCAACCTTTCCTTTAATTTTGTTCAGCATGCATTGTTTTATTGGCTTTACCAATGACACCAGGGCAAACCTTGTCTTAAATGGCGAATTGCACATTGTCATAAGTTGCCAGAATACTGTGACTGTAGCAGAAAACTCAAAGACCGACCCCAATGATGACCTGGTTCAATATTATCTTGTCCCTCTGTCAGATTGGCACCTCGGCGCTCAAAGAGGACAAAGAAGCTTTTGCCATTGTGCCGGTGTCCCCGGCCGAAGTGAGAGATCTCGACTTTGCCAACGACGCCAGCAAAGTGCTGGCCTCCATCGCTGGAAAGCTGGAAAAAGGCACCATCACACAGAACGAGAGGAGGTGAGAAACACGGGGCGGTGCAAGAAATGTAGGTTCAGAAGTGCAGGAGAGATCATCATCATCATCGTCATGTCTGGGAATACGAACCGCTCTCAGAAAGCCAGACCCACAAGATCCATCAACAGCTTCTTCTTCCCCAGATTGCCAACACTCCCCCCCCTCACCTCACCTCATCCCACTCACACTGCAAAAACTCAGCATCTTTCTAATCCACCAAGGTTTTTTTTTTTCTCATTTGAAGTCTCCTTAAAGAGTGACTTTTTCAGCACTGAAATATTTGATTTATTATCAATAAAATGGCATTTTACAGAAAAATGGAATATCGTAACTAAAGGAGAACACTCACCTCACTTTCTTCTTATCCCTAATCCATCTATCTTTTGTCATGTTTGCGTTCCCCATCAGAGCGGTGACCAAACTGCTGGAGGATCTGGTGTTCTTTGTGGTTGACATCCCCAACAACGGACAGGATGTTCTAGAGATCATGGTGAACAAACCCAACAGAGAACGCCAGAAGCTCATGAGAGAACAGAATATTCTCAAACAGGTAATGTTTTATCACCGCGTAACGTGACATCCTGATCACAGCCTGCATGACGGCTCCAGTCGGAACTTTTTGCACCTCACTGATACTCGCTTTACTCGGTAACTCTTTGTTTCCCGCGTCGGGTTCGGCTCTCGGTGTCGGCGTGTTCCTTTGGCTCTAATCCACGTTACGGCTGTCACAGTGTCGCTCCTGGGTTTCAGATCTTCAAGCTGCTTCAGGCTCCCTTCACAGACAGCGGCGACGGGCCCATGCTGCGCCTGGAGGAGCTGGCGGACCAGCGCCACGCCCCCTTCAGACACATCTGCCGCCTGTGCTACAGGGTTCTGCGCCACTCGCAGCAGGACTACCGCAAGAACCAGGTACAGGTTCAAAGGCGTCCCGCTCCTTTGTGGCCTGATGACGTCCAAGCAGATCACGGTGGTCTCGAATTGAAAACCACTGGAGAAAGTGCAAATGTTGAATTAATATTTCACTTGTTATAATGATTCAGTTCGACAGTGGATCAGTGGTGAGCGCTGTCATGTCACAGCACAAACATCCTGGGTTCATACCAGGTCAGCTGGTTCGATGACATTTTCTGTAGATGTGTTTCTGTCAGCTGATAAAATGGATTAATCCCACCCAGTGAGGGGGGGGGCGGGGGTCTGCTCAAGGATCAGTCCTTTCAATAGTGATGTTTCTGCACCATGTGTTTGCGCCACCTTGTCTTGCCTTCATTACCTCCAACAGGCCCTGACATCTCGTGTCTGCCTTGCAGGAGTACATCGCCAAACAGTTTCGCTTCATGCAGAAACAGATTGGTTATGATGTCCTGGCAGAGGACACCATCACAGCTCTGCTCCATAACAACCGCAAGCTGTTGGAGAAGCACATCACAGCTGCGGAGATCGACACGTTTGTTAGCCTGGTGCGCAAGAACCGCGAGCCCAGGTTGGTGTGCGTGTCGCCTTCCTCCGAGGTGTTTACCTCGGTGTCGGTCCGCGTCGCTATATGTAGGTCACGTACTGACAGGCGGCCTGGTGATCACATGAGAAGCTGAGATGTTTGGTCATCAGACAGATGCTACAGTTAGCTTCACTACTGTTGATGAAGAGGAGGGCGGAGCTCTCGGGGTCATGGCAGTAAAGCTCTGCAACAGCCGTCCTGAGAAAACTGGACCAAGTCTGTATCTGGTCTGTTGACTTGTGACATATGTTCCCATGACAACTAATCTGAAAGATAACCAGAGCCCTTTACACTGTCTCAAGTGTCGCCTGTGAGCCTTTTTTAATTACGAAGCACGTCCAGGTTTTATTTAATCTGTCCATTCATGCAAATCTTCAAAAGTAATTTAATTTATCTTTGGCCATGACTCTTAATCGAAAACTATTTTTTAATTTAGTTTTATTTTATTTTTTTCATTAAGCATTCAACAAACTAAATTGATAGAATCGTCTCACTTTTGCATTTATTCATTCCTGTTTGTTGTGTCTGTGTGTGTGTGTGTGTGTTTCTGTCTGGCCAGGTTCCTGGACTACCTGTCCGACTTGTGTGTGTCGATGAATAAGTCCATACCTGTGACACAGGAGCTCATCTGCAACGCAGTGCTGGATCCAGCCAATGCAGACATCCTCATAGAAACAAAGTGAGTCATATCAGACCTGCTCATGCTGTTATTGAACGAGGTACCAACATGTGAGCAAAACAACTTGCTATTGCAGCAAATTGACGTCCAGTTTTGTACTAAAGACAAACATCAAAATTCTGTTTCATTTTTCAAGTTGCAGACTGACTGAAATATATGAACACCTTTTAATTAAACTTGTATTTTATCTGGAGTTCATTTGTTGAAGTCTTTTCCTTTGGATTTCTGTCTGTCTGTGCAGACTGGTGCTGTCGAGGTTTGAGATTGAGGGAGCGCCACTTGGGGAAAACTCAGTAGAGTCGGAGGAGGATGAGGAGGAGGTGTGGCTGTTCTGGAAGGACAACAATAAAGAGATCCGCAGTAAAAGCATCAGGGAGCTGGCACAAGACGCCAAAGAGGGCCAGAAGGAGGATCAGGAGGTGATCAGCTACTACAGGTACCTATTGCGCCTCATTTCATCACTGGTTGAGCTTATAAACACACCTCGCTTGACATCCGTTCTGGGCTGAGCTTCCCCGTTGTGTTTACGCTGCAGGTACCAGCTGAACCTGTTCGCCAGGATGTGTTTGGACCGTCAATATCTGGCAATCAATAAGATCTCCGGCCAGCTGGACGTGGACCTGATCTTGCGATGCATGTCGGACGAAGACCTGCCCTACGACCTGCGGGCTTCCTTCTGTCGCATGATGCTGCACATGCATGTGGATCGTGACCCCCAGGAGCAGGTCACTCCAGTCAAATATGCACGGCTGTGGTCCGAGATCCCGTCAGAGATCGCCATCGACGAGTGAGAGAAGAAACAGAATTTTAGAGTTTAGAATGCTTATAATAACAAGAGTTCAGCAAAGATGAAGAAAACTAGAAAACTCATGTGTTATGGTTCCTCTTTTGTGGTTTAATTTCCTACTGGGTTTTTTTCAGCTACGACAATGATGGAACATCCAAAGATGAAATAAAGGAGCGATTCTCACAGACGATGGAGTTTGTAGAGAACTACCTGAGAGATGTGGTGTGTCAGAGCTTTCCTTTTGCAGATAAAGAGAAAAACAAGCTCACCTTTGAGGTAGATTTGGCTCATTCCTGAAGTCCCTCCCTCAGGAGCTGCAGGTGTTGGTGTTTATCGCATCTGTTCCATGTTCAGGTGGTGAATCTGGCCAGAAACCTCATTTATTTTGGCTTCTACAACTTCAGCGACCTGCTGAGACTGACCAAAATCCTGCTGGCTATTCTGGACTGTGTCCACGTGAGCACAATTTTTCCTTTCAACAAGCTGGAGAAAGGAGATGAGAGTAAAGGTAGGAGTTTCCCAGGTGATCGGTGGGAGGGAGGATGGACGTGTGACGGGCACAGAGCTGATCTGTGGGGTCTGTGTTTGTGCTTTCAGGCAGCAATGTGATGAGATCGATTCATGGAGTGGGAGAGCTGATGTCCCAGGTCGTCCTGAGAGGAGGAGGCTTCCTTCCTACAACACTAAACAACACCTCAAACGGTGACACAGTCAAGACCCAGACAGAGCCTGAGAAACAGGACATCCTGGTCATGGACACCAAGCTAAAGATTATTGAGATCCTGCAGGTGAAGAAAATGTTGCAGTTTACTAATTTTTGGCTTATAAGCATGGTCAGCAACTGGCTAAACCTGTAATTTATACTTCTGTCCTGCAGTTCATCCTTAACGTCCGCCTGGACTACAGGATCTCCTGTCTGCTGTCCATTTTTAAACGAGAGTTTGACGAGAGCAACTCCCAGAGTGAATTATCTGTGACTGGAGCAGTGGAAGGACCAAACAATATGCCAGGTCCGATTCTAAAACCACTGCAAAATACACCAATTGAGCGTGAGCTGAAGATGCTGATGTGTTCCTGTTTCTGCAGGAGCTTTGGACTTTGAGCACATAGAGGAGCAGGCGGAGGGGATATTTGGTGGAAGGTAATCACAGTTTTAATAAAGAGACGTGTTCCCGGTTAAAAGGATGTGTTTATATGTGTGTGTGCTGTCTGTGTGTAGTGAGGAGAACACGCCCCTGGACTTGGACGATCACGGTGGCCGGACCTTCCTGAGGGTGCTGCTGCACCTCACCATGCACGACTATCCTCCTCTGGTGTCCAGAGCGCTGCACCTGCTGTTCAGGCACTTCAGCCAAAGGCAGGAGGTTCTGCAGGCGTTCAAGCAGGTGCTGCAACAACCGTTTTTCTAACCTTACAATCTGCATCAAATGAGCAGGAGCCAATAATTTGACCGCAAGAGCTTGTTTCCTTTTCTTGTGTTTACATTCAGCACCCGCTTTCTGGATGTCGTTTACTCCATTTTGCAATAAACCCTCTATATTAACAGGTCCAGTTATTAGTCACCAGCCAAGATGTGGAAAATTACAAGCAAATAAAGTCCGACTTGGACCAGCTGCGCTCTATAGTGGAGAAGTCTGAGCTGTGGGTGTACAAGAGGCAGGGGCCAGATGAGGGCATGGATGCAGCAGAGGGGCTCTCCAGCGAGTCGGAGCATAAAAAGGTGCAGTTCCTGTTCAAGGCACCAAAAGTCTCATCATCGAAATGCAGCTCAAACTAAATCTCTCCACCGCAGTGAGATGGTGCTCCCTAATCTTATTGTGGCGTTTTCTGCAGGGGGACTCGGGGGGCACAGACAAACCAAAGAAACCCGAAAGCACAAGTAGCTACAACTACAGGGTGGTAAAAGAGGTAAAAAACAACTGTAACTGGACCTCTGAGTAATTGCTTCTGATTGACTGTTCAGCGTTTCACACATTTCATCTTCTTTGCTTTTTTGGTTTCTGCTGTTTTTGCAGATCTTGCTGCGTCTCAGCAGGTTGTGTGTCCAAGAGGGTCTGTCAGGAAGGAAGAGCAGGAAGCAGCAGCAGAGGCTGCTGAGGAACATGGGGGCTCACGCGGTGGTCCTGGAGCTCCTTCAGATCCCCTATGAGAAGGTTTTACTACTCATTTAACCTGCCGTTCACCGCCATCTGTTCTGTGTGAGCTGATGTTTGTATCCTCATGTTTTCTCACTTAGGGGGAAGATTTGCGCATGCAGGATATTATGAAGCTTGCTCATCAGTTTCTACAGAATTTCTGTGCTGGAAATCAACAGAATCAAGCCCTGTTGCACAAGCACATCAACCTCTTCCTTAACCCAGGGGTGAGCTGTCCTGGTTAATAGTCAGTTATCTTTAGGAAATCTTTTACTTTGGCTAAAATTCTGTTTTTCTCCTCCTTTGCAGATCTTAGAAGCTGTCACCATGCAGCATATCTTCATGAACAACTTCCAGCTGTGCAGTGAAATAAATGAGCGCGTGGTCCAGCACTTTGTCCACTGCATCGAGACGCACGGACGCAACGTCCAGTACCTCAAGTTCTTGCAGACGATCGTCAAAGCGGAGAACAAGTTCATCAAAAAGTGTCAAGACATTGTCATGGCCGAGGTTCTGCCTTGTTTTCCCGCTCCCGTCTCCACTCGTCCTCCTCGTGTTGTGACTCTAACGACGCGTCTGCCTCCTCCTGCAGCTGGTGAACGCCGGCGAAGACGTCCTGGTCTTCTACAATGACCGCGCCTCCTTCCAGACCCTGGTCCAGATGATGCGGTCGGAGCGGGACCGCATGGACGAGAACAGTCCCCTGATGTACCACATTCACCTGGTGGAGCTGCTGGCCGTTTGCACCGAAGGCAAAAACGTCTACACGGAGATAAAGTGTAACTCCTTGTTGCCGCTGGACGACATCGTGCGCGTGGTGACCCATGAGGACTGCATCCCAGAGGTGAGCCCTGGTGAAGCAAAGCTGCACAAATGGTTTCAGCTGCTGTAAGAAGTAACAGAAGATTTATACCATGAAAGCTGTGATTGTAACAAACTCAAAGTGTTAAACGAAAAGGCACAATGTGTCCACGATGTTTAGGTACCAGGTGGAAAGAGAACTCCGCATTTGTTGAGTTTTCAGTTACAAATATACAAAGATAACAGTTAAATAAACATTTTTACAATATTCTTAAGAAGTACGAGGAGAAGCTTCCTACTTTTTAACTATATTTGCTCGTGTCATCAATAGCGGGGTATTTAGTTTTTGATTGATTGTTCATGAATAATTTTTGTGACTATTTGATGGAAGTCCAATGTCGCTCTTCCAGGTGAAGATCGCATATATCAACTTCCTCAACCACTGCTACGTGGACACCGAGGTGGAAATGAAGGAGATCTACACCTCCAACCACATGTGGAAACTCTTTGAGAACTTCCTCGTTGACATTTGCAGAGTAAACAATCGCGGCGCAACCCGAAATCAACTCGCAAAACGACGAGTGCAACATGGCTGAAATGTTGGGTAATCCCTGTGGTGTTTCAGGTGTGCAACAACACGAGCGACCGGAAGCACGCGGACACCATTCTGGAGCGCTACGTGACAGAGACGGTCATGGGCATCGTCACCACCTTCTTCAGTTCGCCTTTCTCCGACCAGAGCACCAGCCTGCAGGTGAGCGTGTCACATGACCAGCTGCAGTGAAGAGAGATGCTCTTGCTGAGTCAACTCAACGTGAACATGAGCTAGAAACCCTTTTTTGATCCCTTGTATGTCTACATTCGGCCTTTGCCATCAAAACTATAAGTTCACGCCGACCTTCAGGCTATAATGTACATTTTGTGTCGCTAGGTGGCCGTCAGAACAAACGTAAGTACAGACAGAACATGTGTCACGTCCCCCTTTGTGGCCCCGGACAGCAGAAAGTCCCTCCGTGCAGCAGCCCTGTTCAGCCCTTTAGATTACGATCACCAGTGCGGTGGCGTTGGTGGTGACCGCTCCCTTAGATGGTAAAACGAGTGCTTCCTCACGGTTTCGGGGAATAGCGTCTGCTGATTGACATCATTGGGAGAGCTTTCGGAGAAAGAATGTCCTCCCCCCTCCTCCCACTGCTGTGCGGTCATCGCAAACGTGTCTGCAGACTCTGACTCGCTCTCTGCCCGTGACTAAGTTGTGGCCAGTTAGCTGTAACTGTGATTGTCGGCATCCTGTTGTCCTGATTAATCATTTCCTTTGTAGTGAAGGCGAAGTTCCCTTTTTCTTTCAAAACTAATCCTCACCTCATAAAAGAATGTCATCAGCATATTGTTGTAGTGCTCTGATGGTAACTGCTTATTTGTTTAAAAAAGAATGATTAAACATACAATAAAATGCAAAAAAGATCCACAATACATTTTTAAAACAAGTTTTTTTAACAAGCGTATCCTTTGTAGAGTAAAACCCTTACATTTCTGTCCCTGAAAAACATACGTCGTGTTCCGTTGTGCCGTGTGTGAATTGTCCCTCTTGCTTATTGCTCACGTCTGTTTTATTCCTCCACTGCTTGTGTCCTTTGCTGCAGGCCTCTCTGTTGGGGAAAATATTTAAGGTATTGAAATTCAAGCGAAACATAGTTGGGTGCTTTATTTTTTTTTTGTTGGAGGTGACAGAGAAATCTTCACCGTGAATGTGGGAAAGTGTTCTGTCTCGGAAGTGCATTATGACAGATTTTCACACGGTGAGATTCAAATTGATGAAGATTGACGGGTTTCCAGAAAGAGGAACGAAACCGCCTATACCACTGTGCAAAAGCGTGTGTGTGTGTTTGTGTGATATTAGAACACAGTGGTGTTGGTTCATACTGTTGGCAATAAAAACATTTGTATCTTTTACGTGTTTGAAGGGAATATTTTTAAACTTTCAGGACCAGAACACACTTGAACTCTATTGAGATACAGTGAGTGACTGACGGCCACTGTTCTTTTCTTCCCCTCAGACCAGGCAGCCTGTCTTTGTGCAGCTGCTGCAGGCCGTCTTCAGGGCCTACCATTGCAACTGGCTGATCCCAGTGCAGAAGGGCTCAGTGGAGAGCTGTATCAAAGTGCTCTCTGATGTCGGTAAGATCCAAGTTCCTCAAAACTCACAAACGTAACGTTATCAGCATCAGTTGATCGATCTGGGCAGTGGTCTTGCCAAGTTGTGTTTGCCTTCATGCTGCACTGCCTTTCTGTTGTGTGTGTTCTAGCTAAAGGCAGAGCGATAGCCATCCCGGTGGACCTGGACAACCAGGTGAACAACCTGTTTGTTAAATCCAATAACATCGTACAGAAGACGGCCATGAGCTGGAGGCTCTCTGCTCGGAACGCCGCCCGCAGAGACTCTGTGGTGACTGCATCGCGTGACTACCGCAACATCATCGAGAGGCTCCAGGTAAAGATCCTGAGAGTTGTGCTTCCTCGCGTAGAGTATTTCATGACCAGCTTGGATGACGTGTCTCTGTGTCTCTGATGTAGGACATTGTCTCAGCTCTGGAGGACCGTCTGCGTCCTCTGGTGCAGGCTGAGCTCTCAGTCCTGGTGGACGTGCTGCACCGGCCTGAGCTGCTCTTCCCCGAAAACACCGAATCACGCAAGAAGTGTGAGAGCGGAGGGTTCATATGCAAGTAAGCATCGCAAATCCCCAATTTATTCACGACTGATCAAGCCTGCTCGTTGGAAAAGGAGCTTCAAGTTCTGGTCTGCGTGTGCAGGCTGATCAAACACACCAAGCAGCTGCTGGAGGAGAACGAGGAGCGGCTGTGTATCAAAGTTCTGCAAACGCTCCGGGAGATGATGACAAAGGACAGAGGTTACGGGGAGAAGGTAGGCGATGCTGCCGCACAGACACGACACGAGTGAGATCGACCCTTTTGTTTTAGGTTCCGAGACAACGAAAAATCCCGTCTCCAGGAGGTTTTTTAGGGAGCCTGCAAGGGGCCTCATAATCCAGTCAGATATGTCTTATTATTATAAGGACATCCAGTCTGCTCCTTCTGCTGGTTCTATAGAGCTTATCAGGGCCTGAGACCTGACAGAGGAGGAGGAGGAGGATGAGAACCTCTTCTGTTTCCTTCTGATTGTAATTTCTCTTCATCACACTTACAATAAATTCAGTTCTGAAAGTTTGTGTTGTAATATTTTCAGTTTAAAACTCTAAACATAAACTACCATCCTGTAAGTATTCAGTTTGAGATATTGTGGTTTATCAATGATGAAAAAACTAGGGCTAAAATTTACTTGTATTTAGTTTATAAAGAATTGAATGTCCATTTGTCACTACAGGAAATCTTACTTCAATTGGGAGATAATATTAAGTTTTCAAGCTGCATTGAAGACACTTTTGGAAAACCATTAGCGGCATATTTTCCTAATAAGCTGAATGTGATGTGAGAACATTTTAGTTACTGTCCACAATAAATGCTTCATGAGCTGTAAATACAACTTGTTCCAAGGTATTCCTTAATCCTAACAATTAAATGCTTCAATAAAAGTGCTTAAATGTATATAGAGCCATAAAACCAGTAAACGTCAGGATGCAGAGTAAGCTTTAATATTAAGCAAGAAGCAATCCTACACTTCCCGTGAGTGAACACACGTTTTCTGCATCTTGCACACACACCGGCTGTCCTCTGGCTCGTCCTCTCTGTCACAATCACGTCTGCAGTCAGTGAGACAGCACAGGTCACCTCTGCAGTCACCGCCGTATGACTCTGCACTAACACCACACACTGTGGGCGAAAATCTTCTTTCACCACTGCTGCTGAACTGAAGGGTCTCGGCGGGTTTGTTGGAGCCCTCCTTGTTGACACGTTGTGCTGTTTCAATGACCTCTGCTCCAGCTTCCTCCTTCCTGTATTGTTATCTAACCCTTCAAACCTTATGTTCTCTTTCAGCTCAGGGCGTTTGATGATGAGATGGATATGCCTAAGGTTGTTTCTCTTTTTTCTTCTCCTCGTGCTTTTGTTCCCCTGGCCTTCCTTTCTGTTACGTCTGTGTAACACTGCGTCTAGCAGACCTGTAGCGATGTTGTAGCAGTGGCTGTAGTGTTAGTGGGGGCTCTGGGCACAGCTGGGGATAAACAGCGGCGCACTCGTTCTGTTTTTTAAACACCTGCTGCGTTGTCTGCTCGAAAACGGTGTGTAGGTGAGTCTAATTCAGCCAAAGTGGTGGGACAGAGAGAGAGACGGTGGGGGGTGTGTGCTGAGGCTGGCTGCATGCTGCACACTCGACTTGTCCCGAGTCCCAAGGTGAGTCGCTGGCTGTCTGGGCCGGCCGCCAGCGCTGCCATTGTGTCTGCTCGCCGTCCTCCAACTTTATGTGGCTGACTTTCTGCCAAAACCTTCATTAAATCAAGTAGGAGTCATTCCGGGACATATTTACTATGTAATTCATTACAAAGCTGGGCTAATAAACAAGCTTATGTTTAAGATAATAAATAGCTTTAATAAAACAAACAGACATTAGACGTTGGTCAGGAAGAAGGATGCTTACAGTGTGAGGACAAACGATACAAACAACAATACCATGAAAAAAAAAGGAATACAACAAACTGACCTTACAGGTCAATCAAATTACAGCAAGGTTACACAAATATATTGGAAGTTTGTAGCGAATATCTGTTGATGAGAATTTGTTCCAACTGTTTCATGGTGGCGTCCTGGTTCATACTTTCATTTCAGGTGTGATCTTGTCTGTGCAGTTCTCATTGTCTCCCTGTGTATTCATCACTTTCCTAAACACCCCCCCTCCCCCTTCCCTTCAAAAATACTAATCCAATTAATAAATCAGGCACTGCAATTGTTTACCATTAGAAAATGTTGCCAAGTCTGTACGTGATCACACATGTGTGCCAGTATTTCTCCCCTGCGGTGTTGAAGCCGTGCAGTGGTGGCAGCAAAACCTTCTCTTCTCCTCCTCCTCCTCCTCCTTCTCCTCCTCCTCCTCGTCTTTCTCCCCTCATGCAGGAGTTTCACTGTCTGCTCAGCCTTCTGCAGGGTGTTTCCCCTGCGTGTCCCGCGCGCGCCGTTAGGGGGCGCTGGGAGCGTGCGTGTCCCGCGCGGGTGTGCGTAATAATGAATGTGCGGGGCTGTGGCAGTCATTGAGGCTGTGTCCTAGTTTTTCCTTGCCTGCGAGCTGCACGATTCCTGGGTCCCTGCCAACTCCGGGCTGAGGTTACATAAGAAGCAGGCTTTTTTTCCTGGAACTCAGCCCCGCCGCTGATGTGTGACCTTCAGCAGTAATTGCCAATAAAAGTGTGGAGGAGCTGTTTACCCACACTGCTGGTGTGTTTGCATGTGTGTAGGTGCACACCTGTTTGTGTGAATAAATGCAAGTTTTAAACCAGAGGAGGAGCAGGAAGGGGAAGGAGGGGGGTGGGGGGGGGGGTTGCTGTTTACATCATTTCTCTTTTCTCATTAAATGCTTGATATCCTTTTGTCTCCCTGAAAAGCAGTTGTGAGGTGAGAACGGCAGCTGAATGAGAAGCTGCACGTCTCCTTCCGCGTGGTGATCCGAGTGTATCGTCTCACCTCTTTTTTTTGTCTTTTGGCCCCTTTAAATTATCTGACACAATTCTTCTGCTCCAAATACTCCCGACTTCCTCTCATGCTCCTTTTTTTTTTCTTATGAGTGGGAACACACACACACACTCAAACACACACACACACACACGCACACACCTTGCGGGAATCGAATGAACTTGGCGAGGTGTGATATGAGAGTACGTCGCAGGTCTCTCGTCTGCGCCGATCTCCAGGCAAGGCAGAATAGCAAAGCGTACGATTTAGGAGGAAACGGGCGAGTTGAAGAGCTTGTTTAACAGGATTTTTTTTGGTCACAAGATTCTCTCTCTCTCTCTCTTTCTTTTTTTTTTTAAATGAACACATGTGGACAGCGTAAGGTGTGTGGTATGATTGACCTCCACTGGTATGTGTGTGTGCCGTCCTGGCTGAATGTCAGAGCGGTGATTATCAGCTGCATTCGTTGCTCTTTGACTGCCAGTTATATAAGAGCCAGAGGATGCACGGTGTTGGGCCTTTTTTTTTTTCACTTTCAGGCCACCCTCCTTACCTGGCCTCATGTGCGTGTGGTCCAGGCTCAGCAGTTATGCAAGCCCTCCCTGTCAAAAGTAAGCCACGCTTCATTTCGTTCACCTCGCTGCTCCCCGTGTTCCCTTCCAGAAGAAACGCTGTCAGTGGCTCCACTTCTTTTTTTAGCATCTATTTTTTTTCTTTTTTTTTTGACTGGATCTGGTTTTCTTTTTTCTCTCTCTTTTTTTTTTTCTAATCCACCCAACAGGTTTCGTCTCACCCACTCGGTCGTGCCGTGCCCTCTCTGGTCAGGACAGAGCTTCATATTAGAGTTTCTGGGGCACATGTAGGTCAGCGGCAATGAAAATGACAGAGCGCAGTCTTTTAATTTAGTCTGCCTCTCTGTCTGCACATAACAAGCAGTCAAGTGGTAAACCCCAGTTTTCATGTCATTCGCCGCCGTTTTAAACATGACTCAGCCTCATTCTGCAAAACCAAGTTTATTTACGTCGTTGCCAAAAAAAGCAAAACGTGGACTGCAGTGTGTGTGTGTGTGTGTGTGTGTGTGTGTGTGTGTGTGTGTGTGTGTCTGTTGTGCATACATATGCATTTCTTCCCTTTCGGTTTTCACTCAGACACTGGAGATGTGCGAGACAGATGAGGGGGTTTGCCCCGGGGGAGATTCCAGTTTGGTGTGTGTGTGGCGGCAGTGAGGGGTTATTCTGTGGTGTGTGTGGTCGGGGCCCGGGCTGATACGCTGAACATCGTCTGCTCTGATCAGCATGTTGCCGCGCGGTTTGATGTGGTGACGGCGTCCTCGCACTAGGTGAGGATTCAGCGCGTCTCTTTCAGCCGGCTGCAAAGCTCATGTTGTCAGCAGCTCTGATCAGAAAAGCTGTTGTGCCTCCTGAAAATCATTTTGAAATCTGTAAACTTGAGTCAAATCTGGAGCGTTTTAATCTCAGTGCAAGCTTCAGACACCGTACAGGTCACCTAAAGAACAGATGGGCTGTTTTTTTTCTTTGCACAGTTTGCCAGTTAACTCGTCTCGCTTTATTCACACTCTCGTACGCTGGTGGGAGTAGTTGCCATGGACAGTGTCTTGTCAAAGGACACATCAGCACGTAGACAGGAAGAGAGATTTATGATCCAATGGCTCACCTTTTGGAAAACACGAGTACTTCAAAATCACTGACAAGAACCAACACGGCTGCACAAGTAATCAAACCGTGAACAGTGGATTGCATATTTTAGCTTTTATTTATCTATTTTTTTTCAAACGTTCTGCAGGTATATTCTGTTTACCATTGCTTGTGTCACACTGTGCATCTGTCTGTCACTTTCATTCTCGATCTGCCTCACGCTGCTTTTTCACCTCCCACCCACACACAGGCTCAACACTCTCCCTCTCTCTTGTAGCTTTCACCTGTTTACAAAACTGCCTCTCTGTCTGTCAAATGTCACAAATTCCATGTTGTTTTCTTGCTCATTAAAGTTTAAACCAATAGTTAAATTTTTTTTTTTAATATTTTTTTTTTGTTTGTTTCAACTTTACAAATTATATAACACACACTCTTTACATGATCCATTCGCCAACAGTCGTTGACACAATGGGATGGGAAGACGACCCACTGCTGCCATCTGAGCCACAGCTGCCTTGTGAATCTTTTTGAAAGATGTTTTCGTCTCTGGGTGGGCGGGGCCTAAGTTGATTAAACTTGGCAAAATATTTGAAACAATTAAAGTGTTTCAGAAAACAAAATCAGACGTGACATCCTTCGACTTTGCATCTCAGAGACTTTCTTAGCCGTCAAAATATGTAAATTTGCTTGTTTGTTGTTCCGTCGCTCTTCATCTGTGCCGATCGGCGCTCCCCTTGTTGTTGCCCTCTGTGTTTTTAGTGACAGATGGCCATTGTAAGCAGCCCCGTGTCAGTGGTTTAGTGGCCTGGTTCCTTTTGGAGTGATTATGTAACTCTAACCTCATCGCCCCTGGCCTCCCTTTTCCCCCTTCTCCTGCCCCCTCCTAGTGTGTCTTTTTACATAACAATGTATGTGGAGCGCCGCTGTTCAAGCAGTTTCATTTTTCCTGTGGCGAGCACACACTGTACATGCAGGTACTGCGCTTTGACTCCCACAGTCACATCGAGGCTGCTCAGAATGGGAAGTCTGGATCAATCAGTGAGGTTGACCAGTTTCTTTTGAATGGTAAAAAACAAAAACTGTCACCTTTTGGTGAGCTTTAGTGTAAATATTTGAAATTGTACAGTAATGCACTGTAATAACGGCTGTAAAGTATTTTTTTTTAGATTAAAAGCTTCTTCCTTGAAAGAAAGTATTATTTCAGTCTAGAAAAGCTTTAAAATGTTTGGTAAAAAAATCATAGATTGTTGGTTAAAAAAAAAAAGCCCAAAATGTCCCAAATGACCTCAGAATTGTTTGCATAGTGAAATGAAATTCTTTAATGAATATGCAGAAAGTCAGGTCGGCTCCAGGATGTGGCTGTTTTCTGTCTGACAGTCGAGAGAGGATCTCAGCGCAGCGGCCTCCCGGGGTTCACTGCAGGAGGACCCCGATAGCATCTGAAAAAAGCCCCAAAGCACACGCAGGCCCTGCGAAGGAAGTGGTGCTCTGGCATTTATTAATACCACCGAGTCTTTCAGGGTGAGGAGGTGAAGTAACCCCGGCGGTTAAACTGCTCACTTGATCCTAATGCGTTCTTGTTGTTGAGTTCACCTCCTAAAGTCTCAGTAACTGGCAGGATGACCCAAAAAAGCACAAGAGTTGAAGGTAACTGCACTAAAGACTGAGGCTCAACAGGAAGTCGGCAGGGAAATTGTTTGGAAAAATGAAAAACCAACAAAGAAAACGACTGATATTACTGCCTCGACGTCCTCACTCAGCGCCTGATAAGAATGCAATGAAATTTGAGCTACAAAGATGAAAAATTTAGGAAAATCTGTGAAGTAACTCGACAGAATCACGTGTCGGTGGTGAACAGGTTGTCAGTTTCTGCGTTGCCTCGTCCAGCCTGCACACATCTCCCATCTCGGCTCTCTGCCCCCCCAGCCACCCCCCCCCCCAGCTGTAATGTTTCCCGGGTCCTGGCCTTGCAGTCTGAGCACGGCGACTCGCACCGAGCAGACCTTTGCATGCACTCGCTCTTGAAACGGCTGAATAGGTACATGACGTGGTTGTTAGCCTGACAATTGCCTTCTCTGTGCTGCATGAATACTAACCCGGGGGGGGGGGGGGGGGGGGGGGGGGGGGGGGGGGGGGGGGGGGGGGGGGGGGGGGGGGGGGGGGGGGGGG
>JAUESE010000080.1:8502345-8520904 GCA_032274725.1 Malacoctenus triangulatus
CCCCCCCCCCCCCCCCCCCCCCCCTCCCATGACTGCTGCGGTTTTTAAAACGCTCTGATCATCCCAGTCTGGATCTTATTGAACTCGTATCAGTGTGGTCATAATGTTTTGGCTGGTCTAAGTAAATTTACATTGAAAGAGTTGATATGTTGCTCCTTCAGTTTGAATTAGCCACAGAATGGGGTTGATAGGGTTCAGTTTTCAGAGGCTGCGGCGTGTTTCGGTGAGGGAAAGCTGAACGCTCAGTATAAATAACTGACGACGCTTGTTATCTCCGTTACACAACCTCCTCTCTCCCGCTCGCTGACATCACATCATTACATCCTTCCCTTCCTTTCTCTCTTGCAGGGCGAGGCGCTGAGACAGATTCTGGTGAACCGTTACTATGGCAACTTCCACCGAAGTGGTGGGCGGAGGGACAGTCTGACGTCATTCGGTAATGGCCCCCTCAGTCCGGTTGGACCGGGCAAAAACCAATCAGGTGGGGGCACCGTGACGACTGTTGCTCATCCGAGACACAGCAAAGTTTCTCATCTATTGTTTTCTTTTTTTTATTGTTGTTTTTTTCTGCAGGAATTGTTTAGTTCACACCCACAAGGCCAAACTGTTTCCTGAGAGAAACTTTTAAGACCAAATCATTTATTTTTTATGCACTCAAACCTTTCTCATCATTATCAAATAGACTTTAAAGTCTTTATGCAAATAGAATTCATCCTGCTCACAATGTTTTTGTTGCACACTTTATTTTAACATAAATCCTGCGAGTCACCAACCAAATAGCTGTTAAACTTTGAAGGCTGTAATGAGTGCAGATAAAATCCCCATTTCAAGGTTTCCCAAAATGTTATAAATAACAGTGTTATCCAAAAAAGGAATACAAACATTGTGTTTGCATTTTCAGTTCAAACATCCAAGCATCGTAACCAACGCAGCAGAGTCCCCAGAGAGTTCAAATTCACTGCACTGATTTAACCAGCTGCACACAAGCTATGAACCCTTTACAGTCCACCTTGGGGGAAAAAAATTCAACATTTTTTTGTATTTTCATATTGCTCGGGTGAAGAGGAAGAAAAAACATAACTTACAATTTGTTTTATATAGTAGATTTTATTTTATTTTTTTATTTATTTTTATTTATTTATTTGTTTGTTTGTTTGTTTGTGGGGGTTGGATAGGTTCAGAGGCTCATAGGAACTCATTTGTTCCTCCAAATGGATGTTCAGTTCTCTCTTCAGAGGCTCACCTGATTTGACCCGGGTGGGCAAACGACTGCAGCATCAAGAACAGAACAGTGTGCACGGGACACGATTTCTTCAGCAGTGCAACAAAAAAAAAAAGAGAAACTCGGCCCCCCTACAAACGGCACACGTCGCGTTCGGTCTCTTTGAAGCATGAACTCGCTCGGCTGCCGCAGTGGAAGGTGATTTTTTGCAGCCAGTGATGACGGTGAGCGCTATCAGGGGTCAGAGTCTGGGTGAACGCTTTTCCTTTTGGTTAAGCGGAGCGTTTTTCTGCCCCTGAAGTTGTGCCGCGCCAACGATCCCTGGGTGTTATATAAGGATGGGGCTGTATCTGTCTGGCCCTGAGCCCTTTATCAGGCCCAGTTGTGCCGCGAGCTGCCCTTTGAGCACGTTGAGCACAACAGTCTTATCACCAGTCGATAACGTGGCCATTGTGTTAATATCCACAGTCAAAATACTGAAGCACCGAAGCACTGTGCCTTGTTTGTCCGTCTCCTGAGATACAGGCTGGTGTGTTGCCTTTAGGTTGTAAGACATTTCTGAGGGAGGACACGCTCCATTCATGCTCATAATATGTGCTGCAAGTCTGTGACTTCAGTGCATTAACCAGCCGTATTACTAGAACCACCACTTCAGGTCCTCGGCCAATCGTGTGGCAGAAACTTGTTGCCTGTGCTTTTGTTGTCATCATCTTCTCACGCTTACCTGAATGATTACAGATGCAGGACAACAGAGTGTAGACAGAGCTCACAGAGAGGTGATTATGATTTAGATGTCCACGGGCGAAGAACATCTCAACACAATCCTCCCAAAATAAATCAAGTTTAGTAGATTCACTAGTTGAGAATTTGAAAAATTTCCATTGGTTAGTTTTTTTTTCCGATTTTAAAGAAAAGGTTACAGCAGAGGTGGCTGATTGTGGTTCCTTCCTGCATGTTTTCAAAGTGTTCCCGCTCCGACACACCTGAATCTCATGGCTGTGCTCATGAATCCCTGCTGAAAACCTGCTAATGAGCAGCTCATTGTAATCAGGGGTGCTAAAGGTGGGACAGGCTGAAACCCTGCAGGGATGCGTCCCTCGAGGACCAGGATTCCCCGCTGCTGTGGTGCAAATGGTGATGCCATCATACTGTTCTACCTTGTCTCCACAGTTTGGACTGCAGGTGTTGGTTTGATGGATTTTTGTGCAACTCTGTCGCCCAGTCGTGTCAATCTAAGCTTAATTTGAACACCACAGTTCTCCTGTGTGTTGTTGTTGGACATGACCATCCACCGGCAGAAGTCGTCCAATGTTTGTCAATGTGGTTATAATAAGTTTTGGGGGTGAAAGTAGAAAATAGACTGACTGAAAGTTCCACCACATGTCTGAAATTTCAGCTCCTTAAAGCGTCACCACCTCCTTTAACCTCACAGTTATTTCAGTGTATTCAGTGAGTTCAGACTGTCAGATCATCTGAGTCCAGCAGAGCTTGTTTGGAATGTGGTCAAACAGGACACTCGCATTGTGAAACTGTCGCTAACAAATCTGCATCAAATCTGCTTTTATTGACCAGACCGCCTCTCAAATGTCCTGAATGTTTCTGTACTGATACCAAAAGAATCAGAATCCTGTCGCTCTGTAATAAAAAGGCTGTCCAGCTCAGTACTGCTGGGTATTCTGCAGTCTGACAGCAAGTGTTCATCAGTGCTGTCATTGACCTCATAACCAGGACGGCTGTTGTCTGCGTGTCAGGAATGCCGCCAACAGCGTAACATGGGTGTGACACCCTCGTGTTTTCATACTTCCTGTTGGATTACAACTGTGACAAGCAGTCCAGATGTTCAGACAAATCCAGACTTAAGTGAACCCAAAGACTGACAGAAACCTCCCTGATCCCGGTTCACCATCGTACCCGTGTGCACCAAGACGCTGGCAAGTGTCCAGGCCAGAGGAAGCGGTGCCCCTCCCCTCCGTGATCCACTTTTGCAGTGTTGCTAGGTAACAGGCTGCTTCTTCCTGTGAAAACAGCCTTTGCACCTGTTGCAGGAAACAAGAGCCAGGCTGACGACTCCATATGTAGCCTGAAGCTGGGCCTCAGGGGAGGACTCTCTGAGACTCTCTGAGACTCACTGAGACTCACTCGTGTACAGCGTATTACACAACTGTAAAGCTGCAGCCAATGCAGTTGTTTATGATCTATACACACACGTTTCATTCACTGTTGTGCTTCAACATAATGACGAATGTGTAATGTGTTATTGAATGATTTTTGTAGGGTATAATATTTGTTTGAATTAAGGGAAGAGCATTTTACATGCAGGCCTTTGATTATTCACTACATTTGCATGTGTCACTTTTTCTGGGCAACATATGATGCAAATAAGTCATTTCCATGTTATTCAAGCAGGTCACGATGCATTAAATTCGCCACATGACACAAAAGACATAGTGAGATCTAAAAGCACTCACCATGCATCAACACCTAAAAAGTTTCACATTTTTGTTTTGAATTGAAACTGCAGTTTTCATGGAACAGATAAAAAATGGAGAGTAATTTAAATGCATCAGTACATGATGAGATACTTCAAACGATCCTGTTTTGAGAGAATTTAAATAACTTTTCCTTCGTGGTTTATCATAGTCAGTGTCTCAGTATTTGCTCGCTTTTTCTTTTCTTTCTTTTTTTTTTTAATCTTTTGGAGTCATTTGTTCACTGCTTATTATGCTTGCTGGGACATTTTGCAATTATTTGTGTCTAAAAATACAAAAAAAATGAGGAAAAACAAAACGCTTTACACGCCTCATCCCCCCCCTGTTGTGATTTGTTCTGCTGTCCTGTCTCGGTCTCGCAGCGCTGGGGGGGCCGGGGGGCCTGAGCCGCGGGGAGATGAGCCTGGCAGAGGTGCAGTGTCACCTGGACAAAGAGGGAGCGTCGGACCTGGTCATCGACCTCATCATGAACACCACGAGTGACCGAGTCTTCCAGGAGAGCATCCTGTTGGCCATAGCGCTGCTGGAAGGTGGAAACACCACCATCCAGGTCAGTGACCCGCAGATTTCATCACTGATATAAAGCAATGTGTCCACTGTGTCCATCGTCTGCTGTAACTCTCACATCACATTTTCACAAGCATCCACATTCAGCCTATAGAAAATCTACGATAATAGCATCAGAGAAAATACCCCAGAATGCCTCGGTGGGAAGTTTTCATTACTAGACAATCTACAGTAAGTGGGTCAGTGTGCCATCATAGCTTCACATGTACAGCACCAAAGCAGCTGTTCTCCCCCTCCTATCTCTCACTTTATCATTTATCTGAATGAGCCGGAGGACCGATGGTGTTCCCAGCAGTTTGTGTGGTTCATATATTTTACAGTTTCTCTCTGATTTTGGACTCCCCACACGCACGTCGCGCATCGCATGTGAATTCTGCTTCCCTCTTCTTGCTCCAGCTCTCAGGGAATCCCTCTAAACTCGCTCTCACTCCACCTGTCTTTGTCGCGTCGCTCCGTCTGTCGATCTCCATCCTTCCGTTTGTCTGTCTGCGTTTGGTTGTGTAAGCGAGGGGCTTGCATAATCAGATTAGAGCGAGGAAGCCACTGTGGCGGAGATAATGCTTTGGCTTCCCACGGCTGCTGCAGACCTACGTCACGTGATCCGTCTGAGTTACATAAGGCCTGTGTGAATGAACAATGAGGAATGTCTCAGCCTTCAAAACATTCCAGCCCCGCTCCCTCTCTCGTTCTCCTGCCGGCCTAAACTGGGTCATGCTGGGCCTCCGGAACTGGGGCAGTGGGGAGAGAGGGCGGAGGGACGAGGAAACACAGAGGGGATTGAGGAGAAACTGGAGCTCCTCTCACCCTTGGCTTCTTAAGTTTTCTCCCGAAACGGAGATTTCCTTGCAGGGAAAACGATCCTGCTGAGCAAGAAATACACCTGATAGTTCATACGTTAGGATGATGTCCTCTAAATTGTCATTGAAGGCTGTGGTTAAAGCTCTCAGATAAACTACCAAATTGGTTAAGAAGGCCTTTAACCTGACAGCTTTTTACTTGCTAATAAACAGGTTTTACAATGTTTCTTCCTGTTTGTCAAATAACAAGACGAAGGACATTCAAGTTTGCATAATGCTGTCTTCAACTGACACGTCAAGGTAAACACCTGGTCCTGACTGTCTCATTCTCATAACACTGTTAACCATTTACCCTCCACCTACTTGATGCCCAAAAATAAACCACACGTATAATAACTCGACACGCCTGTCGTCTGTGGCCGTGGTGAAGCCGACGCATTAACGGAGTCGCGCAGCACTCGGTCCTTTCTGTCCTTTAATCGTTTTGTTTTTTTTTTTCTCTCTCTGTCACATGTCGTGACTTTTGCCACTCCAGCTGCGAAATTTCTCCGACGGCTTTAAATTGTGTTCCGACAAGCCGACTTGTGACATTTTACTTGTCAGCCATCTGTCGTCGAAACCGCACGCCGTAATGTTCAGTTTCCCTCCGAAATCCTTCTCGTGCAGCTGTTTGTAACTGTCACAGTGAGTGACAAAAAGAAAGAAATAAAAAAAGAGTAGAATTGTATTTGGAGTGGTGGTAAATATGACAGCTGCGATGTGAAGAATTAAAGAGGAGACAAAGGAGGAGAACGTCTCGGAGGAGAGCGGAGCGGCGAGCTCCATTTGGTTTGCATGCGGCGCTGCCTGACGTGTGAGGGAGGGCGAGAGGAAAAGGGAGCGCGAGTATAAATAGCTGTTACATAACATCCCTTTGTTGATGCCAAGTGGCGGAACGGAAGGAGAGGAGGGAAAGCGCTGTGACCTTGTTTTTCAGCGCTGTCCGCCCGGCTCCTCGCTCCGTCTCATTCCGCTCAGGGTTTGTCTCCATAGATACAGACAGGCTGCGTGTTTACCCGACGCCGCGGGGGGGGCCCCTGAGATGCTCCGCTCTCTCTCCTCCATCTCTCCCCTCTGTTACTATCGCGCCATTCTCTCCTCCGCCCTGACCGCCATGTGTTACTTCATCCATGTAACGTCATCTCCTCATCACGCCACTCTCGTCCTTGCGTTCTGGAGTGCGATCAAAACACAGATGGTGTCTTGATGCTGCCGCGCAGACTTTGTAAACGAGAGGGCGAGCGTCGACAAAACGCCACGGGGCCCGACATGTGGTTCGGCAAGGTGTAGGGTTTCACTTCTGACTTCCTTCTGACAGACGCATTTCTGGAGAAAAACCATCGAATGAAAGTGTCGCCGCGGTGTTTTTCCTTCGCTGCGGTGTCCTCCCTTTGTGTTTGTTTCAGTGACTCATTCGATCCCGGTTTTTCGGAAAGCGGCTTCGTCGAGATTATTATTCATGCAGGCACGGTAGAGGGAAAAAAAAAAACAAACCCTCAGTCGACTGCAAAACCGGCTGCCACGGTGACACGTACGGCCGCGGCTTAGCTTACCCTCATTCACAAGGTGAGCTAACCCTGCCCCGGCCCACCCTGCACCTCCCACCGCAGCCTGGGACTGAGCGCCGGGCGTCTAACCTGGGAAATCCTGGCCACGAAACAGGACCGGCGGTGGAAAAATGAATTTCATTACATAAGGAGAAAAGTTGGCCGTGGCAGAGTTTTTGGGAGAGGAGGACTGTATTGCGGAGTCTGTGTGATATGTGGGCGTGTCCTTCTCCAAACTGGCATGTGCCTAAGCCAGAGACAGCTGACCTAGTTTTGCGAGTGTAAAAGTCAGTGGGCGTTTTAGCGTATGCGCTCTCCAGCCTGTGTGTGCTTGTACTGTACGTGTGCGTGTCTGTCTGTGAGGGCGAGTGTGTGCGTGCGTGCACGAGTTATGTAATGCGAAGGGTGAGAGAGTGAGTGTGAGCGCTCCTCTCTGTGTTTGCTCTGTTCTGATCTGTCTCTGTTATTCTGGCCCCCTGCCTCATTCCTCACCCTCTGCACCCCTGCCTTCCTCACCCCCCCTCCCCCACCCCCACCTCCCACCCCTACCTCCCACCGCCCCTGCAGGCCCCACGCTCTCCCTGGCTGAGGGAGAACAGAGTTACATGAGCATGAGACAGACAGGCATGACCATTACTGCCCCCCCCCCCCCCACCTCCCCTACTCGTCCCTCCTCAGGCATGCTGTGAGTTGTGGGGTGTGAGTGGGCTGCCAGTGGTGCAGCTCATGCTCATGCCCCCCCGCCCCCCCCTCCCCTCCTGCACTCGCCACTCTGTCATCAAGTTGTTTATTGCATGATGGCCTTGCTTGGCTGCTACCCCGTCCCTTCCCCTCCCGCCGCCGCTATCTCCCCGTCCCTGAGTGTTGGCAGTGTGCGTACGTGCAGGCTGGCTGCTGCTCAGTGGTGGAGGGCCGGGGTGGGGCACGAGGCTGTGGAATCTGCTTGGGGGCACAGGCGTACAGTTATGTCATTGTTTCTTTGGAAGTGATCTCCAAGTCTTCCCGCTCTGCTTTGTGTTTAGTTAATACGCCGCGTTGACTCTCTTGTTTTGGCCGCTTTTATTGCTCGCTGCTGTTTGTAATTTTTCGACTGTAAAGACTCAGCAGCGCGAGTGTGTTTGACGTTAACTTCCAAAGCGTGTAAATTCAGGGGGGGTCTTCAGAGAGGGAGGAACAACGCGTGTCCTGTCCGTTTTGCTGAGCGTTTCCTTGTGACTGTCATTTTATTTGTTTCCTCCAGTAGCCCAGTTTTGCATTTAACCTGGAAAGACAGATGGTTATGTAACAAACTTTTCGAACTGGCCTAGATTCTGCCTGATAACGTTCCCTCCCTCCCTCCCTCCCTCCCTCCCCATCTCCCGCTCTCTTTTCCCCTCTCTCAATCATCCTTTTTTTTTTTCCTTCCTGCTTCTACCTCCCTTCATTCCCACTCTGGTATCCGTCTTTTGCCACCCCCCCCCTCCCGCCTACACCCCCACCACACTGCCCGCCATCTCCGTTTCTCTATCTGTGTAAGTAGGCCAGGCTTCTCCCTCTCTCGTGTCATTTTTCACCCTCTCGGTGTGGCGAGGCTGCCTCGCCTGGTTGAAGCCTCTCCATAGTCTGCAGCGGCGGCAGCAGCAGCTCTTACATAATCAAAACAACGGCCCTGTGGGCTGGGACGCGGCGTGTACATCGCGCTCGCAGGCTCGAAAGTGTTCTAATTCTGCGTGACCCCATTCCACGGCGGCAGCGTTTAAACGCGTTTAATTCACCTGCTGTTATATAATATTTAGGAAGGTCTTGTTAAAAAAATTTTCTTGTTAAAACGTTTTTTTTTCCATATCATACTATGATTTAACTGTTGATTCAAAAACAGCTGGTGAAGTTTACTACAAAGACAAGAGATAGAAGTCTTTCTTTTCATTGTCATTCTCTTCTTAATCTACTGAATATCAAACGATCAGAGATGAAGTGACCTCAGAACTTTACAAAGTACCATTGATACTGCTAGTTTTTGTATGTATTGAAATGTTCTCATTGGTACGACATACCTTCTTTGTCTACCCTGGTGTGCCTCGGATTAGCTTGTTAGCGGTTAGCATTCTCACGACACAACAAAAAATGTAGGCTTTTTTTTCTTTGTGGATTTCACACGTTGTCACTGAGATTCTGTGGGTGTTCTGGTATCATCCTACATTTAAGAGACATCTTCAAGTTTCAAATCGTCTGTAAGTTGCGTGTCAGTATGAATGTGTGTGTTAGTGGTTGTCTGTCTTTCTGTATCCGCCCTCTAACAGAGAGGAACCTCCAGCCAAAGTCAGCAGGGATCGGCACGCTGTAATGGGATAATGGGTGTAATTGTAATAATTAGTCAATTATCAAAATAGTTGTTGAACAATTTTCACTCATACAACCAAGCGATTAATCTTTTTATGACCTGATTTTTAACCACTTTAATCATTGCTGCTGAGAATTGAACGCTATGGCGTCACAACCCAGTTCAATCACTGACGCGCTTCGCTTTGTCTCCCTGTGTGTGCAGCGCTCATTCTTTTGCCGCCTCACAGAAGACAAGAAATCCGAGAAGTTCTTCCGGGTCTTTTATGACCGAATGAAATCGGCCCAGCTGGAGATTAAAGCCACCGTGACAGTAAACACGAGCGACCTCGGAAACAGGAAGCGCGATGATGACAGCCAGGACAAAGACGTGCCCGCACGCAAAAAAGGTCAGAGGTCACCAGTTGATTTATGAAGAACGAGCCACACTGTACTTTCATCGATGGTGACTGTGATGAGTTTTGTGCCTCTGTATCTGTAGCTAGAGACTCAGCAGTGATCATGACAGAGGACGTGAAAGAACAACTCTTAGAGGCCTCGTCTGCCACCAAGAAGGCCTTTAATTCCTATCGGCGTGAGGCCGACCCGGAGGACCACTTCGCCTCCGCCGATGGTCAGCCCAGCTCAGGGGACAAGAACCAGGACGAAGGAGAGATGAGCTTCGTGATCGTCATCATGCAGCCCATCCTTCGCTTCCTCCAGCTCCTCTGTGAGAATCACAACCGCGACCTGCAGGTGGGCCAGTCTGAGGGCGAGACGCTGGTTTTATGATGCTCATTGTCCTTTTAGTGCTGTTTGGATCAAGTCCGAGTTTTCACCTGCAGTTTGAAAACCATGAATCTCAGTCACGGTTGTTATTTCAAAAACTTGATCATAAATGTCTCAAGCACAAAAAACCTCATTGTTGACTTTGATAAATTAGGCAAAAAAGTTTTTTAAAAGCTTGTGTTTGGACTAAATTAGGTATGTTTACTGTTCAACTAATATCTTTAAACAAAAATGTCCCTATGATGTGACTTCATTGTGTTTAAAAGACGTCAGTGTAATTTGCACACAGAGAACATTGTGTGACAGGTGACATTAAAATCTTGATCTTTTGTGATGCAAACCAGAAGATTTGCTGCTCACTTTTAAGCAAATCATTTTGACTCCTGGTGTGTTTCCTTGCTCCTGTCCTACTTAACCCTCACTGCCTTTTTTTTTGTGTTCTTCAATTCACGCAGAATTTTCTTCGCTGTCAAAACAACAAGAACAACTACAACCTTGTGTGTGAGACCCTGCAGTTCCTCGACTGTATCTGTGGCAGCACCACAGGAGGTCTCGGCCTGCTGGGGCTTTACATCAACGAGAAGAACGTGGCCCTCATCAACCAAACCCTGGAGAGTCTCACCGAGTACTGTCAAGGCCCCTGCCATGAAAACCAGGTACAGAAGCAACCGGGGGGAGACAGTTTGAGACCCCCAATAAGTCGCTCTCCATCTTTTACAATTTATTTCACGTTTTCCAGAATTGCATCGCCACGCATGAGTCCAACGGTATTGATATCATTATTGCCCTGATTCTCAACGACATCAACCCACTTGGGAAGAAGCGAATGGACCTGGTGTTAGAACTCAAGGTGAGTTGGTCAGTAGAGTGTCAGGAGCGTGAAAGAAGAGAGCCGGAGGCCTTTTGCTGAAAACTGGAGCTCTGCCTTGAT
This sequence comes from Malacoctenus triangulatus, assembly GCA_032274725.1. Classification (NCBI taxonomy): domain Eukaryota; kingdom Metazoa; phylum Chordata; class Actinopteri; order Blenniiformes; family Labrisomidae; genus Malacoctenus; species Malacoctenus triangulatus. The sequence continues at coordinate 8,513,025 of JAUESE010000080.1, forward strand.
TCCCTGCGTCAGAATTAAGGGAAAAAAACTGTGTTAGTTTCCCTTCGCAGCAGGATGGAATATTACTTCCAGAGTTTAAGTGTAGAAGCAGGACGCTCGTTCGTCTGAGCGAGCGTCCAAGAAACGCCAGCCAAGACAAACAGCAGCGCGGAGGATTTTCCTAGAGCGCCGCGGTCTATGTCTGTTTGACTTGGATGAAGGAACTTATGGAGGGTGAATTCTTATCTGTGTGCTCGCTTCGTTTTTCAGAATAACGCATCCAAGCTGCTGCTCGCCATCATGGAGAGCCGCCATGACAGCGAGAATGCTGAGAGGATTCTGTATAACATGAGGCCCAAAGAGCTGGTGGGGAACGGCTGTCGTCGCCTTCGCTGCCTCTTCAAAGTCACATTCAACATGTGTTCATGCTCAGCACATGTGTCTAGAAGCAACAACATCACTGAAACATACAGCGCAGTTAATAAGTTGTGTCTGCGTGTGCGTGTGTGTGTGTGTTGCAGGTGGAGGTGATAAAGAAGGCGTATCTTCAGGGAGAGGTGGAGTTTGAGGACACTAAAGAGGAAGAGGACAACGGCGAAGAGGAGGAACACGATGCGGCTTCACCCCGAAACGTTGGACACAACATCTACATTCTAGCTCATCAGGTCTGCTGTTGATCACCGTAACGTGTTTGTTGATTCCCTGCATGTTTGAAGACAACTCAGCCATGGAGGAATCATCCTTACGTAACAATTTGAATATAAGGCGGCCTTTCCATTATTGCCAGAGTATGAGACGTGCATGGTATCCATGTGTTGTTTTTGTGACAAGCTGACATGTTGGCCTTGGGCCCGTACAGTTGGCGCGTCACAATAAGGAGCTGTCCATGATGTTGAAGCCTGGAGGGGCCAACGGAGACGGAGACGAGGCCTTGGAGTTCTACGCCAAACACACGGCTCAGATTGAGGTTGACACACGGCATCCTTCGATCGTACCAATACGGTTTCATAAGCCCACGGAGAGCGTTTGAACTGTGTGCCTCTCCACACAGATCGTACGTCAGGACCGCACCATGGAGGAGATCGTGTTTCCTGTCCCCAACATCTGCGAGTTCCTGACCTCAGAGTCGAAGCTGCGGGTTTACTACACCACCGAGCGAGACGAGCAGGGCAGCAAGATTAATGATTTCTTCCTGCGAGCGGAGGACCTCTTCAACGAGATGAACTGGCAGAAAAAACTCAGAGGTAGAAATCAGACGAGCCTCGTTCGTCTCAGAGACATTATCGATGTTTTTGTCATGCGTGTCAGATGATAAACTGAGTCAATTAATTGAGCCCCAATTATGCTTCGCAATTAATCTAAGAACAGGATGAAGACAAAGCTTTGCTTCATGGAAAATACGTGTTCACAGTCACTGACGCCAATCAGCCATAACATTAAGACGGCCAGTCCAAGTTTGAGTCGGTAGACTGGCTCCATAGTGAATACTCAGGAGGTTACAAGGTGGGCTGACACTGGACCACCCCTGGCTCTGTCACTTTAACCCCTCTGCCTCTCCGGACCCCCCCTGACTGATACCGCTGGCCTGAAACACCCTACAAGAGACGCTGTGACCCGGGAGTTTAGCCATCACCAATCAGCACCCAAGTGAAGTTATTGAATACTGACGCTGGCGTGTTTTCTGCGTCTGTAGTGGCACTTGTTAGTATGTGGAAGTGTCAAAGTGGAAACCAGTGATCTTACAACACTGTTTAATATGAATCTCCAAGTTGCATTCTGGACATTTTTACTTTCACTTTTAATTTTTGCCCACCATGCATTTGAGATAAAATATTTATTACTTGTTTTTCACTTTAAGAAAATTCCCCTTGGGGATAAATTCAGTGTCTATCTCTCTCTATCTAATCAGTGTTCTCTCAGTGGCCATAATGTTATGGCTGATTGCTGTATTGAAGAGATAAGATATCCTTTCTTTAAAAGGTAATCACAGCATTTGATGCAGCACCACTGAGCGCTGTGCTGGTGAGGATTAGCAGGAAGACAAAGGCACTGAAGTCCCCCATGACAGGAAAAAACTGTCAGCTAAATACAAAGAAACATCTACATTTTTCTAAGAAGCTGACGTCCGGGGAGTCACTGCCCGTCTGTGAGTGACCGCCTTAGTCTCTCAGTCTGACTTGGACTCATCCTCACTGAACAAAACCACTGGGTTCAGTGGCAGCTGTGGCTGCAGTCAAGCAGCTCGAGTAGGTGTCATTAATGTTGACATGGTGGGCAAATCAAACCGAACCACTGACTTCATATATAAACAATTAAAAGTGTGACAAATAAACAACCCTAATTTTCACATATTTAATTTATGTTGTGTGTGTGTGTGTGACACATTTTATTTTATGATCACTACTGGACAAGAAAAACAATAAAACTCCTGGAAGGTGCAAAAGCTTCCCTATAAAACAAACTCGTCATCACTCTAAATGTTTAGTTTTGTAAAATGTTCTGACCTCGCAGTGTGGAAATAGTTCACCTGTTGAATGTCTGAGCGTTCCTGTGAGAAATGTGCTCGTGCACCGTACTCACGGTTATCGCTTATAGCTGCAGACGAGCTTCAGCACAGGTGTTCGATTCTTTCTCTCGATAATCGCCTGTTGGCATGTTTAACGTCCACTCAGCTCCTCGTGAGAGCACGCTGGGTTTCCAGCAGGACAAGCGCTTCTGGAGAACGGATGGCAGGATGTGCATCAGCACCTCGACGACGGGAGGCGCGGGGTCATCCTGTGTGCGCTGCTGTTCTGTACGTGCATGTTTCCACTGTCGAAAAAATCAGGCAGGGGGTTTCCACGTCCTCTGAGCCGTGAAACAGTTTTACAGTAACCTTATGAATCACAAGTTAAGCCTGCTTGCTCAAGCACACAGACGCACTCACAGGCAGACCCACACTCAGTCACACATCTAATCCACATGTAAGGCTGCGTACCCACACAAAGCCCGAGTCTGTCTCTCAGGCAGAGGAGGCGACGGACAGCGAAAAGTCCCCGAATCAGTTTCTCTTTTCTAACGAAAACTGAGTCAACTAAAAGGATCCGCCAAACATCGACACGTAGATTGGGGGGGTCAAAGACAAATGTTTCAACTGTGGCAGCCTCGCTAAACCTTATTTGTTCGTTGTTTCAAGAAGATTTGAAAGGTTTTTAATTTGTTTTGGTGTTTGTTTATACGAAACCTCTGAGGGATCGTTGTGAAGTTATAATCTTTGTAAAAGTTCAGTCACTCTACTTTACACTTTACTAGTTCTACAACCAAACAGCATGTGAATGTCAATAAAATAAGCTGAATAACCAGCATTTTTAGTGTTGCTTTTATCTTTGTTTTATCTTCTATCTTTTAATCAAAGGTTTGACCTCGTGAGTTATTTCTTAGAGAAAATAAGCGTTATGCCAACTTTACTACAACATTTTGACTGTGGAAAAAAATAATCAATTAAAAGTGTTCATGGGAGAGTTTTAACATGTGTGCCCCCCTCCGCCCCCCCTCTCTTTCTCTTCTTCAGCCCAGCAGGTGCTCTATTGGTGCTCCAGAAACATGTCGGTGTGGAGTAATGTTTCCTTCAACCTGGCTGTGCTCATGAACCTGCTGGTCTGCTTCTTCTACCCGCTGGAGGGGGTGCATGGAGGTCAGTGACACAGGTGGCTGCAGCAGAGATGAGTTGAAACACTCCTGACTTTATTTTTACATCATGATCCACTGTCATTGATCAGAAAAGGCTGATGGGTGGATGACTCTCCGGGCACCAGCGTTGACCCACTGATCTCTTTTCACCGCAGTGTCCTGATGTGCTGACTTCTCGTCACATGACTGAGATTAGGAACATGGCCTGAGAAGCCTTTTATTTTTGTTTAAGAGGCGCCTTCCGACTCTCTGTGGCCTTAAGGCGTAAGCTCCTATTTGCCTTTCATTACCATGGGAACCGCACAAGAACGACGACCATTTGTCTGTCTGGAGACTGAGCGCTGATACTGATGAACTGACATGACAGTACAGATCACAGAAACCCGTCATCAGGTTGGACAGGTTGGGTTGAACATTTGTACTGAGTACATCGGGACTTTTTCCAGCAGATTAAAGCCAAAAAAATCAATTTATTCCCCTAATTTGTATCGTTAACACATTTTTAGTGTTACATAAGTGTTCGTGTGAGTTTTCATGCTGTTCAAGTTCTGATGACATGAACTTCTCTGTTTAAAGATGTAACATCTGTCCCTTTAATGCAACAAGAAAAACACCACAAATGTAACGTCTGACTCAGTCTCTCCTCTGGAACTTGGTCCAAGTGCAAGACTGCATCACGTGAAGCTCTCGTGTACCTTTGGCCTGCTTTAACACGAACTTTTATGGCTGTAGGCCGCTGCTCGTCTCCTGCACACACACACACACCCTCCTTGTCCTCCCTTTGCTCTCCTCCCTCATTTGCTTGGGGCTTTCGAATGAGGGTTATAGGAGCAGGAGATTTAGGTCAGTGTGTTCTGCCTGCATGCATGACTGACTGCGTTTTGCAAACAGCTCTGGTTAGCATCACACGCACACACACACACACACACACACACTCTTTGCTCATGCTTGCACTTAAACAGTGCACGCTTCTCAACTGTTGATTTTTTCAAGGTGTTTGAAGACAATCCTTTTCCCCCTCCGCGTCGAACCAAAGACTGATGTCAGTGTGGAGTTTGATAGTGCACGTAAGCGCCCCTCTTTCAGTCTGCCACATCACTGGCGCTGCGTGTTGCTCCCCGCTCCTTCCTCATGAATCTTTCAGCTGAGGTATTTTTAGAGATGGCTGTTATGTAAGTGGCACCTGTCATGTGATCTCTTCGGGGATTGGGAGGGGGGAAGCGAACGAGAGGCAGGGAAGGAGGGAGCGAGAGACGAGGTGGGAGGAAAGGATGCAAGGAAGGTGGGCTTCGCTCTCTGCGGTGCCCCCCTTATCTAACAGCACATTCGAGGCGCTTTTATGGCTTTTCAACGTGTCTTTTCTATCAGGTTAATCTGTAACCAGAACTCACAAACATGCCGACATTCTTCAAAGACAGACTAGTCATGAGGGCAACTGCTTGGGTTTGGCTTTGCTTTTCGGGTGGTCAAAACCTCGCTGAGGGTTTTTCACCCTGAGCGACACGTTGCCGTATGAAAAACCCTGACTAAGACACTAATCCTGGATTTACCCCGGGATCAAGTAGAGCATCAGGTAACCTCCCACTAAACCTCCACACACACACACACACAGGCACACACACACTCACACACGCATGTGCACCCGCAAGAAGTGTGTCATGCACTGTGGCGTGTTATATAACTGACTCTCTTTGAGTTCAAAGTCCTGCTGTTGAGGAGTGACTGAGTGGAAACCAGTTCAAAACCTGATGGACGAGGTCTCCTTTAAACACTCGCTTCGACTGACGGTGTTGTCACACTCTTTAAAACCAATCTATAGCTTTCCTGCACTTTGCACGTTTAGTTTCAGTGTTTTAGTTTCAGTATTTCAGGAAACAAAACACAATATTGTGTGTTTAGTAAACATCTCCCTCCAGCTTAGCAACCAAAAGTTTATTGTCAACACTCAGCAGTCTGCAGTTCTTAACCAATCCCTTTGATATTTCACATGCTCGGTGTTACTAGTTAGAGGAGAAAGCCTATCGATTTTGGTTAAGTTATTTTAATCTTTTAGCTAAATAGTTACTTTTCTGTGTAAATGGCTGGAGCGCACTAAAGAAGGCTCAGAAAAGGGCCTTTTTTCAGCGATCCTTTGTTTATCTAATGACGATGGACAGCATATTGTAACTGGAGCTCCCCTGATGACCACAAGTTGTATGTAGCAAATGACACAGAGTTGTGTTGAGCTGTTGAGTCGGATGAGTCGGATGGCGTTGGGTCGGATGGGGTCACGTCGTCCGTCTGCTGACACGTCTGTGGTCGACCGCTGCGTGCTCAGAAGCTCTGCTTTGTTTTCTCTCTTACTTTCTGGGCCGGTTTCAGTGTGTGATTGTGCCTTTGTTTCCCTGCAGGCATGCTGGACTCCCACCTGTCTGCGCTGCTGTGGATGGGAGTGTTGGCGACTCTGATCATCGTCATCATCATGCCGCAGCCACTCGGGATCCGCGCCCTGGTCATTGTCACCATCCTCCGTCTCATCTTCTCCGTGGGCCTGGAGCCCACGCTGTTTCTTTTGGGTGCTTCCAATGTGAGTGGACCCACGAAAATGGTCAATTCACTCAATTCAATAAAATTGTTCTCATGTTTTGCAATTTCTGCGAGATTCTAAGTCATGCTTCTCAAAAAACATACAAGTAAATGTCTCTATCCTGCAATGTCAACATGTGCAAATAAAGGCTCAATTATACGACAAATCCCTTTTAAACCCTTGATGCAAACTTGAAAAATGGCCAAAATATGACCTCATTAAGAAGTGAACAACTTCTCTGTTTCTGAAATTAAATAAATATTTAGAAGGATCAAATATTCTTTGTAAGTTATATTGAGCGAAAAAGACAATATGTTTACCTAAAATGCATGTGAGTTGCTTGTCACCATGTGCCTGTTGTTTGATAAACTTTCACCATGTAATATGTGTCAAATTGTAGCTTTGTAACAGAAGGCAAATCACGTTTTTTTTGCTTAATATCTTCTGTTATCCAATGACCACAATCCTCTCTCTCTCTTACAACAACCAAACAAACACTTGCTTGTTTGTAGTTTTACATGGAAACAGCAGAGTCTCTCCTCGCCAGTTCAACTTCTCCTTTCAGCTCCCTCTCGCTCACGCCAGCTTGGCATGTCACCGTCCCGTCTGCCTGTGGTGCTGCCTCTCCCACCACCACTCCCCACCCCCACCCCCACCCCGGTCACCCCGCAGCCTTCCCTGGCAGCTCCTCGCTGTACAGTGTGTTGTGAAGTACGTCACTAGGCCCCAGAGAGAGCAAAACTGCTCCTTCGCTGGCCAGAGATTTCGTATACGCGCTCCCGAGCCCCCAAGCGCGGGAACTAAAGACCTCAGCGCACCATAATCTCCCCTAAGACTCGCAGTGTTTACATGTACACAAGAAAGCAGGTTATTGAGGCGAAATCAGGTTAAGACTAGAAATTACAGAACCAGTTATAAGGGGCAGCAGTAACCAGCTTACTCCAAAATGTAGTTCAAATACCAACTGCTTGTTTTATCTTACTTTAGACACTTGTTTTCTTTCTCTTGTTTATCAAATTTTTACTCATCTATATTCTAAAAATTCGCTTTTTTTGCCTGTAAAATCTACTAAAAATGTCAAATTTTCAGTGTATAGTTTTATTTTTTTTATTGCCTGTAATGATCAGATCCTCTGCACCGAAGGAGATTTTTAAGCCACGTATTTTCTCAAACTATATTAACTGCGCTCACTGTTAATCCAGGCCTGTGATTACGAAAACCAGGTTACTGTTCACATGAGGATGAAGAAATTAGGCTCATGGACATGTTTGTACACAAATTCAGCGTGTCCTCGTTTCACTTCACTCTTCGCTCCCCCCTCCTTCTGTCTATACTTCTGATCTCTACCTTCAGTCAAGACAAACTAATTAGTTGTAGGATATTAGAAATTATCCATAATCAATCTTGTGCTCCAGTTTTTAAAGAGAATTGTGTGTTTCCTTCCAGGTTTGTAATAAAATCATCTTCCTCATAAGCTTCGTTGGTAATCGTGGCACCTTCACCCGCGGCTACAGAGCCATGGTGATGGACTTTGAGTTCCTCTACCACCTCATCTACCTCATCATCTGCTGCCTGGGGGTGTTTGGCCACGTCTTCTTCTACAGCCTGTTGGTAAGCGACTCACGCATCACATTCACAGCTTCTATAAATTCACCTTCGAGTAACC
>JAUESE010000080.1:8591071-8605744 GCA_032274725.1 Malacoctenus triangulatus
CCGAAGGTCTCAAAGTTATACATGTCGTCGATTCCAGCCCCATGCTTCACGTAGCCAAAGTTGGACATGCCGAAGATGGAGAAGATGAACATAACCAGGAAGAGCAGCAGGCCGATGTTGAACAAGGCAGGCAGTGACATCATAAGGGCAAACAGCAGAGTTCTGATGCCTTTGGCGCCTTTGATGAGACGCAGGATTCGGCCGATACGCGCCAGTCGGATCACCCTGAAGAGCGTCGGCGACACAAAGTATTTCTCGATCAGGTCGGCCAAAAACATCCCTGAAGGTGGGAGGTAAACAAAACGAGAGAGATGTCTGGTTAGCAGAGAGCCAAACTTCTGAGAACTTTGAAAAATGGATCTGATAAACACCGTGTGAACAAACTAAAATGCAAGACAATAACATAAGTTGCAGGTGCGTCAGGCACATGGACTTACGACTGCTTCTATCTTTAAAGAACACCTTCACTCATGCCCCAAAACAAAGGTTGTTCGTTGCAGACAGAGCAGCAACTCACACTGGTTTCGTTTCTCTTAAAATCAACAGGAAATTACAGAAATAAACTTAATCTTAATCTTAATCTGAGACAAACAGATTGTGATTGTATGTGAGCTACTTGCTTCACTCTCAATGTGCAAGACGTGACACATCTGCAATATGTGGGAACTGAAATCAAATATTGGACAGATATCATGGAGCCCCTTGCAAAAAAAGGAGAGGAAATATACACAATAGATGTTTGTCGTTTTTATGAACCCTTAAACTATCACGGTCAACTCTGCCCGTCAGGGTCATTAGAAAAAAACGAGTTGTTTTTCACTGTTTGACATTTTTTCTCCTCAGGCCTCAAGGAAGGACCGGCTGAATACTTGCCCACGATGGAGAGGATGACCACAACCACGTCGAAGATGTTCCAGCCGTTGGTGAAGTAATAGTGCCGCAGTGCAAAGAGCTTCAGCACAAACTCGGCGGTGAAGACCACGATGAAGACAAAATTGACCCAGTAGAGTACGTTCTCCGTATCCTCCGACTGGTCGTCCGTCTCCACCATCATGGTGACCATGTTCAGGCAGATGAGCATCATGATGGAGATGTCAAAGACCTGCTGCGTGACAAAGTCGAACACCATGCCCTGGATGTTGTTCTGAGGAGAGAGGCGGAGGATGGAAAGACGTCAAGTGAAGAGTTAAAAACACAAACCTGTCAGTCACAGAAGAGGGCAGCAGGACGCTCACTTGTGGCCTGGGTATTGGTTTCTGTGGTTTCTTTGACCCGAGTTTCTTCATAGCATTGTAGTACTTCTTTTGCTCCTCTGTCATGAAGATATCTTGACCTCCAAAGTAAAGGGACAAAAAGAGTTTGGTTACAATCTGGGAGAACCGAAGACATGAGGAGGCTTCCTTTGTTCTGCGTTCTTCATCGTCCTGAAGCTGCACATGCAGCTCATCTTTCCTTATCAATCAAAAATATCAAATCACCAAACATTACCACCTCTGACAAGCTAACAGCGAGGAAGGGATCTTATCTTTTTCTTCTGCTGATTGAAGTTGTCGATGATGACACCGATGAAGAGGTTCAGGGTGAAGAACGAGCCGAAGATGATGAAGATGACAAAGTAGATGTACATGTACAAGTTGTCCTCGTAGACGGGCTGGTCCTCCACCTGCGGACAGTCAGAAGCCACGCTCGAGTAGAGAGCACGCAGAACAGACCGCTGAAATCACCGAGTGGTTCAGGACCTGCTTACGTCCCCACCACACTGACAGAATATAATATAATAGAATACATCTACAGACTCAGGCTACATAGACGAGCCCAGAGTGAGAACCGAACGCGGTGGAACATCATGTGCAGGATTATTTGGAGCACAAATATCGGTGAAGTTTTTGTGTACTCGCATTAACAGGTTGTGCTTTACAGAGCTCAAAACCTTTTAACAGATCTGTAAAATTACACTTGAATATTATGCCGTAGTGAACTCGACTACGATCATCTTCTTCCGCAGAATAATCGCTTACCTTTCGAGAATCTATCGCTGCATACATAATGTCCATCCAGCCTTTGAACGTAGCCTGAAAATGAGCAGCCACAGTGTGTAAGAAAATGGGTACAAGGACAAAAGGAGCAGAGCTGAAACTGACGGGAACTGGCAAAGCAAAACTGTGCTCACCACTTGCAGCAGCGCCAGGTATCCCGCACCCACGTTGTCGAAGTTAATCTTGACGTTCTTCCATCTGACCTCGGAGAAGTTTGCGTTGATGAGCTCGAAGCACTGAGTCTTGTTGTTCACGTCCTCGGGCAGGAAGTACTCCTCGGACGTCTGGTTGAAGCAGTAGTAGTACTTTCCGGCGAACAGATTGACGCCCATGATGCTGAAGATGAGCCAAAAGATGAGACACACCAGCAGCACATTCATGATGGAGGGGATGGCGCCCACCAGGGCGTTCACGACCACCTGCGGAGGAGAGCGTGGAAACACACACCCAGCTGTAAGTCAGCCGTCACAGCGCCAGCTGCATGGACGCTTCACACGTAGGAACACCACGACACACTTAGACAGAAATGCACATTCATGCCTCTGTTTGGTTTTTCGAAACTCATAACACTAAATTGAATTAAAGGAGCCACCACGCTGACTCTGCAAGGTGTCCAAGAATCAACTAATTTGGCCGTCATTGAGCACTTGTTTGGTTTGTTTTGTTGTCCTGCAGCTTCTTTCCATTTGTCAGCCACACTTTATGCATCCTCCCTCTTTGAGGAGTAGGATTCGTTTACAACAGCATCTTTTAACAGGGCAGGTCATCAGTAGCAAGCGTGAGCCCCCTCTGTTGTAACAATACACTTTTTATTCCTCATTTATGTTTGGATGGTTCAAACTGAAATGCAATGTGTCACAATGTAGTTTTATTTTAAGGTAATATTTTCATCCTTAATTATTAATTTGTTCCAAAGGCTGCAGAAATGAAGGAATGCAGGTCAAATCACTGTTTGTACACTAACTTTATGTGAGAAATGAGGAACTTGTCGTGCAACATGATGACTTTCCAGCTTTGAGCTTTGACTCTCTCTGAATGTGCATTTCCGAACACAGAAGCACAATGGGAACAGAAAGCCAATAGAACATAAACTATTCAGGCCAACATCAAATGTCAGATATGTATGGGTTGGTTCTCTACATTACTCTCTCTAACGTTACAGTACAGAGACAAGGCATTCCTGCTCAAAGTAACATACTGTCACTGCCAAACGATGACCAATGTAAATCATAGTGATGGAGTTCACTGAGGAGTGATGAGCAAGGATGGCGGGGGGGAAGGGGGATATGCAACCAGAAGTTTGTCGATCTTCCAGTGTGACAATGCCAAAGCCAAACTGTGATAGGATCAGATAACAGGACAGTTGAGGCAGAGCAAAGGTCAGAGGATGCTGAGCCTGGACACGAGCACATTGTTTTTAATCCTGCCAAGCAACAACCAGGGGCTCCACTGACCAATCACACATTTAAGTCGGTAAAATTCCTTGATTCGTCTGGAAACTGAACTAGGAAAAAAATAAAACAACCCACACTGAGTACTGAGCCCTCCAGAGGTCACACTGCATCAGAGCTATCGATGTAGAAACTGTACACATACAAGGACAGAATAATCACTTGCATGCACACTCTAAAAAGAAATGTACACAGAACTATCCACTGACCGTGAGCACAGATCTCCATATCGATGGATCTGTACATCACATGACACCTGGGGGGTCTCTGTATCTCAGTGAGACTCAAACAGGCGACCACTGTTCCAGTGCAGATCGCATTCGACTCTCTAACACCTGTCCTGCCGTTCAGACTCTCTTCGGCCTCGTGTGATGGTTCATGCACACCTCTGGTTGTTCTCTCAGCAGGCAACTAAATAAAGCCGATTGTAAAAAAAAAAAAAAAAAGTGTTGCATCATTCAGGGCAAAGTTGCTGTTAAAAGTTGAGTCCGTCATGAGGCATTACAAAGACTTTTTTTGTTTTAAATGAGTAAATCGATGCTAGTTTCCTTGATATAAAGCTGAGTTCAAAGTATGTGAAATGAAATATGGTCAATCAAATCAGATGTGTCGTGACCATCTGAGATGATCTGCATCCATGCAAAAAAAGCTTCCAACCGAGGGATCAACTTAAAAATTCCCCTCAGAAACAGGTCTGAAGTCTGCAGTGTTGCCATCTCTAGCATGCGTCGATGCTTTTTTTTTTTTTTTTTCTTTTTTTTTAATTTACTTAACATGCAGAAGGACCAGCAGTCCGGTATCTTTGGTCTTACCCTCATCCCTTCAAAACGTGACAGGGCCCTGAGGGGTCTCAAGGCCCTCAGTGTCCTGAGTGATTTAATCGGGCCTAGATCGGAGTAGCCCAACGCATTAGCTATAAGGCTGACTATAGACACCTACACAGATAGGGACAGAAGGAGAGGGGGGGGGAAGACAGAGGCAAAGGAAGAGAGGACCCACATAGTTAGAGGGAATATAGATAGAAGGAGCGAGCCTACGTGGCTGTAACGGTGGCTGAGAGGTTATATACATTTATGTTTCTACGAGGATCGAGGTAACAGAGGAGGTGAACAGGGGTTGTTACAAGAAACAAAATGTCAGTAACGTGCACCCAAAGTTTGTTTTTATTTGTTTACTTTTTATTTATCTTTTTTTTTTTTTTTAAGAAAAAAATGTGTTTCCTTATGTTTGTGTTTGGTTTAGTTTGGCAAGCCAGTCTGGCGTGACAACCAGCTTAACAGCACAGTGAGCACACCTGGAAAGAAACTTGTGGTTGACACAGTGAGAGGGAGAGAAGAGAGTCAAACAAAGGGAGAAATTAGAGGAGAGATGTGTTCACAAACACTAAATCAATGTGACACAATAATATACACACAGTACACGGTACAAAACAGTACAGTTTCCACACCAGAGGGCAGTTTACTTAAAGAAGGAAGAGAAAAAAAACGCAGGAGGTTTGAGGACAACTTTCAGGGTTGGAAGAGAGGATAACCTGTGAAAGTAGGAGTCCCACCACAGCACACAAACCTTACCCTGGACCCCCAAACACCGACCCCTCAGTCCCTCTGCAGAGCTGCACAATGTCTCTTTTAACTTAAAGAGAGACACAGTTTAAAGGAGCCTGCTGTGAGAGAAAGCACAGGTCAGCGTTAGCAGACAGGTTGGCACGGCAAACCGGCGTCATGTCACACTCCGAGATCGCTGTATGTCGGACGCTTCGTCTCTGACAGTCACCGGGAGTTTAGTTTGCATCGGTTTTCATCACGAGTTTGAGTGTCATCGATCTTACAATCTTAGGCTGGAAGGAAGTTTGCTGCCTGCATATTACTAATCATTTTACAACACTTCTCATCATCACACACAGAAATCGATGATTGAGTAGAGTCGATGTTTACCTAAACTACTGCTGAATGTTGAAGGGACTTTTCGTGACTATGATTTGGTATGAAGCTCATGTAGGTGTTGACAGTGAATATGGACAAAACATACGGGAAGTCAAAATCAGATCATGTAACAAATTTGAACAGCGAGCAAAGCTCAATAAGGAGGATGTGACGAGGCAGGTGTCAAATTACAAGCACTGAATGCTACAGGACCATCAAGGTCAATAATATTGTCGTTCATGGAAGCTGGTCAATCAAAGACATTGATAAGATCAACTGTTTATAACTATAATTAAAGCTTATACAACATGAACTATGGCAGAAACTGGTGGCAAACCCTAAAAACTCAAAGTCAGAACAATTTTTGAGCTCATCTTTGTAATTATCTGCGGTGAGATTTCATTAGCAAAATTCTAACTATACGGGTTCTTTGTAATTAATTGCAGCAACTTGGCTGTTGACTTGGTCGTTAGCGTGCTACACTGGCTTAGTCCCTTTCAGGGCTTTGATGTTGTGTAACATCAGTCAGTGGCGAAGCTTCTGGCGCATCAGTCTTTAGAACATTTAAAAAACAAACAATCAGATTATTCTGTTCCTGTAATCATTTCAGAAAATACTGTGAGGGATACCGAATCTCCGCCCCAACACACAAGCATGCAGATCTTTCTGTGAAGACTCGTTGACAAATACGCACACTTGCAAATAACAATGCCTGTCAATTCAAGAAAAAAACCTTACTCATGAAATGTAGGAAAAAAACCACAGGCCAGTTTCCTGCGGCAGTGTTGTCGGTGTCATTAGGACTCCCTGAAGATGATTCTAGATGTTTGTTCATAAAAAAACGGACTGAAGCTTGCGAGACGCTCAGACCGTTCCCCGTGGTCTAGACAGTTGTTGCTTGTTTACTCTAGAGTAACAGTTGTGGACATGGACACAAGAACTGGAAATGTATCTTACAAACAGGCCTGTGAGGAACACTGCAAGTGTGGGTATTGTGAGGAATTCAAGGATGATTTGGAAACACGAAGTAAAACACGACAGACATCAGTGCATCATGTAGTGTCACATGACCCTCGCACACGGCATGAATGTTGATGCTGAAGCACAGACAGACCGGCACCTCACAGTCAGGACGCAGGTGGTCATGGGATGACTTACCAAAGTACAGAGGACTCTGGACAACATAACGCACATCGTCAAATACACACACGCAGAGAATGTGGAATAGGATTAGGAAAAAAAACACGATGAGGCGGACCTCTCGGAGCGACTTCGATATTTAGAGAGAAAAAGTCAGAAATCAAAAGAAAAAGTCAAATGGCTTGAACATCCGAAACGAGGGGGTTTTAATTTGAAAGGAGAGTTATTCTTTTTCAGCGACTCCCAATCAAGTTTTCCACAACAACCCTCCGAGACAGGCTGTGGACTCTCCTCCTAGCCTTCAAAATAAAGGCATTCAGCTCCTACGTTAGCTCTCAATTCTACAAACATCTCGTTCTTTTGTCCTTTGGAACGATTTTGGAAAGACTTGGACCCCCCCCCCCCACATATCAGCCGTCCCCAAAGAAGGTCCCAGACCACAGGGTGGGAACCACTACATCAGTCAAACGAGAACATTTGAATATATAGAATCTCCTCTTTATTTCCAAAACAGTGCTGAATAATAAACATAACATATCGCATGATTTAAAGGTCAAGCAGAGACCTTTATTGTGGATATTTATATTTAGGGACAAACTCAAAAACGATAAAATAGAAGACAAAAATGTTTGCTCTTAATTGGTGAGCTCGATGGTTTCGGTGCCACCTGCCTTCTTCTCCGATTTCGGACTTTTTTCCTCCGAGTCTTCAAATCTCTCCACCACCTCTTACATACACCTCCCCTCCATGTAATACAACACCACAACATTTAGGGACACCATGAGATGAATCAGAAAAAAAAAAAAGGGTTTGACTTCCCGGACAGCGATGGATAAAACCTCATCCTGCACCGGTTGGTGTGAACATAAAGAAAAATAAAAAATAAAAATAAATGCTTCTATTTTTTTTTTTTTCAAATACGAGTGCGGGAAGAAGTCCGAGTGGAAAAAAAAAACTCATCATGCACGAATGACAAGAGAAGGACAGACCATACGTGAGCCACAGTCACTGTAAGGTGGGAGAACACAGAATGACTCAGTAGGCAGAGCTCGGCGGCAGCTCTGAAGTGTACCAGGGTTTACAGATATTTACTGTGTCAGTGACGCTGCTGTGCTGCTGTCAGGGGGCCCAAAATGTCTAGCGGACAGCTATGACACAGACATGGGGACAGTGTGAGGAGACACGCCTCTCGCTGCAAGGTCACATGATATGCATATTCTGTAAACATCGGTGGTTCTGTCTGGATTTCGAAAATAAAATAAAAAGAAAAACGCCTCTGAGGTCGTAATGCAACATGATAAGAAATGTTTACTTTGCATTTTTTGCAGTAGAATGAACAGAATACACTTTGGAGACTTTGACCTCCTCATGAAGACAGAGGAAGCAACATCTCTGTAGCAGCCAGTTGTAGGTGTTGTAGTACTAATAATAGTAATAACTATTATGATATTAATAATCCTTTTTGTGCAACATTTACCTGAAATCTGAATGAGAAACGACAAATTTGACCTAAAAAAAAAATCCCAACTGAAGCTGCAGCTCCGTGTTGTTCTGGTTGAGTTCAGCGAGACACAATTTGTTCCTACACTCATCATCTCTCTACAACCAAAATGTTCTTGTGTAGCGCTGCGTTACGGTTAAAGTCGACCACCGAGGCATTCTCTCAGACCCATGTTTTCTTCACCGGCCAAGTCACGAAACATCAACACGTGTTGAACCGAGCGGACGGTGAACATGTACTTACATCCACGATGAAGAAGTCCAGCCAACACCAGGCGTTGGTGAAGTACTTGACGAAGCCGTAGGCCACCCATTTCAGCAGCATCTCCAGGATGAAGATGTAGGTGAAAACCCGGTCAGCGTACTCCAGGATGATTTTCACCGTTTTCCTCTGTTCAATGTACACGTCTTCAAAGGCCTGCGGAGCAGCAATGTGTGACTTTAGATACAGAATCTCTCCCAGTGGCTCAATATGTGGGTAAAATGCAACTTCAGGGTCACACGGTTCTGTGGTGGTCGGCGCTCTCGCCTCACACCATCTTGGTTTCGCGCCCGGGCGGGGCCTTTCCCCTCAGCAGAGTTTGCATGATCTTGGTGTGCATGCAAAAATGTCTTCTGGGTTCTTCAGTTTTCCTCTCACAGCCCCATAAAAACATGCATCTGATCGATGTCTCTACATTGTCCATCGGTGCAAATGTGTGTATCCGCGTGAGAACAGCCGGATAATGAGTGGGTAAAAGAAAAATTTAACCACGTCGAAACAAAATGTCGAGGTCTCCCACTGCCTCAGGGGTAATCCTCAGCACATACAGAGTGTTTCGCAGGAGGCCTCGCCGCTCCACCAAGCAGTAAACCGTAGCTGGAGTCTGCTGGTTGCAGGGTTGGTGCATTACAGCACTTTGCCATCCATTAGCAGCAACCGTAGCATGAGCGGCTACAGACCGAACACTGCGCAGGATCTCGCCTGCTCACATCCTTCCAAGAACGTGATGTTCACCTCCTCTGAATGAACGCCACATGGATTTATTTATTCATTGTGGTCCCCCCCCCCCCAACTGCAGCTCACATGCCATCGCTGAGGGTGGGTCCTTGTCAGTTTTGAATAAGAGATGTGAGGCTGCTTTGTTGGTAGAATGTTTGTTTGTATGCAGTTCCGATCACTGCGTGTGCCAAACAACTAGACTGATACTATATGAAAAGGATCTGCGAAACGAGGACGTGAAACACAAATGAAGAGTTTGTTCATTAGCAGCTGAAGAAGCACACCACAAGTGTGATCCCAGCTTTACACTTACTGCAACGGTGTGAACTTTAGTACCTACTTTAATCTGAAAAAAATGAGAGCCTATGAAACTGGTGCTACCTGCTCTTTGTGTGTGTGTATAGAGATGTGTGTGTGTGCGTGTGTGTGTGTGTGCTCTTACCAGAGCTCCACTGCTGAGCAGAATCATGAAAATGATGAGGGTCTCAAACCAGTTGTGTTCAACGATCAGGTAGCAGGTCTTCCTCAGGAACCACCAGTATTTGCCCCAGCCGTGAGTGATGGGAACGTCACAGCATTTGTACTTGGCCACGCATTCTGGATGACAAATGAGAACCCCAAAGATGACACGCACACAATGAAGCCCCAGTGTATTCAACAGTACGAGGGGAAAAAAAAAACAGCTGTCAGATGATGCTGGTTGAACATCAAACCTGCACATAATTAACCACAACTCAGTAGGAGTCCCCTACCGTCTGTCCAGCAGGCCTCCGGGTCGAGGTACTCCTCCACCACCTCCACCACGGCCACCTCCTCCACGTCAGGCTTGATGTCTATTGTGCTTCCTTCGGACGAACTGGTGTCATCCAGCTGGGACAAACACAGGACCACCACAACCTCTCAGGTTCAGCGGGGAGACGCGTGGACGCACCGTCTGCATCCGGCACGGTGCCAGTGAAGCCATTACATGAATACTCCTTTGGGTTTATGTGCGTGACATGATTTATTGCTTGAGGTGTTCATGTTGTAGCCATGTAATGGTGCTAGTTTTTCCCTCCACCGCGCTTTGTTCTGCAGGATTATTATTAGCGACGCGGGCGAATCAGTGATTGATTGCGCTGGTAATGATGTTCATTTTCTAACCTCCGTTTCCTTTTTGTATAAAGACAAAATTTAATAATTAGATAATGCTTGTAGGTTCACATTCGAGAGATAATCACGTCTGCCATTTAATTGGGGCCATAATTTGAATTATACGTGAAACATCCTCATGTTGGACTTAAAAAACGCAGCTTGGTGAAGCACGGCTCCCAATAAATCATGTCATCTCTTAGGTCAAACTAAGGCACAGCAGCACAGTGAAACAGCAGCTTCTCAGCAGCCTCATTTCAGTAAAGTATGCACATGCAGACACTCGGCCAATGCAATTCATTGGAGAATGATACTGCACTTTAAAATCTTAAATTGTCAGCAAAGGAACGTGTGCACGCTCTCCTCCTCCCCTCTCTCTCTCCCTCTCTCCCTCTCTCTCGCTCTCTGTTTCTCCTCTCTTCGCCTTTACCAAACAGCCAGATGGATCCCTGCTCTCCTGATTGGTTGCTGGCTGCTCTCGCTGTGCCTCCCTGCAGTGTGCCCCGTGGCTGGCTGTGGTGCAGGGAAGATTGTTGCGTGCGGTTGGATGAAGCAGCCCAATGGAATACGAGGCCGGCGCAGGTACGACTGCGATGAAGCTGCGTTATCTTCCTACGAGAAACCAGGTCAAGGTGACCCGTGCAACAGACTCCCGTGCAAGCGTGGAGTCTCTCTTCCTCCATCATTTGCAGGAGAATGTGTTTGTTTGGGGTCCTTTATGGGTCTAAGTTCATCTGTCTGCTCACTGTCTCACTGCAAGTCCACTAACACAACCTGTGTTGTAAATTCAAGTCAATATAAATAATATACAAGTATAACAATACACATATCATGATGAAGTTGACTTTAAGGTGAAAATGTATTGTAACATTCGTTTGTCCTATTTTACCAAATGTCAGATATATTTTTGTATATTTTTCTAATTAAGTCACATTTTTGGCATGTTACTTGAAGAGCTTTAAGACAAATGTTGTAAAACAGGAATGTAAAAGGAGGAGAGCTGACTGAAGAGTCCAAAGGCTGACATTTGAGATTCTGAGGACTAAATCAGGCATCAATTGAGTTCCATTTATATTATTGTTTCAATATATATGTGTGTGATCATTTGTATGCTTTGTCTCTCCAATAAATCTGAAAGGTATCGTCTCTCTTTTTTCCTATGTGTCGTTTCATTGAGACTTTTGCAATAAACTATCAGAGTTGGTGCTCTCAGTGTGCACACAACATTCCTCCTGAAATCTCCTTTATTCTGGAGAGTCGAGCCAATCTGAAGTTTCAGCAAAGACAACACGACTGCAGTCTGTCCTCCGTTTGTCACCCCCACCCCCGCTCCCACCCACCCACACCCACACACACATTCACACACTCAGCAGTCTGTATTACTCACATCTTTACTGTTCTCCACATCCGACTCACTGCTGAAGTCTTCCGTGTTGAGGTTTTCGAAGTCCGACTCACCGACGGCGATGGGGACACAGACCGTGAGGTTGGGGTTGTGGATGAAAGACATGTAGTCCTCGTCGATCATGTACTTCCCCACGCTGCTGCCAATGCCGCTGGTGGTGCCGTTGCCATTTTTTGGGTAGTCCAGCTCACGGTTGATGTCGACTGTGTGGTTTGCGATGCAGTTCAGCTTCTTCTCGTACATCTCCTCCAGGGGCTTCTGCTCGTCCTCCATTGGCGGCTGATCAGGAGGAAAAAACAAGACCAAGCAGGACAGAAACCCAATCATGTGACAACCATCGACTCATCACACAACCAAGATTTGCAGGCGCGGAGGAACGCGGTACCTTCTTGAGAACCGTGGCTACAAGAACCGCCATGTTGGCTTTGAACCAGGCGATCCCCGCCTTAATGCGGACCACCGCGATCTGGAGGTTGTTGGGCTCGCCGTCGTCATCGGTGGCGGCAAGGTTGTCCGCACTGAACGAGCTCAGCAGCAAGGCCAGAAACAAGTTCAACACCTTGAAGTACCAAAGAAGAACAACAACAAAAACGAAACACTGTGATGTTTGCTCGTCACTGGAGGAACCTTGAGGAGCATGCGTGCTAACTCACCACCAGGTTTCCAATGACCATGACCATCATGAAGACAATCAGACACATGGACTGTCCTGCCACCTCCATGCAGTCCCACATGGTCTCGATCCACTCCCCGCACAGCACTCGGAAGACGATCAGGAAGGAGTGGAAGAAGTCGTTCATGTGCCAGCGCGGCAGCTCGCAGTCCTGGGCGATCTTGCACACGCAGTCCTTGTAGCTCTTGCCGAACAGCTGCATGCCCACCACGGCGAAGATGAAGACGATGATGGCCAGCACCAGGGTCAGATTACCCAGAGCTCCCACCGAGTTGCCGATGATCTTGATCAGCATGTTGAGGGTGGGCCACGACTTGGCCAGTTTGAACACTCTCAGCTACAAGAGAAAGAGAAGACAGGCTCAATCCACGTTACACTCTGACGATGGCTCACTGTTGTTCGTCACAGAGGAGGCGGTGTAACCTACCAATCGGAAGGACCTGAGCACTGACAGACCCTCCACATCAGCCAGTCCCAGCTCCACTAAACTCAGAGTCACGATGAAGCCATCAAAGCAGTTCCAGCCTTCCTGGAAGTAGTAGTATGGATCCATGGCAATCAGCTTAGCAAACATTTCCCCGGCGAAGATGCCAGTGAAGACCTGCGGAAACACACACACACAGAGTGACGAACTGTTATTCAACTGAGCACGGACTGTTTTTGCCCTAAAGAATGTTTCCCATAACAACCTGATGAAATCCCGGCGTCTCAGAGTGAAATACCAACAATCAGTGTGATGTTTGGTGCTAATTTCATCAGATTACTAGTTGCAGTTCTTGTTGTAGAAAGAGCCCAGGGTCAAGGTCGTTTCCAAGGTCATTTCCTAAAGGTTGCAGCCTCACTGGGGAGAACGGGCGGCTGTCTCGCCCTTACACTGTAGGGACTCTGGATTTTCTATCGAGAGTGGTTGAGACCACCGGAGCAACGTCAGCAAGAGAGAGAGACCAGTGTGTTCAGTGTATTCGTCTCTTCAGTGAATTTGTTGTGTGGGGAACATCTGGGGGTCTCCCTGGACGAATATGAAGACATGTCTGGGGGAGAAGGCAGTCTGGACGTCCTCTGCTGAGACTTGCTGCCCCCACGTCCCAGTTCAGCATAAACAGAACAATATGGATGGCTGGATGGATGTTTGATCCCTTCCTCTCGCTTTCCTTTTAAAAGTAACAGTCTTTATTGAGAACGCAATGTTCAGTTAGTTTTTGTCGGATCAAATTATGAGCACACTGAAAGAGAAACCCACATGTTTATGCTTTACTTTGATTTTGGGTCATTATGCATGATATTGTCTCAGTATGGATACTCTTTGGTCTTGGTAATGTCTTGGTCTCTATTGGTGTGGTTTTGACTTCCACTCTAGTCGCAGTGGTACGAAGTTAAACATGAAGACGCTTTGGTAACTTGGGAGTAGCAGTTCCTCGTTCTCGCAGCTTCATTTTTTATCTGTCACATTTCCTAAATTGTAAAGGATGTTGCTGCATTCCTTGTAACTGTATTGTAGTCGCTTCAATAACTGCAGGAAGGTACAGGGACAGAACAGCCGTACAATGTCTGACAAAGATTCAAGTCATTTTCAACCTCTTGGAATCTTTAGTAAAAAGGCAATGTGGTACAAAAGAAACAGCCGGCTGTGGTTGCATGTTACAGGCTGTGCTGCTTATTGAAAAAGAAAGAGGATGATAGGCTGAGAGGACTGCGGGGTAAAGTCAATGAGAAACGGTGTTCCAGCAGACTTCATACGGGGTTTGTAGTACTCTGAGCTTCTCTTGTATAAACCTCCTCCCCCAGCAGCTCCTCGTGTGTCCGGTCAGTGCTGCAGAGAACACCCAGTGATTCACACTGCACCATCCATCATCGCACGCTGACTTCCACTCCCGCTTCACTCCGGACAGCATGCCAATGCCGATGACCTCATTTCCTGTCTTAGCACTGACACCGTGCCAATATCGCCGCTGCCCTGGGACAGCTGTGCACGAGTGCTGTGTCTGATAGCAGGGGCAGAGCCCGTCACATCGCAGCGTCTCCCACAGATGTGGCTAATGAGGACTCCACCAAATTGGTCTCGAACAGGCCCTTTGTGTGTGTTTGGATGCGAGAGAGAGGGGGGTGGGGGGGGGGTGAGGCAGAAAGAGCTGAGTATAGTTGAGGTAAGCTGCAGCGGAAGAAGGGTGTGTGAACTAAGTGGGGGAGAAAAGAGTTGGAGAAGCAGGCTTGCTGGCTACATTAAAATGGACCTAAATCTTTAATGAGAGCCCATCGGATTCCTGCATACTCGATGCATGTGCGTTCTTAAGTGCACATATCAAATGATGCATTGATGAATTGGTTTGAGGTCATGTAGGTGGGGCAATCTGCAGAGCTTCTGCAACTCCAGAGACAGGATACAAGTATTTATACTACCGTCGTACGGAAATAGTTACAGCGTAAAAAAAAAAA
>JAUESE010000080.1:8710654-8721455 GCA_032274725.1 Malacoctenus triangulatus
GGATCTCGGTGCTGGCCGACCTTTTCTTGGTTTGATTTTCACATCCGCTTTGCGGGCTTGTTCAGAAAAATCTGCAGAAAAACAAAAAAACTGTTAAAAATGTTGGAAGACAGTGAAGACGTGATTATGTTTATAAAATACACATTTTATTTAGCCGATTTTAATGTTGGGGCAGGACATAGCAGTGAATGAACAAAAAAGTACAAGAATTACTGAACACAGATACCTGATAGAAGGTAAAACACTTCTTTAAGGAACACAATTAAAAAAAACAGATTTTCACACCAAAACTATTGCAGCTAATTGTATTTGAATTCGTCAAGTGAAGCATCAACAGACCTGTGCAGAGCTCCAGGAGGTTTCTGACTTTGTCCAAATCATGTCCACTTTCTTCTTTCTCTCCCTGCATCAGCTCCAACTCGGCTTTCATCACCAGCAGCTCAGCACATCTAAAACAAAACAAAACAAAAAAACCAAAGTAAGTTTAATTTTATCAGGTAACAGATTTTCAAGTCTACCATGTGACCTCACTAATCGTTCACCCAATCAACTGCATTATGTTGCGTTGTGCATAAAGAGGATAAAGGGCTTTATTCGAATTCTGTTTATCATCATAAGATGTCAGCAAAACAAAATATGAATGTAGTATCCACCTTATCAATTTTACCAAATCACGGTCATCATAAAGCTGTATTCTTGTTTTCCTGATCACAGCTTAAATGAATAAGATGAACATGCACATACTGGCTGAGCGCTTGCAGTTTGATGGCCAGTTTCAGGGCTTCGAGACACTGGAGTCTGGCATCATTAATGGCCCCACAGCTGCTCCTCAAAGCCACCATCTTCACCGAGCAGTTCAAAAGCTCTGAGAGTAGCTGCCACTTCAGCACCAGGTTATCACCTGCTCATAGAGCAGACGGAGAAGGGGAAAGTTGGGTGAAAAAACCCCCCTGAAGAGGTGGTGTTGGGAAATCAATGTCAAATATAGGTAAAACATACCCTGGTCAACAAAGCGCACATCTGAGCTGCCGCCATTTGTTCCATACAGGCCCTTTCCTACTAATGTGACAAGCAAGCTACAAAGAAGCTTCAAACTGTCATACAAGGCAGTGTCCGGGGTATTAATACCTGAAGATAAAAAAGAGAGAGATTACTCCAAGCACATCTTGTGTAAACTACCTCTATGTTCTCAAAATGTAGAAAGTGCTTGGTTGAATGAAAGGCCTGATACTTGTGCTGACCGTGCTTGGTGATAGAGCTTCGGTGAGTTTGCGACAGTAGAGACGTGTCCAAATTAAGATAGGCACTGCAAGTCTGAAGGGTCTGCGCACGGAGCAGGTACCAACTCTTTGACTGCCTCTGCTCATTCACTTCCTTAAGAACCTCACACAGATGAGTCACTCCACAGTCCACCTGAAGGGAATCAGAGGAAGGTTGAGCTGAGTAAAAACACTGTTTAAGCATTACAAAGAAAGAAAGGATGAAGGCAAAAAGGCCAAAAATGCTACTCATTGACAAGTTGCATACCTGCCCTATGCTGTAGTAGTACTGAGCTTTCAACAGGATGGTCAGCATAGTGAGGGAAGATGGTCCCTCAATGGTGGTGTCCGAGGACAAGACTTGTTCTGCTTGCTCGAGTTTGGCCTAAAAAACATAAGTTTGAATTATTTTCAAATATCTCTGAGATATCAGAGTTCAGTTCTTGGCAGGACACAACACTTTCTTTGCACAAGATAATCTGAACAAAACTACATTACCAGAGCCAACTCGGGGGTGCCCAGATCCAGAAGGAGGCTGGCTGACTGACAGAGGGACCTCGCACAACTCTGAGTATCAGCAAGTTGACGGGAAAATCCAATCACCAGCTGGTAAGCTTCCAGAGCCTTCAGAGGCTAAACAACAGAAGACAGAAATGTGAGAAAATACTCAGAAATACAAATGTTTTGAGCTCCCATTAACAGAGATCAACCATCACCGACAGTCAAGCCAGAAAACAAACAAGTTAAAAAACAAACTGCACCCAGTCCTAACCTACTCAAACATGTTTGTGCTTTTCAAATTAATTCTTGTTACCTTGCCCATGAGTTTAAACAGAGCTGCAGCCACAGAGATGGAGGTACACGTCTGTTTGGGGTTCCTGACAGAGGGGCTGGCTTGACTTTGAAACAGAGCAGACCACATGTCCAGAGCTCTTTCCAAAGGCTCACACAACTCTGAAAACAGACAGTACATTTTAGACAGGAACAAGTGATTCTTTTGTCTTTATTCTATTTAACTGACAAATTGAAAAAAAAAAATTAGAAGCTGTTATGGAGCTAAAGTGAAATGCCCCTGAAAGGAAATAAAAAAGCACTCTTACTGTTTTCTGCAGCCAGGCTGAACTGCAGGCCTTCATACACCATGATGCTGTCTTGCGTCTTCTGCTTATCCTCATAGTCAAAATCGTTGTTTCCAATCAGGTTGTTCTCACAATGCACCTGCTCACGCAGTTCTTTCCGTTTCCTATCGTTCTCAATAGCCTAAAACAACAACAAAGAAACATCAATTCTAAACTCTAAAAAGTTGAGCTGATATGAATGCAGCACTGGGAGCCCGACGAGTTTCCCCATATGGGGGAAAATAAAATGGATGAATCATAGTCATTTCTAAGCAAAAATATTTTGCACTTACTTTATTTAACCGTAAAAGGTGAAATCAAATTCTGAAATTCTTAACACTCTGATAGAACAAAAACATGTGAATGTCACAAAACTCACCTCCTGGAGGTTCTTCTCCAGGTTGCAGATATAAAGCCAGAGGAAGGCTTGGGCTTTGTCATCTCTCAGCCGGTCGGCGTTCTCCGATGTCTCTGGTTCTTCTTCAAGAAGCCGTAAAGCTTCATGTGTGAAATCAGCTGCCGTGCTATGTAGCCACAAGTAAACAAATTAACCACTGAAACAAAAAGTTACTTCTGATGTCAGATTGAAAATCTATTTGCTTGCACCAGCATCATAAATTGTGGGAAAAACGTTTTTGTGTCACTTGATGTCCAGATTTCATTGAAATGGGAGTGAGTAAATGTTCTCACCAGTCTGTCTGTTCACTGAAATCCTGGAAGCAGACGACTTGTGCCATTTCACAGAGGTAGACAGCTCGCAGATGAGAGCGAGGACTCTCCTCATGACAAATCTCCAACAGATCACAGAGTGTGTTGTAACGCTCTTGGGCCGTGTCACCTGACACTTCTTTATAAGCTCGCAGCTCTTCTTCCAAAAGGCAGAGCATTACTTGCTCATTGGGGACATCGGGACCAAAACCATCACGTAATGTCCTGTTTCAGTGGTCAAGACGGGACAAACACAAACTCGTTTAAATGTCCATTCCATTGAACAAGTATAAACAAAAACCACACAACATTGGGACAGCTGTGTACCTGAGTCGAACATCATCCTCAGATTTACGGCCCGCGTCGGTTTTGGTTTTCACCCACAGGGAAACAGGTTCAGCCATGTGACTTGTGATGTTGTCGCCAAGAGCCCTCAGCCACAGAATCACCCAGTCCAGAGCTCGATCCAGCTTCCCAGCCCGTCGAGACGTTTGCACGGCCAGCATGAAGGGTCGACTCAGCTGGATGGTAGCAATATAGGAAAATGTCATTATCATTCACAAATTCAAGACCCACCAACTGTTCACCCTTTCCTACTTGCTTTAGATAACCGTCGCACAACCAAACGTAAATAGGTCCCAATGTTGCTGCTTGCTTCCCAGCCCCACATCAAAGAAACGTTGGAAACAAATGATTTGTGCCAAATTTAAAACCAGTAATAAAAAAGATAAAACTTACCCTATCAACAGACAGTGAGACAGGACAACTCCTGCACAGATCCCTGCAGATAATCTCCACAAGGCTGAAGGCCTGGTCATAGAGACGTTGGTTGTACAGCCCACACGCCAAGTTGCTCACAGCAACCACTAAAAGGCAACAGAATACAAAACTGTCACTCAATGTCACATGTTACAAATTGAGAATATTATTTTGACACTCAAATAAAACTACAGCACTGGATATAATCACCTGCTTTGACGACAAGATTTTCACTGGACAACTTGCGTACTTCAGTCATCATTAATCCAGCAGTGGACTGGCAGTAAAGCAGCACCCTGTCCATTGTGTCCTTGTTCTCAAGCTGTGTAGAACAAATCACAATGGTGATCAAGATTTTAATCCAGCAAGAACAATCAGAACATGGGCATCGTGTTTAAATGGTGAGCCTCGTTTTTTTTCTTTCCTGGGACTTTGTCAATTCAACCACAGCCATTACAAGGAAACTGGACTTTGCAGAGCACTAACCTGTGAGGCCAACATGCTCTCATAGGCAAACACAAAGCCTTGGTAGACACTGAAGCAAAGGGCCTTCTGCAGTCTGCTGGCCTCAGCCTGGCTTGTTGAATTCTGGAAAACAAAATTAAAAAAAAGATTAAAATGAATTTTCACAAACTAGTGGACAAATAACTGGATCCTCTCTTTCCTTATTGCATTCACCTTGTTAATCATCTTTAATATACGCTCTTGTTGTTCCTCAAGAAAAGAGAACAAAGCCAGAAGCACAGGTCCACTCAGACTCTTGTTGTGTCCACTTTCAACAGCCCAAACAACTAGACTGCATCCTTCCAACACTGCATGAGCTTCTCTGGCTTCTAACTCGGCTGAGAGCGATCTCAAGGCTCTGGCACACTCAGTCAAAGCCTGTCCATCCTCCTTGCCGGCCTTTGTTGCAGCGTGAATTTTTACTCCCCGTTTTCCGAGCACCAACGCTGTACGCTGACAGTTACCACAGTCTGAGGCCCTGCTCTCAGTTTCATTCAGGAGCGTGGAGGCCAGGCTGTAGTGGCCTGCTTTGCAAAGCACCTTCGCTACAACCAACACCATTTCTGCCAGGGTATAAAAAATTGCAGCGTCTCGACACTGCCTGGACCCTTCAACCTCGCCGCCTCCGGGAATCGTCCAACACCTGCTAAAACTTGCACGCATTTCCTGGACAACAAAAGCGGCATCGTCCTTTGTCACTTCCCCACAGTTTCTTTCGAATTCAGAAATGACCTCTTCTGCATATATGGGAGCTTTCGGAAAAGACTGACTCTCGTTTTCTGTGTCCAACAATAGGAGGAAGCTCAAGGCTTGCATCTGACAGTGGAACTTGTCCCGAGGACTCAACACTGTCCCATCTTTGACTGCAGCTAGACCGTTCCACAGCACAGAGAAGCAGCTTTGTACAAGAACTCGGTAGCCTTCCTCAACCTGCAGAACATGAAAAACATTAAGTTAGTAACATACTCACTTTGAGGGCCACAATGTGCAATACATGTAGATTAAATCCTCTAGTCTGGTGGGTGAAACTTACCTGCTGTTGTGCTGCAGAAAGCCTGCTGTACAGCAGCCCAGCCATATGGCAGCAGAGAGTGTGAACTTGTAAGGAGCTTAGCTTCTTCACAATATGGAAAACGATCTTTTCCATGTAGAGCGGGCTGCTCTGAGGAACCAGGGCTTCGAAAATATCATAGCCATGAAGGGAGAGTTCAACCAGCTTCACCAACTGATCAATGTGGTCAAGGTCCGGGGAGCCAACTCCAAGCTGATGGTTACAGGCTCGGATCACTCTGTCACACACTGTGCGACCCTGAAGTCCAGGCTTGCTCTTTACATATTTCTGTCAAAACAACATAATATGCCATTAAAATAAATGCGCAAATAACCGTAATGTTCTGCTGCTTCCTACAAACAGGCAAAATTGGGTTGAGCCCTCGAGGAAATACGAAAAATTCAAAGGTGTTGTTTGTGTAGAGTTTAGGTACAGACTGTGCCACCTGTAGTGAGAAGTGTTTTATGCTTACCTCGAGTTCCTCCAATAAAAGTCCTGCTTCTCTCACAGAAACAGTCCGCTTGATGTACTCGTCGACCTTTAAACACTTCATGACGACAGCTGAAAAAGACAAATAATTCAAACTCAGATTATTGTTTGGAGACACATATGTATGTTTGAAATATCCTGTGATGAGCTTCGCGACCCGTTGATAACAGCACGGACCGGACACAAGCACGTCTTACAGTTAACGTTTGCCGGGAGCGTTAAATGCTGCTTACCTGAAGCCTTTTGAAGTCAACGGATCAACTTTATTGATGTCAGGGCAGATAACAAGCAGAAATAGTGTCCATGTCACCAACATATACGCAGTGACTTGGTTGTTTCGGGTGCTTTCAGAGGACAAGTTCGTGGTCAGGTCTCCGCTGTCGAGCAAAACGCCGCGCAGTATTTTTGAATGATTTCCGCCATCCAATCCAACAGTACTTCCGCTTAAAGCCGGAAGTGAAGGGACTCATGGGAAAAGTAGTTTTATTGTTAAATCGAAGGCTCCTTTTAAAACTTTCTAAAAAATGATTGTGTTTTTTTTTTTTTTTTACTTTTGGGCCTTTACAAAGGGACCAGATGAACGATGGAAGTGTTTAAAAAACAATAAAAACAAGCTATTTCAATAAAAGAGCTGAACAAATAAAAGTCAAATTGTTAATCCTGCTATCTTTAAACGATTATAAGGAAAAATCATAACTATGGCGAATTTTTCAGTGACTTTCTCCAAAAATTGAAGCATTTACACCACCATGTGAATTTGAGTTTTGCCCTGAATTAGAAGAAACGAACACACAAACACTCATTACAATGTTTCTATTATCAGCTGTGAAGTTTTACTGTCTCTGGGGAGAAAACATTGTGAAATATTGCCAATGGAATGGAAGACTGTAGATCCAATGTTCAAAAATGTGCACTTTGATTTTATAAACCATGACCCCACAAAATATCAGCCAGAAAACACAACAATCAGTAAAACTCTTTGTGGCTTGTGTGTTTCAGGAACTTTCAATCAGAGACTTTCTGTGTTTTCACATTAGTTACTTTATTGATATTGCACTCTGCATGAACAGACATCACGAATTGCTTGAAGCTAAGACAGTCATGTCATGTCCGGTCCTGAGTAAATACATAGAAAAGCTACTGAACTAAGCCTCTCTTCTTGATGACATGTTCCATTGCAGCCATCTCAGAGGTATCCAGGTCAATCTTGTACTTGGCCAGGATTTTCAAGATGGGCCTGAGCTTTAGCCACCACTGTGTCTTTGGAATACGATGTCTGCAGAGTGAACAGGGGGAAAAGGAGAAAGCAACAATTTGTCAGTTCAATGCGGTGAAATGATTGACATGCTTTTTATCAGAACACTGCATTGGGTGACTTAAGACCACTAGGGGGCAGAAAGAGTCCATTTTAACACTATGACAAAAAACGTCACATTTTGAATTTCAAAAAAAAAGGTCAAATATCCATTTAGGAACATTTTACCATATTTCTGGAGTGTGATATTTACATTATGAAAATAGAGTGCAAAGCTTTGTGACTTTCGGATCGTATCAGAGAGTTTAAGAGAGTTAGTGACAAATAAATCTGTGAAAAACGTTTGCGAGGTCTCACTCAAAGTCAGTGGATTCTTTGAGTTCTGCAAGAGGCTGGAAAACCAAAGCTCTCTTCCTCATGCCCAACACACAGGCTGAATCTGGAGAGTTGGCAAAGATGCGACCTGCAAGTTTAAGTTTGAAAGGACAATGATCAGAATATGGACTGAAGGAGGCCGGGATGGTGTGAGTCAAGTCAAAGTTCAAAGTACTCACCATGTCTGTAGCATTCCTTCAGCTTATCCGTCAACCAAAGGACAGACTTTATGCCCATCTTCGTGCCAAAATTCCTGTCAAAAGGACTGGGTGTCCCACCCTAATGATACAGAACAGTAATGAAGCTCATTTTACTTTCACAGTGTGATAATGGATGGTAGGAGTCTGGACACAGCACAAAGCAGAATAACACACCTGCTGCATATGTCCAAGAACATTCTTCCTGCAGTCAAACACACCCTTGCCCTCCTCGGAGTACAGGTTGAAGACGAAGTCAGTAGTGTAATTTGTGTTGCATCTCTCATTTCTGAAACAAAAGACATGACTTGAACCCTTTGTGAACAACGAACAGGTGACAGCGTTGATGACGGGCTCTCTCTCCAAACCTCAGAATGAGTCCTCTCTTCACGGTGGTCTTCATCTTCTCCAACAGATGTTCCACATTCACCTATGAAGAAATGACTTGTTTAATGACTGGGTTAAATTTCACCATTCTTCTTTCACTGACACCTGGCATATCTGAGATTTATCTTTATGTACATTAATGCAAGAACAAACAGACCTCCAGGTCATGAATGTTGAAAGGTTCCTCATAGATGTAGGCAGCATCAGCACCAGATGCGAGGCCAGCCATGGTTGCCAGGTAGCCACAGTATCCTCCCATGGTCTCAACAATGAACACCCTTCTTTTGGTTCCAGCAGCAGATTGTTTAATCCTGTCACAGGTCTGTGAAAGGAAAGAAGGTAAACTATCAGACGTAACCATTTTATCATGTTGTGCTTCCGTGCAGGCCTGAAACAAACTTTACCATGGTGATGGTGTTGAGGGCAGTGTCAGCTCCAACACTGAAATCAGATCCTGGAACATTGTTGGACACAGTGGCAGGAATGACGACAATTGGGATACACAGCTCCTCGTATTTCTCTCTCGCCTGCACCATCTGCAAACCTCCCATGTACGCCTGACAGGAGAAGAAGTGGAGAGCTGAATAACTGCCACCTGCTTTTGCACGGGCGCCTAATGTAAAAATAACAGTCAGCCAACAACATCATCAGTCTGTACAGTGCCGCTCACCTCAAAGCCTCCGATAATGATCAGAGAGTGAATGTTGAACTTGGCGATGCTCAGACTGATCTCCTCCATAAACTCCTGTGGCAGAGATCTTCATAACAGGAGAAACAACATAGCATCTTAACATTCAAATGCACATCATTACAAACACTGTAAAACAGGGGTCACTTTGCAAAGAGTAGAAACAACAGTGAAAAGACTTTTTTTCCTAGGAGGGCGCTTGGATGAGTGCACACCTCAGCCAACATGACTAATAACCTTTCCTGCTTTAATACAAATAGCCATGTCTGCTGTTATGTGCTGATTTTTCCCACTCATTTTTTTTTTATTACATTCGACACTTTGTTTAGGAGCTTTTTCAACATATGTGTAGGTGCCGGTAATTATCCTAAACATGCTGCACAATACACAATCACAAAAGCAGCATCTGTCATCACTGGTGTTCAGAGAGATGTGGTTTGATGCCCCACCTCTTGGTGCCCAGAAGGGATCCTCCTTTTCCAGTCCATCCTGCCACTCCAGACCAGCCAATGGGTTCAATCTGTGCAGAAACACAGCGTATACTATACGCCACATATGGGCTGTGCATTGTCACAGTAAAGCTTGAGAATGTCCTAACATTGAAACCCCGGTTGGTTGATTATTAGTGTGCGCTGTGCATATAGATTACCATTCCATGAGCCAAGCCATCGAAGCCATCGTGGACTGCCAGCATTTGGTGCCCCTGGAGGAGCCCAGTCCTGACAGCTGAACGCACAGCAGCGTTCATTCCAGAACACGGAGCTCCGACATTCAGGATGGCGATGTTGATGTTACTCTTGGCAAAGACAAATTGAAACAGAACAAATTAAATTTCCCCAACGTGTTGAGCGGCTGTGAGGCAGACGAGCTGCAACAGAACAGCAGGAGTGTAGTTTCTGACCTTCGTCTCTGGGGGGTGCACATGAGCCAGCATTTTGTAAGTGTTCCAGTTGTTCTCGAAGCTCCTGATGTCAAAGAGCAACATGATGGAGACATTTATATAAACCATGACATGTGAAACTTTTATGATCAACACCACTGTCCTCAACTCACTTTCCCCTGAGCTTCACTGCGTCTTCATACCGCCCCTCGGCCATGGCTGTTGTGACATCTTTAGTCTGGCATAGAGGAGAGTTAAAGGAAGAAATATTAGGCAGCTGTACGTATTTGAAAAACCTTTATTATTGTTTTTGTCTTCATTCAAACTGGCAAGAATGAGAAATTTGTGTGACTCACCACTTGCACACACTCCATGAGAGGGAGCCTGACAGCCATGTTTCCAGACAAGCTGACCACACAAGCAGGAGTGTCTGGTGTGGCCTCGAGAAGCGCCATCACAGCCTCTACACCCATCCTGCTCGCCTGAATTGGAACAAGAGAGCCAGACGGGTTTAGAAAAACGTGTTTTTCACAATATGATTTATTCAACAATACAAAAACTAGATTGAGAGTGATGATGTAAAGTTTGGAGGTATAAGTGAGAGGTGTTACCAGGATTCTGTCAAAAGCGGAGGGGGTTCCACCTCTCTGCACGTGGCCCAAGATGGTGGTACGGGTGTCAAAGCCGAGCTTCTTTGAAACCAGCTGGACAGACAGATTTGTATTGAGCGAGCTGCCTATCAATGATTCTCATCTTTAATTGCATGATGTTGGAGTACTGCTGACCTGTTTGACAGTGTCACAAGTGATGGGTTTCCCGTTGCGGTCCATCGCTCCCTCTGCAACAATGATGATGTTCAAACGGGAGCCACGGCCTCTTTGCTAAGAGGGGAAGAGTGGAAACGTGCTTCAAGATCCGCAGTCTCGAGTGTTTACTGAAGTCAGGACCGAAGTGAACGTCAAAATGATCACAGAGGTGATGATGCTGAGATATGTGACATTTACGTCTATCAGTCGCCTGCACAGATGCTCCTCCCACCCATCATCTGGGGGCATCTCTGGGATGAAGACCCAGTCAGCCCCACAGGCCAGAGCCGTCACCAGAGCCAGGTAACTGTAGACGAATAGTCAT
>JAUESE010000080.1:8754832-8771677 GCA_032274725.1 Malacoctenus triangulatus
GTGGGGGTGTGTGTGGGTGGGTGTGTGTGGGCTGGGGCGAGGACGGCGGGGGCGGGGGGAGCGGGAGGAGTAGTAGGCAGATGGAGGCTAGAGAGAGAGAGAGAGAGAGAGAGAGAGAGAGAGCGAGAGAGGGGAGCAGGGCAGAAAAAACAACAAGTGAGTGAACTGTTGCTCCGCGGAGAAAGTCGCCGGTCACCGGATCTTTGCACGCTGAAAGTCCGCAAAAGTAACTCATCAGATTGTGAGGCGACGCGGCTGAAGGAGCGCGACAAGAGTGAATTTTCATTCATATTTTCATTTTCTTATTTTTAAGTTTTCTTCCGGCTCCGCTCGGACTGGCTTGTCTTTCTTTTTTGGGACTGTGGTTTCGGACTCGTGGATGAGCTGCTGTGGGTAAAGTTTAATTGTTAGCATGACTCCGGATGAGCCGAGCTGAGTTTGGACCGCAGCGCAACTTGGCGCCGATGCTCCGCTGAACGCGCTCCGGTACTCGGAGGATTTCATCCCGCTCCTGGACCGGACCCGACCGGGCCGGACCGGACCGGACCGCTCTCCCTCCCCGCGGCGTTTCCATCCGCGCTCGCATCGTAAAGAAGACCCTGAAAAAATAAAATCCTGGTAAGATTATTCACGGGTTTCCCTATTGTTTTCATTAGAAATCATTATTTGCTTGATAAAAACTGACTTTTTAAAAAGGATGTTAAATATTCAGCTTAGTTAAAATATAAGTAAAAGACTTCAAATTACTTGTATGTTTTAAAAAGATTGAATTTTAATGTTTATCCCTGATCTACTGTGTCGATTACAGACAGGCCTGTGATGATATCAATATGTAGCCATGTAATCATATTCCTCTTCACTTTCATGTGTACCAAAAAAAAAAAAGCGAGTGGATGGATGGATGCAGGGCATTGCATATAATTAGCATTAGATAAATTTATCTCTCGTCTATCAGGTTTTTTTAAAAACACATTAGATATTCAGATTTTTATCAGCTGATAGCAAAAAGAAGTGCTTCATTTTTTTGTTGTCTGTTATATTCCAATTCTTTCAAATTAAGATGATAGTTTGTAGTTTTTTCAGATTTTTTTTATATATATATATATATTCTGTGTGTGTGTGTGTGTGTGTGTGTGTGTCTTCACTTCTTTCTAGATCACAAGTGAATCACAGATAAAATGCTCTCTGCTTCACACACTCTGCCTCTAAAACAAGAGTTTCCACATCCGATGCCCGTTCCTCCGACTTCGCCTTTTCACGAGCTGTAACGAATCTGTACGCTGAGAAGAGGAATAAATTTCTGCGAAAGATCAGATTAAAGTGTGACCCCCCCCCCCAAAAAAAAACAAACAAAGCTCGAGCAGGAAAGGACAGGAAGACAAAAGCAGAGATTTAGCAGTTTCCTCGTTTCCTTCCTTGTCATTCCTGAACAGGAGTAAAGCGCCCTTCCCTGTATGTGGTGGGTGAGATGAACTCCAGTGGGAATACTGTAGACCCCACCTGACAGCTCTCTGCCTGAGCATCTGAAGGATTTCACTGAGGCTTCCACCACCTGCAGCTGGATTAGAATTAAAAGCACTTTGGTTGAAGTCCCTCATCCTGATGGTTACGTTCACTTTTGACCAACAAATTTAGTCATTTGGTTTCAAAATGCATTTTGTCTGAGTTTTTCGCAAAGTACAGAGTAACAGAATATCAAACAAATGTCCTGAACTCTGACAAATGGCAAAAGCCTGTTTGTTATTCTGCGCCTGACGTCTGATTTGGTCCTGATTCTGCAAGAGACTTTTGGCGCCCTTGAAGAGCCCTCAGTTTCTTTTCTCTTCCCGACAAATCTCGCACCTTTTTCTACCTCCACCTTCCTGATTCAGTAGTTGCTTCCTACCCCGACTTCAGCCTGGCCGGAACAACCATCCCAGCGAAGGGGGAGGAGGACTTCCTCACGCTGGCCGCTTCCCGGCTCAGCCGCAAGAAACGCGTCATCGGGGCTGGAGTCGGCGTGGCCATGGTCCTGGTCCTGCTGGTGACCATTCCCCTATTGGTCCACACCACCAAGGGGGGAGGGTCGGGAGGAGGGGGTACGCATTACGAAATGCTCGGGAGCTGCAAGATGGTGTGTGACACTTTCGCCCCCCCTCAGGGAGAGCTGACGTCTGTCTCCCCTCAGCCCCCAGACTTTCCGAACCGCAGGGGCAAACAGGGCTACAGGGGAAGCCCCGGGCTTCCGGGTCCTCCCGGTCCCAAAGGCCCCCCCGGAGAGCCTGGGAAGCCTGGACCACCCGGCCCACCAGGCCCTGGACCTGGTGGCTACGGCCCTTCCTTCTACAGCCCTAAAATCGCCTTCTACGCCGGCCTGAGGAAACAACACGAGGGGAATGAAATACTGAAGTTCGATGACGTGGTGACCAACGTAGGAAACTACTACGAGCCGAGTACCGGCAAGTTCACCTGCCCTCTGCCCGGCATCTACTACTTCACCTATCATGTCCTGATGAGAGGAGGCGACGGGACGAGCATGTGGGCAGACCTGAAGAAGAACGGACAGGTGAGTGTGGCGTGATGTGGATTCGTTCTGAAGTGTCTCACTGAACTCGTCAGCAACACCAACCAACAAAAAACAGGTTGTTGTTTTTTTAAACATTCAGGTTATCCAGTCTCAACAACAGACAGAAATAAAGAAAATAGCAAGTTGGATTTAAATGAATAAATAGAGCACCTTCTCCACAACGGACACAAACAGCTCGTTTTTCTGAAATTTATCACAAAATAGAGACAAAACATGGTGAGGACTGCGATTTGAAGTGAAGCACAAACATGATGGGTCACCTATGTAGAATAATTCTGCAGGGCCGATTATGATGAGAGCTCAGATTTCCTCAGTTTGAAGGTCAAACAAACAAAAACAAGCAATACATTTATTTTTCTGAGCAGTTTAAACCAAGTAAAGTCTGAAGAAAACTCTCCAGATGAAAAACCAGTGTGAGAAAAGACCTGGAAGGAATTGGAACAAGTTGTGCATTAAATGGAGGAAAGAATAACTTGTGTTGGATTGCAGAAAAGAAACGAAGAAGGGGTGATGGTAAAATACTGATGTGCAGCTTTTAAACTGCAACACGTTTGAAGAAAAAAACAAGTAATTATTTGTGAATGACAAAAAACTGAGGGAACGAGGAAAAGAGAGAGAGGGAGAGAGAGAGTGACAGCCAAGCGATCAAGAGGATAACAATCCTCCTCGTCTCGGTGGAACGATGCCAAAATGCAACAGCTGGCTACTGTCCTCTGAGGAACTCTGACTTTAACACTAATAAATAAACAAGTAGAAATGCCTGGAAAAAGCCCGGGATGCTTCCATCTGGAGAAGCGTGACAAGCTTGAAGTACTAAGCCCTTATTCTGTGGAGGAGCTCCGATTCTGACATGTGTGCTGCAGAACAGAAGAGTGACGTCCTGGGGATTACAGCAGGGGCGGAAAGAAGAAGAAGAAGAAGAGGAGGAAGAAAAAGAAGAAGAAGAAGGAAACAAACATGCTTTTGCGTTGTTACTCACTGTTTGATGGTATCACAGCCTCTGTTCACATAATTTACACAGTCCATGAACTGATAGTTGTATGCGACTCAGCAGACCTCTGTGCAAGCTGCTGCTCTTTGATATTCTTTTCTTCACTGAATCTACATCTTGGAAAAATTCAAATAACTGGACTGAGTGCAGTTTTATGTTAAGTTTAAGTGATTTCTGACTCGGTAGAGACGCAAATGCAAGAAAATACCAGCTCAAGGCAAACCTCAAACATTATGACTGCATATCATGAGTATGATTTAGTGAACTACCATCTTTTTTATTTGAATGCACATTTTTCTCTGGGAGGAGCGAAGCTCTTATCACCTCGGTAGTTTCCTTTAGAGAAAACAGCACATTTGGATTAAGTGTCACCTGTTGCTTTTAATCACTTGTTCGAACTTCACAGGGAGAATCAAAGTTCCCTGAGGCCCACCAGCAGCAATTAGTGCAGCAACAAAAGCATGTTGTTTCTTATACTGTTGCCTTTTTCACTGTTTGCTGCACAATGACATCACCAACATTGTCTCAGAGCGTGTGAACAAAATTAAGATAGGCCATAAAAAACCTGGTCGTTTATGCTGCATGTGCAGGTTTATTCTCGATTAATTTGCTGGTGATTTATTTATTTCTATAGATGTTTACAGCCGATGTCCTTCTAAAGCTCGTGTGGAGGAGATATCCATCATGAGTGCTCACTACACTGTTTATTCTGTGCAGTTGTGCAGATTACACATTAATGTTACAACCAATGACAATGATGAATCTTGATTCTTCAGCTGAATCTTAATTTATTCATTCAAAACTGAAAGAAATCACAACCAAGCAGCAAATCTTTATATTTTACAGGATCAAAAATATAATAAGTGGCATGTTTTGTAAAACCATCACTGAAACAGTTTTCATATTCATTCTTCAAATATTACTAAATCCCACAAATCATGATTGAAAAATTTGTGGAAATGTAGGTATACAAATCACAACATACAAAAGAAAATTGCCTCAATGTTGTTGTTTTTCAAGAATATAGAAAAAAAGGTGTAGTTTGATATTTGCGCTGATCTGAGACACAACATGTTGTGTTGTATTGCAGCATACAAAAGAATAACTGCAGCTAAAGCTGTATGAAGTCTCAGCAGCTCTGTTTCCTTTCTTATGTCTTACACGCCTCCCTAATACATACATCATCTCGTAGTGTATCTTTTATGTGACTGCTCGAGTCTATAAAGACAGTTTTTCCTCACTGTATCGATTTGACAGGATGTGCATAAGGTGCAAAGTAAAGAGGGCCGCCAGTTAAATGCCAGATATAATTGGGGGACCTGGTTTGTTGCGTGCCTTCACAGACATTGTCATTCCTGTCTTCTCCTGCTGTTAAATCTTTCATAGCCTTTAGATGAGATCTTCTCCCCTTCACCTGTACCCCTCCGTTAGACACGCACACACACACACACACACACACACAAGCATGCACACACACACACACACACACACACACACACACACACACACACACACACACACACACACACACACACACACACATTCCCCATCCACACTGGCTATTGACTCCTTCTCCATTAATTATCTTTTCCATCAACTAAATTATTTAACCCAATTCAGTGCTGATCTTGCCCTCACGGTTTCATTGCACTCGCTGGTTTTTTGTGTGAAGAGACAATAGACAAGTGCTCGTGTGGCAGACTGAAGCAGCCAGGTCAATGAGAAAACTTTAATACAGACGTTACCAACTGAAAGACTGGGAAAGACGCTGAGTTGCACTTTATCACTCCACTGAGGTTTTGTGTGTGTGAGAGAGTTCATTTGTCCACTATAGGATGACATTCCTCCATTGTCAGATACATTTTATGAGCCTTTATTGTGAAAGAAATGAATTCTGGTCTATTATCTCTGTATAAAGCTGGCTTCTTTTAGGCTGTGGCTCCCTAACTTATTTAGCACTATTTAATGAGAAGCAGGTAACACATCCAAGAAAGATTTGGAAGCAGGTAACAGTGATTATCTTATAACAACTTGGACAAGTCCTGGGACAAATGAAACAGTTGATGATGCATTGACATTCGTGGGTGGTGCACTGTGTGAGGAAGAAGAAGCAGCAGTCTGTTTTACACGATTCTTACAAATACACAGGAGCAATGCAGTAATATCCAGTGCTACAGTTCTGTCATTATTTCTGTCCTGAGAGTCTTTATAAAGGTTAAAAAGACTCTTTGATTGGCATTATCACTGAAGAGCAGTTGGACTGGATAACATCAGATTTTGCTCATGTACTTAAGGTGTCGACAGCTGAGTCCATGTTACTGCTCTTGTTTTTTTGTGAACACTCCAGACAACATTTAATAATCGATTCTTTTGATAATTCACAAGCACATTCGTTAAAGTTTGAGGGCGACCCCAAACGATTCTGGTTGAATTCTGTTGAAATCACATAATGAATGAGCTAATTTTGGTACTTTTCTGAATGAACGACTGGAGTGCACACGGCCACATATTTCACTGAACAAATAATTGATGAAAACAGGAGATAACTGGAGCCCTCCGCTGCTGAACACCTGCTTCATGTAGCACATGACACGGAGTGATGTTGACCTGGAAGCCCTGCGCAATCGAAAGATCGTCCGTGATCGAGTCTGGTCAAGACGGGACAGGTGGCGTTCGGTTGAGTTGCGTCATTGGTTCATGAGAAACATCTGTACTGAACTGCTGCAAGGTCGAGTGGTCTTTCTAGTTAAATCGCTGCATTTTGTTGCATTTTCGTCTGTACATTTTACTCTGTATCATTCTTACAGCTTCACTTGCGGACTGGAGAATACAAATTTTAAGGAAATATGGCTTGGATATAAAAAAATGAATGTTTTCCTGCATGGACACTTAAAAAAAGGAATATGTTT
Organism: Malacoctenus triangulatus; assembly: GCA_032274725.1. NCBI lineage: Eukaryota > Metazoa > Chordata > Actinopteri > Blenniiformes > Labrisomidae > Malacoctenus > Malacoctenus triangulatus. Next base: position 8,761,299 of record JAUESE010000080.1, read on the forward strand.
CACAAATGTCAAACTTTTTTGTTCAAAGTCTGCTCCGGCTGTTTCCAGCATGTTTCACAGCAGGACTAGTTGTGCGTGCATGCGTGTGTGTGTGTAAGTCTACAACCATTGTCAGACTGATATGCACAGTGTTGATCAATGTCTTGTCAGAGGGAGCCGAGAACAAGACGCATCCTGGGGAGAGATCACAGCGGAGACAGGCAGGACACAGACAGGGAGGCTGACTGACAGAGAGGGAGGGAGGGAGGGAGAGGGAGAGAGAGAGAGATGGGAGATGGATGGAAACCTAACAGCGAACAGACAGATTCTTACCAATGAAAAGAGGAGTTGAGAGTGAAGAATAAAGTAAAGTAGTCAGTGTTATGATAAAGAAAAAGTCAGGCTCTGGCTTTGAATGGTGTGGAAGGCTCGCTAATGAAAGGTATAGCTGATGTGCGAGTTTACAGCAGAGATTTAACTCTCGGCGGAAGGAAGCTTCTGCCTATGCTGTGTCCCATAACTCATCAAAAGATTGGTGTTGAGGTAGATGACCTTTTCAATGGATATATAATTCACCACCAATATGTACTTTGCCCTTTACAGTGATGAGCACCGAGTGGGGGCATGAATATTTATAGCTGGTCCGAAACGGGTGAATCTGGCCTGGTCAGTTGGTCAGTCTGTGGGTTTGATTAGCGGGGGCAACATCTCAGCATCTCATCCACTGACGTGAAGTGGCCTTGTGGTGGAAACTGGACGCGTTGGACTGAAGAATGGAGCTCGAACTGAGAGCGAGCGAAGCGCCCCAACGTGGGGTTCAGCTTTAACAACGGGAGGTGTAAAGGTTGGACGGAAGATTAATAAGGAGTCGGCACTTAATCTCCAGGTTAAAGACAGAACGAAGGTGCAGAGGCTAAATTAATAGATGGATGTTCTTCGAAAGGTGAAGATTGTTGATCATCATTAAACCGAACGTCCTCTTTGTATATGCAGCAAATTAAGGAAGACAAAGGATTAGGATTTTGGATTTAGCAAAAAACTTTTTTTTATTTAGTTGTATTTATTTAGATAGTTCAAACAGACGATTCAACAGTAAACATGTGTCAGCTAATGAGACCGCCTTGCTAATTAGGTAATGAAATATACCACTTTAAAGTCGTGACGATGACACAATTGGATTCAATTAGAGGAAGGAACAGCTCGCCTGCAGTCGGTAGGTGTGATGAGGCTGCTGTGAGGAGGAAGAAGCTGCTAATTATAGGAAGTCAGACAAGGTGTCAATACGGGCCTTGTGTGGCACTCGTTAGACGGCTTTAAATGTATTTTATTTTGGCACATTTGGAGCTGCTTTCCTCCTCGACAGTTGCGCCTGTCTTGATAGAATAATTCATGAACTAATGTCCCGTGCGTTGCATCGCTTAACTGTCTCACTGGCCCAACATTATAATGGGAAACGTTCTGTGGTGAAGGATGAAAGTCTGTCCTTTCTAACTGCAATTCTTGTAGTGCAAACAGAGAGAATCCTCTTATACACCCTGCAGCTCGCCCTGTTTGTTTTGTTTAGTTTTTTTTCCCCCTGTAGTTTTTTTTTCTCCCAGACCTCACACATTTATTCACATGTTCATGCACACAGCCATTACTTGTCTATACGTTTCTGTTATAATGGCAGAGGCCATTATATCCTGAAGACTAAAAGGACCCGGCTGGTCGTTACCATGTTTTGCTGACCCTTTGTTGTCTGCTGCTTTTGCTTCCACATTATATCATTATTCCTCCCCTTCAAGGAAACAGTGTTTTGTCCTTTGTTTTGTGAACAGCAGTAAGACACAGTGATTCACTATGCACACAATTGTAAAATGTTCCCGGGTTATTAACTTTTTACAGACTGGAGTATTGCTGTGTTCCAATTTGATGGACTTCAGACCTGCAGGTCTCGTTTGAGGCTCGGACATTTCCCCATTTACTCCTCAGGAATGCATGACGTGCACTCTGATCTGATGCTCATGTGCACCTTTGAAACGCCTTCAAAAGAGCAAACAATATTTTGTAAAGGAAGAATACAATTCAACGTGAGAAGTGAGGCTTTGTTAAAAACTGCTCTGCAGGTAGATCCCGTTTATAACCAATTAAGCCATTTCCCTCACCCTCAAAGATTTCAGCACAGAGCCAATTAGAGACTTTCTAATCAACATCTTGACACCTTGGGTGTTGAGTGTCATGGCAAAAATATTAGCATTTAGTATGCCAATTAGTGTTTGACTCTGCAGTGCAGGAGAAGGGTTACATCTCAACCTGCATAATAGAAAACAGGCTACCTCTGGCTGGTGCGCAGGCACGCAGGCAGAGAGAACACAGCTGCTTAAACAACAAAAAAAAAATAAAACAGGGCCATTTCATTTGCCCTTCCCCTCCCTCCCAGTTCACCCGCAGTGGTCCCTCAGGTAAGTTTAAGAGACCCTGTCTCAATCGCTCGCTCCGCTCTGAGAGGTCTGTACATCACAGTGAATGAATCCTGTCACTTTTATTACCAGAGGATCAAGGCGCCACTGCGAAACAAAACAAAACTGAAAAAAAATAACAGACTACACGGGCAGACCACCTCCCCAACCTCATTTATGCTCCCCCTCCTCCTCTGAAGCGGGCATGCTTGATCAGTTTGTTATCCAACAGCCTCCCTCCCCATCACTCAAGGCCTCTCTCAACTTTGGCTTCCTTCACTCGAATTCTGTGCTTAGACTGTTAAAGTGCATGCAGCTGCCTGCTCGTCTGTGTGACCTCAACCAGATTTTGTGCCTCTTCGTCTGGTGGCTCACTTTTTTAGACATCAATTTGCAAACACCCTTACGTTCAGCTGAGGAGCAACTCATGCCTAAATGATTTTAGAAAACCTTATTTCTTCCCTTAAATTCATCATAAAAAAGCCAAAAACTGTATTTTTTCTTGAATATGAGACCTTCAGTGAATAATTACCCTGCTCTTGTTTTTTTTGTGGTGTCTCTCACTCATCTAACCACCCCTCTCAGTCCCCCTTCCCCATTTAATGTTACCCTCTTAATGACAAGTGGAGGCAGTGTAATCTTCTCCACCGTCCTCTGGGTCTCCCTGCTTCCCAACAGCAGCAGATCAAGCCAGAACAGCGCTGGGCCCAACAGACAGAAATTCACTCCCTTGTCGCTATCAATCTCCGCCGCTGTTGACAATAATCCTGATTTGCCTTTCCCTCTTGTTTTCACTCCCAAAGCCCTGCTGCCTCCCGCTCACTTTAGGAAAACAAGGTTTCACTCTCATTCCCACTGACAGCTGAACCCGCAGACTCATCCACACTGGTCTCACTGTCTCAGCAGTCTGACCAGTGTCGATGTGGCTCAAGTAGGTAGAATGTGTTTGTACAGTGGTGAAACCGACTCAGTTTAAAATGGAATATTCAGCGAGGAGCAATATTCAAAAGCACTAACTTGTGATTAATCCTGCAGAGTAGCAAAGATTGTACAAATCATTTGAACTATTTATACGATTACACATAATCCTGTTTCTGTAAAACTGCAAGAAGCAATTTCTGATGAAGCCTGAAAGAACTTTAAAAAATAGGCTATTTTTTAAATTTTTTTTCTCTGCTTCTCATCATGTGAAGCCAAAGAATTGTTGCAAAATGCATCAAAGTTTTTGGGAAGTCAACAACGTCTTCAGGTTTGGATCAGTCTTCAGAACAGGTTTAATTCCCAAGCATGCAGTAGTTTGAGCTGAATAACCAAGTGGAGGGAGAGGATTTATTCACACTCAGGCCCTGATTTGATGAAGCTTTGCTTGTGTAAAAATGTGTACAAACTTGACATTGTGCACAGACACCAGTGAAGGCTGATCTAGCTACAGGGCGCACTCATGATTGGGTCTGTAAGATACTTAATGTGGGCTCTTCGTTTGGCTCTCATGAACACCAGAAAACAGAATATTGGGAGGAGTTTATGATAATAAATGATGCTCGTGCGGCGCGACTCGTTACACCTACAAGTGTTTGTGGTGTTCAAGATGTGGCCTTTGAAATGGAGGCACCAACCTGCTGCAGGATTTCATTTAGTCTGCTTTCTCCTTTGTGGAGAGCAACAGGAAAACTGTAATTAACAGCTTGTTTACAATTGAGGTTAAATCATCTCCAGCATGTTTCCACATTTAAACAGTTGCTTAGTTGTGATGGATGATCCTTCGTGAGCTCGAAGCTTGCGCATCTTCATAATTCAGTGACATTTCATATCTTGTTCAGCAAACTGTTTATCCACAGAGCAAAATTCACTTAAAGTTAATAACATAATTTTTTCCTATTTTGTTTTTCCGGGTACGGCACAGATGACATTTATCTATGAATTAAATCACATTTTATTAGGTCAGTAATATACAAAAATGATTGTGATAATATTCTAAATGCCACTTCCTTGTAAATTGGTGCATAAAATGTTTAGAAAGTGTCCACTGGGTTACTGTATATATGGCGGGACAGTGTAGCCATGAATTAATCATAAACATGACACAGTAAATGTCACCATATCCACCGTCTGAGTCGAGGCTAAGTAAACCTGCGTGCCTCACAAGGAAGTCAACCATAAAAAGCCATAAATAATATGGTGTCCTTTTGGCTGGCAAATATAATTAGCTGATGCTCATGTTTATAAAGGCCATTTCAGCGAGGTGATGTGAGGATCACTGTTGCATCTTTTATTATGAGACACTAATGTGGATAGTTTAGCTCATCGCAAGTTAATTTGGAGAATATGTGTAGTTAGTTACCTCTCCTAAAATGTGTCTTTTATAATCAAAACAAAACACCTTCATAAAAAAATAGACAAATGTAATTGTTTCTTTCAACCTAACAAATAAGGCTAGATGTCCACAATAAACGGGTAGTTTCTTGCAATATTTGTTGCAGTGTTGCCTTTGAGAAGGAGGACACGAATGAAATGAATGAATGAAATGAATAAATGAAACGTGATAATGCAGTGTGAAAAGAGTGTGACAATAAACAACAAGATAAACAGAAACATGACATAGGAGCTGATCTGTCATCTGCGCTTCAATTACAAGACGACAATTGGAGAAATAAGGGAGAGATGTTGAAGCCGAAGCAGAAGTGAGCTTCAAAATGAGACTCTTGTATAATAAAATCAAACAGGTGTCATGTATGTTACCAAAAATATCTGCCTCAGAGCAAACGTCCTCTGGAGTAATCTCAGTGAACTGAGAGCCGGTTCACAGTCTGTTTCTCACAGAAATGCATTGTTGCTGCCTGCGATCACACAAGAGACCTTTGCTGGTTTGAATCAAGTCGTGTCAAGTTGCCCAAATTGTCTCAAACATGATCGACAGCTGACTGCTCCGGTACAGCTACACCGAAATTTGACGAGTAGTTATCATGGCATAATCAGCGTTTTTCACTCCATCGGAGGCTGTTCAGAGTGTTTTCTTTGCTCATCAGTGTACTGTACTCATAGCTAGTTACAGCCGCCTGTCAGGCTCCAACTCAGCTGAGAGGAGCGTCAGGGGAATCCTGCCGTTCAACCATGCAGACAGATGTTGGAAGTACAAGATGTCAGAATCTCTTTACTGTTATATTTTTCCTGAAACCTATTAGGTCTCCTCAGGGGAGCTGTTCAGTCCCTTCAGAGCAAAGCAGTCCAACGCTATAAAGGAACAAACTGCCTCACTTCTTCTCCTCTCTCAGGTGTTCACTTGAGATTCATAAAAACTAACGGGGGGGAGAGCTGTTCCTATCGAGATGTATAGTGAGAGTGGGACAGTGTGTGTGCAGCAATACTGACCTCCTGCTAGTGTTTCATGGGCCCATTTGACCACTGTAGCCCATCCTGTGCCCCCATTTATTGTGATTGTATGGAGTTATTGAGGAGTTGGACCTATTAGGCGAGGAGCTGCCATGGCTGTCTGACTACCAATTACTGTTGCCCACAGCCACGTAGAGCCTGCGCTGATGCATCAGGAGGAAGGGAGGAGGGTGCGATGTTACAAGGGGCTGGGAAAAGGAGGCGAGGGGAGGGGAGGGGAGGGGGGTGGAGGTGGAGGTGGGGGAGTTTGGAGGGGGTCGGGGTAGGGGGTTCTCAGGAGACCTGCCACAGCAGCACGTCGTTAATCAATCCGATTTAGACCGGACAGGGACACACTTAGTCTTTGCTCCCGCCAACACTGCCATGGCGGGGGAGAGAAAACGTGTGCGTGACCTGCATCTTATTCCGGTGTGCGGACACAAAAAGATGGATAGATGGGTCCAGAATGAAGAGATAGGAATGGGATGGTGTGGCGAATGGAAGAGGGATGATGGAACGGGCGTGAGGTGTGGTGGGAGAGACAACAATTAATGGAGTGATGTGAGTGGAATTAAAACAAAGAAAATGTATCGATTCATTTCTGTCTTCAGGTGGGGAATGAAAATGTCCACTTTCACAACACGAACGCAGCGCTGGTACACCAAGAAAAAAAGTAGTGAAATAGATGAGATGGGAGGACAAATCATTGATAAGGAAATATGGTTGGGTGGTTTAGCATCATCTAATTTGTCTGTGTTATCAGTCGGGATCGCAGAAGTTTGATTGGTGCAGATGATGGACCATATCCTCCGTCAGATGACGAGACACGGATAGAGTGAGCGTATTTGCATTCATTAATATTTATGCACGTGTGTACTTTATTTTCCACTATTAAATGGATTGTCTGCTTGAATAGTTTGTTACTTGCATAGTGATGGCGCCATTTATTATGAGGAGATTTGCTCACCGAGTGCAAAAAGAACTCCGATTTTACTGAGCACGGATGAAATAACAAAGTTTTAGTAGCTTAATGAATAAAGATGCCCGTTTGTCATCATGAAAGCTGCTTCACTACACGGAGATGTGCTTAAATCCCACGACACTGGACTGGTCTTGTGGAAGGAGACGTGTGACAGTACATGTTGTAATTGTGCCGGCTCCTGCTGGGAGGAAGGACTTTATTCTGCTGCTAATGACACTGCCGCTGGTTTATTTAACAACATGTATGGCCTCATTATCGTCCTGAAGTACAAGGATGTCACAGGATCAGTGCTAAGTGGTATCGCATTAGTGCTATTTGCCTTTTAAACATGCGTGTCGGCGGAGTGATTTGTTCCTAAATGGCTGGTCATACTATCACAGACTCAGCGTTATGTGGACGACATCCTGCTCTCCAAACATAAAGCTGTCCAGCAGCAGGCATAAGCCTGAGGGATGTTTCATCAGGCCTTATTACTTTTTTTGAACAACGCGCCGCATCCGGTTGGATGCTCTTGACACCAGCATCCTCCTCTATTACTTTTAAATACAAACAATTACTCGGTGTTCATGTCGTCGCTCTCATTTTAATGACGTCGTTGGTGTGTTCATGACATTGAATGACCCCGTTGGTCCCGTGTGGTGATGTTCAAACCATGCTCATTATGGAGATGCAATGATTTCAAATGTAAAGCTGTTGTCCTATATTTATTTTCAGAAGGTCACATGACAAGAAGACGCCTGTTGAAAGGATAAAAAAAGAAGATTTGGTGCCGTTTTTCCTTCTTTGGAAGCATTTGAAGTCTTTCAGCTTGTTTCACAACTTTTCTTTAAGTCTTTTCTTGGCGCTTTGATCTGTGTTGTTCTCAGTGCAGCAGGTAGCTCGTCTCACCGAACTTCAGTGGAATCACTCAACTTGCAGGACACCAAACAGCACAAAACACACAGCTGGTGGACACACTTAAGATTTAGCAGCTTAAAGACTTTGCTTTGTGGTATTGTTTTTTTAAACTCCATTCAACATGATTTTAAGTAATTACAGAAGACCAAAGGAGTTTTTACACTTGCTTATTTTAAATTATCAGTGTATATAAATGTACTTTCATATAATTGTAATTTTGTAAGTTCACACATCCTTCAGATATCCTGAGATCATTACCTTGAATGAAAATGTAGCAGAGCCTTCCATTGTGCAGTTTTAGCTCGGACTTCACATCCAACCTCAAAGCAGAATATACAGAATAAACAGCAAAATCCACAGGGAAAATATATGACTGATAACAATGAAACACAGCCACATGTCAGATGTATAAAATGCAACACACAGCATCACAACAGTCAGAGTTTGTGCGTGTGTGCAGGTGTTTGGTAAATGCTTGACGAATGAACCGATGCGTTTCCTGATGCCGTCCTTGCCGTCCCCATCAGACTGTCCTCTGCAACAGGTGGATCAGGTGTGACAGCACAACAATCCTCTGGAAAAAATTGAAAGCACGTAAGAAAGGTGGTGCTCTCGCATGGAGGTCTGAGGCCAAAGATCACTGCACATCTCATTTATCTCGCCAGTGGACAGGAAGGCGTCAGTGCTGATAACGCTGCGCCCAGATCACGGTTAGAAAACAGGGATAAAATGGCAGCCGATAACCTCCAGATAAACACAGCAAACCGATTTTGTGGAGGGAGAAAGATTGTTAATAATAAATCTACTTATTATGCCATTGATTTCCCTTCAAAATGTAAATGTGAAGCAATATTGTAAGAACAGAAAAAACTCTAAATAAAGACCAATTTTTTTGTTTGATTGTTTTTGAGTGCATTTTTAGGGGAAATTTTCCTTTGAAAGTGTTGCATTTGCACTTTCATGTGCAAACATCAGCTGTCTTCAGGTGGACCACAAATCCATATTTCCTTCATCCTCCTCGGTAATTAACATTTAGATGGCAGCGGTGGTGAACACGTCTCCCCTGCAGCTGATGATTAGTGTTGGGGGGGGGGGGGGGGGATACAAGAGCGGCCCGCTGATTCCAAGGCAGAGAGGATTGGGGGAGCAAAGATTTGTCCAATTTTGCAGGTGAGACATATTAATTGGTTTCTCCTGATGAAATATAGAAAACGTACCAGAGAAAATTGATCATCTTCAGCAAACATGAAAGGTCAAATGCATTAATGAGCATTTGTACAAATAACTGTAGTTGTAAATATATTCTTGTTTACTTTCTGCTTGTATTGAGTTGAAGGTTTTAAAGACTGAATGCAAATGGCCAGTTTTTACAACACCTTCAAGAAGCTCCGATCCTTTGAATGAACTCTAATTTTATCTGGAGTTTGTTTTGTTGTTTTTTTTTTGGTTGTCTTATATTTATGTGACTAAATGTTTAATGTTTGAACGGGTCTCACTCATAAATGACGCTGATGTGACTTTGTGAATAAAAGTAAATTAAAAAATGTAAAAATTGCTTTTTTCTGTAATCATTAGTTTGTTTTTCTTTTACTGCACATTTTGTTATTGAATGGTTCAATTTTTAAGGTTGTTCTTATTACTGGTGTTGCAGTTGTGTGGATATCGATGCTTTTTTATAAAATGTGACCTTGAGCGATTTGTTAAAAATGCCTCTTCTGTTCTTTTTATTATCATTATTTGTAGTGGTAGTAGCGACATTTTTAGGAGTGTTATTTGTAAAACGAGTACTATTATTTCTTGTCTCAAGGTGCAATTTTCAGCAAAAGTTCTCTGTTAATTAACAGAATTAATTGCTACACTTTGTGTCACGATGAAGTGAGAGCAGATTTTCTGCAGCAGTGGTTTGAGTTTTTTCAAGAGCAGCGTATTTACAGAAGACGACTGTAAAACAAGTTCCTTTTTTGCATTTCAATGTGTTTTCCTCCATCAACGCCTCTCTTGTTGTCTCCCAGGTGAGAGCCAGCGCAATCGCTCAAGACGCAGATCAGAACTACGACTACGCCTCCAACAGCGTCATCCTGCACCTGGACGTGGGAGACGAAGTGTGTGTGCAGTTGGACGGGGGCAAAGTTCACGGGGGGAACACCAACAAATACAGCACCTTCTCTGGCTTCCTCATCTACCCCGACTAACAGTAGACTCACATCCTCACACTCGCTCTCTGTCCTCAAGCAAAAAGTTTCCTCTCCTTTCTTCATCCAACACCTCTCCTTCAACCAAACAGTTTTTATTTCTCTCCCCCTCATTCCATCAAACATGTCTTGACCACAGATATTAAATAGAAATTGGGAATTTGTGTAAAAATAAATATATTATTGTATATAGAATCAGATATTATTTACTTTGGATGCACACACTTGTGAATCATTATTCTGTGCCATGTAAAGCATGCATGGCCTTTTTTTCACACGCATACGATGGCTCGCAGACACACACACACGGACAGTCACACAAACACACACTCAGTCACTCAGGTGTGCACACAGTAATTGCTCTCCAGTTGTTGCCCTGAGACGGGGTGACCATTTCAGCCACCAGTCAGAAATCGACTGAAATGATATCTGAGTGCAGACCTCCAATCGAAGTGTGTGTGTGTGTGTGTGTGTGTGTGTGTGTGTGTGTGTGTGTGTGTGTGTGTGTGTGTGTGTGTGTGT
>JAUESE010000080.1:8838454-8853242 GCA_032274725.1 Malacoctenus triangulatus
CGTTAAATGTGACATTTTTTCGAACGAGACTCTGATATAGGTAGAGAAAAACTGTCAAGGAATGCTTCTTTCGTTCCTTTTTTCAAACGATCAAAACAGGGTGAAGCGTGTTTACAGACACTTATGAAAGGCGAGCGACACAAACTCCTACCTTCCCACGTACTTCTTTCAGGGAAGGTTTGGGGTTGTGGAAAAGTTTCTTTAGGGTTTTTTTTATGATCTTAGAGGAAATGCACCAAGTTTTATCAAGATTCCCACTGACAGGGAAAAAAAACTTCCCGTTGTATAAAGGGGAGCTAATGTGACGATAAAAACTGCAACTGCCTAATGTGGCTCGCTCTTCCCTCTGCGCTGCCATATGTTAGCTTCCCCTCCACCCGGCTCAGTGTGCAGCTTCATACTGACAACCAACAGGGATGAGCTGGTGATGGTTTGAAGCCGCCACACGTGGAGATTGATTCAGATTATTTCTGTGCAATAAGGTGACGAAAGACATCAATAGTTTGATTTGGGCTCAGAGTTTAACATCCTGTTTAAAGAGTGTAGTTTGAAAGATAAAGCCAGAAAGTGCTTTTAAATGTAATTTTCAGAAAGTGTGTTCACACGTGAAAATGTTCTTTAAATGTTAAACTTCATTAAGAGGTTCAGATTAACTCCATCAGGCATGATGTGGATGTCCAGATTGTGATTCTTTAGATGCCGTTTTGTTCCCTGTCGTTACTCGGTTTAACACCAAGTTCTTGTGCCGTGTTCTTCGCGTGGAAGCAGTTGTTAATTTACACCGCACAGCACATCGATGGCGATTGATGTCTTGGCACTAAAGCTGTTGTCGCTGCTGAGGAGCGGATGATTTACTGCTTTTCATATCGACTTTAAGGAATTTACCGATTTAAGAGTTATTAGCGCTCAAAGTTGACCGATAAAAACCTGAATAGCGACATTGATCTTTTTGTCCCATCATCTCCTGCATCATGAGACGTAAAGTCTGGAATAAATTAAAATTCAAAAACTTCACAGATAAATCTTACAAAATCACACAGTTGATGAAAATAGCTTTTCAATCTTTTGCCATTAAACAAAGCAAATGCCGAATCAATCGATAACGAAGGGGTGAAACATTGAACAAAAATATGTATCAGAAAAAGAGCTTTTTATCTTATCAAGAATATATGGAGAAAGATTACACAAAGTGCAAACACATACAAGCGCTGGATGGATAAAAAACTATATAAATATATATATATATAGTGTCAATTACTGGTGCACAACAGCTCCAGTGTTTGAGGGAGGAGGGAGTGAATGAGGAGAGAAAGGGAGAGGACTGATAGGTTAATGAGGTCACAGCAGCAGGGACAGATGCATTGAAAGAGATCCTGAAGAAAGGCAGCAAATTACACGCCGTGAAAAGAGACACGAAACCGAGTCAACATGGAGGAGCACAGGCGCCACCGAGAGACGGACGGGACCGGGAGACGCGGCATCTGCTGTCGCACCTTCCTTGTTTGCAAACACACATTTACACGCAGACAATAGAGACGCTCAGCCACATGCAGAATACACAAGCATTGTGAGCTTCACCCACGCACGGTGTTGGCTCAGAGACAAATGTGCAGATGTAAACAAACAAATATGGAGGTGTTACAGGTCCCCACATGAATACCTCAGAAAAGGAGAACTGTGAATAAGGGAGGCAAATTAGACATGAAGCAAAAAACACCCCTCCTCCGCCGAAAAAAAGGAGAGAAGCCAATGAAATGAGAGAATGAGAAAATGAGGCTAAAGTCTATAAATATTTCCAACAATAGATTCACACAGTCTAAGTTTTCAGACCAATTAAGCCATTTCCCCTGGTGCGCGAAGCTTCACAGTGTAAACAGTCTCTCATTTGGCAACGCACATGTCGTCTGAGCAGGAGATGAGAGGCTGAGTTAAACCGCAGCATACTCTGGGCCGCCTAATGAGGGCAACACCCAGCGCCGTGGTTTCTGAACCCTGCCAGAGGGTCGGAGGGCTCACCCAAGTCGAGTCCACTGGTCTGAAAACGAGGTAGTAAACATTTCATCCATGCCTGATATGCGAGCTCTGTTTATTTTAAGTTGCTGAGGATTGCTTTTTATGTGGCAACAACATCATTTTGTATAGTTATTTTCACATGTACTAGTTTCTGCAAGGATGTTTTTTTAGAACAGGGTTAGTGCACTTTGTAATTGTGATGATTTAAATGTAGTTAAATTCAGAAATAACCAAATGGAATTCTTTCCAAGACTCATTTTATGTCCTCTGAAAGAACAGCGTGTATACATTGATTTGTTTTAAGAATATGGTGAAATCATAAAATGAAAAACAGGGTTTTTCAGCACACAACTGAGATTTTTTTTTGCAGATTGATCGTCTGTAATTAGCTCCCTCCAACCCAAACATGAGTGAAAGCGTTTGAACGGCACCCAAGAAGTCAGGCGCAGACAGCGGCACCAGCTGCTGCTGAGAAAACACACACCTTGCTGTCCACATCAATCACGGCTCGCTCTTCACTTCACTCCACTTTTTGTCCTTCCATCTTTCAGCTACTGTCCCTGTCATTCACCTGCACTTCTCCTTCTCCCCCTTCCCTCCCCGAGTCCCATTTGCTCGGCTGAACCCTCTCGTGCTCTGCAGTCAGAGGAAACGGCCCTCTGAGGCTCCAGCGCGGAGCTGAACGTCTGACGTGACCTCTGGGTTGTGTCTCCTCAGATGGACCCCGTCCAGAAAGCTGTGATGACGCACACCTTCGGGCCACCTATAGTGAAGACAAAGCGGCCAATCATCTCCTGCAATGTCTGCCAGATCCGCTTCAACTCGGAGGTATGAAGGTTAAAATTAAATTAAAATGGGCTTTAATAGGCCATCAAATAATGTGCAGAGTGACTGATACTAGAACACAGAAATGGGAAACACGATTGTGCTGGCTACAAAAACATCATCTTTTAGCTCATATTGGGCCAAATTGTGGTGTTTTCACCAAGAGATTACACTCGTTCATACACTCATAACAAAGACCTTAATTATTTTCAATCATTCTTGTATTATTCAGCATGAGTGTGCAATTCTGCTTCAGTGGTGAAGTGTGTCTGCTCAGGCAGAATATTTGACTGTGGTCGGTGTTGGTCTCTATGTACAAATATGAAACATAAACGTAAGATATTCACTAACCCTCACAAGTCTCCACATGATGTATAACAGACCTTGTGTAGTAATTAGCAAAGCTTAACAAGGTTCAATCCAACAGAAATATAGTGATGTGAAAAATAAGTTATGGGACAGCTCATGTTTTACATCAGGTGTGTGTTTACATTTGGTTGTTACAGAAATGAGAGTGTGCAGAGCTGCTTGTCAGGTAATTTATTGATGCTTAGGTGACAATACAGACTATTTATCTTGTGTTAAAGTGACTTGTTACTCATTGTGCATTTAAGACAAAATAAGTGGCAGAGCTGCTGTCTCTCTCTGTGAGTTGTCCCTTTTGAGGAGCAGCTTTGTGACCTTTTCGCAAACTCCTTCAGCACACAAATCATAAATCATGAACAGTTTGTCCTCTTGAAAGCATGAGAAAAGATGTCTGAGACGAAGCAATATGAAACTTTAGACTTTATACCTGGTTTGCATCAGCAAAACAAGCTGATACGATCACTGCTAGCCTGACACGTGTGCTGTTTCGCCATTTACAAGCTTTGCCCCCTAAAATTGTCCTAATTCTCTGTGTAACTACTAAATATTTTGCTTTGATTCTGCTCTGCTGGTTTCAATGACGTGACCCCTTTGTATCCTTTCCCCTTTTGGCGATGAGGACGCTGACATATCGCTGAGAGTGCTCATGAGCAAGACTTTCCTATAGTGTTGCTTTCTGCTGGTCCCGATAATTCTCGGAGGCCCGCATGACTGCACCTGCTGTCGACTCGTCCTTAAATCATGACCAAAAAAGATAGGAGTCCGCTGGTGGCTGCTGATTGACTGCACAGCCGGAGCAGGTGAAAACTCGGTTCACAGATTCTCAGCTCCAATTTTAGCTTGTCAACATGGACGAGCGCAGAGAGAAAGACAGAGAAGTTCTCACTCATTTCACTCACACATGTGCGGCTAAAGTTTCAGAATAATGCTGAGTGGGGAAGAGTTCCCATCAAAATAAACCGTTAGAAAAGACGGCGAGCACGAGTCCGGCCGCCACGCCTTTTCGATGAATGCGTGCCGGGCTTGGGAAACACGTCCAAGAGGGTGAGAGCAAGTCTCACAAGTGTAACAAGGCCGGTTTTTAAGTCCCTCTGATTAGGCTTTAATAGACTGTTGTAAGACCTGTCAGGGTTAGTGTAAAGCGGGACGGCTGAACCACAGCTCGTCCTCGAAGCTACTGTGACGCTGATCAAGTGCATTTTGTGCATTTCACCGCTGACGACCGGCGCGACGCCTGCATGAAGCACAGCGACCAAAATAAAAGACGCGAGAAGTGATGAAACTTTAGAGGAATGATTTGAGTGTCCCCATTAAAGAGCCAGCAGCGTTAACAGAGGATGAAATGCAAATAACTCATAATGTGGGCATCCCAGACCCAGTTCTTGGATGACATGATTGACACGTTATGAGTAGAGCACTGGACCTTTTACAGCAGAGGTGTCAAACGTACGGCCCGCCGGCCACACTGGTCACGCCACTTGGTACAAATGTGGCCCGCTTAGAAAATAACGCAGAACAAAAAAGTTTTTTCTTAAAAAAAACAACTTTACTTTCATGAATTCAGAAAGTGAGCATATTTGTAGGTTATATTTTTGCCAAATTACTGGTCTGGCTCAAACGAGAGTTGTGTGGCCTTATCTGTTTAAAACAAACAAACTCACATTGATGTGAAGGGAAAAAAAACAGTTTTTGAATGCTAAATGTTAAAGTGGTTAAACCGAGGGTCAGCATGAGGTCACAGTTTGGGTAAAGGTGACTGCAAGGTGAGGTTTAGTTATGGTTTGGTAAGTGCAGGAGATGAATGCAAGTCGATGCGATGCCTCCGAAAAGTAAGAAAACAAGCATGCATGTGTGTACCTTTCTTTGCAGGAAACAAAATCCAGAGTATGTCTTCTCAGAATATCTAATGATACACAACTGACGTCATAAATTATCATCGAAAATTTCTCTTGCCTCGCTGTCACGTTGACATACCGTCCAACAGAACACCGAGGAGGAATTTGAAGTGATTCATCAGCACGGAAAGGGCCGTAACAAATGTAAAAGTGCTGGTGTTTATGACCTGCCACCGTAACCTCTCACCTAAACATGCGCAGAAATCAAACAAACCTGGCTAAAAATACGCCTGCATTCCAGCCATGAAGTGCTAAATACTTGCACTCTAAATGCAGTGATGTGTAAAGGACACAGGCAGCGAGAGGCAGTCATCTGAAACTCGTGTAACACTGCCCTGTTCTCTCTGCAAGGGGCCGCTTAATTATATCTCCCCTGCTCAGACCTGCGTGTTCTCACATGGTCTACATTAACACGGGCGCCACATGTGTGGGAGGCACTTTTTTATTTACTTTGGCATGTTTGGATTAACATACTAAACATGTGTGTCGGTGAATGAAAATACTCGTCGCTCGCCCCCCCCCCCGGCTGCGTTATGCGGCGAGCTGTCCGATATCCAGCCACCTGTTTGTCCAGCCCGCAGTTTCAGTCGCGAGCGGCGGCGGCGGCGTGCATCTGCTCTGCTGCAGCTCTACGGCACTTTCCACAGTAACCCGAGAGACCGGGAGCTTAAAGCGCGGTGGACATTCTTTAATAATGAAGGGAGACTCTGCTTACAGTACAGCGCTCGGCTCACTGGCGCTGTGGGGGCTGCACTGCAGTTCAAAGGCAGACAAACACTCGGCATCTTTAGTCGAGCCTCCTTCGGGTCAGGAGGAATTAAGACGTATTAATGATGCCGACGTTTACTCGGAAGAAGTGCGGCATTCGATGGGATTCCCCCAAAGTGGGGAGGGAAAAAAAAACGCAGGCAGATCGGTTTGACCAGTGAGAAGCAGGTGCTTGTTAGTGTGACTGCGCTGTAGTCCCACATGTTGTAATTATAACACTGCAATTCATTTGAAGCCACAGAGGACAGATTAGCCTGCCACCGCTCAGCTCGGCTCTGCTGCAAGGTTGACGTCACACCATGCTGCATTAGACCACCGTCACCACTGCTGCTCCATAGTGGTCCCCCCCCCCCCTCTCTCTCTCTCCCTCTCTCCCCCTCTCTCTCTCTTTTCCTTCTCCTCAGGCAGATTCAAAGCCACGTTACTATCTCTCACGGCTGTTTGGCAACTTTTCCCTTTTTATTCTCCTCCTCGGTTTTCATGTTTCAGCCTCCCTCAATGTTCTTTTTCCCTCCACCTCCAGAGCCTCCTCCCTCCCCCTCCACCCTCCCACCCGTCCTGTCACTGCTGTCTGTCCTTCATACTGTAGATTTGGCTGTGAAAACCAGCTCTATCTGCTTTCTGTGCCGTTGTCGCCTTATAGATAAAACATCAAAGCACATCCTGCTTAGAGAGAAAAAGGATTTTAGGGACGTTTGCTTGCTCTCATTTTTTCTCCTTAAATCCCATTTGTGCTTCCTCGTTGGTCCCGAGCTCGCTTTCCATGTGCTCTTTCGTAGTTTTCTTCTCAGCCTGTTCTACCTGCTGTGCGGAACATAATTTACGTTCGAACATCTTCATTTTATAATATTTACACTTCCACTTAGCTTCAAAGATCAGACGACCTAATCAATCCTGAGCCTATTCTCAGTGCTGCATCCCACCCCCACCTCTGATCGTTGTCAAGCTTCTTTATGCTTGAATTGATGGTGCCCTTTATCGATTTACAGAGAACTGACACTGAAGGTCATTAAGATAGTGAACGTATCAAAGTCCAGGCAAGGGAAAAAAAACACTGAGTGCAAGAAGTGGGAGGAAATGGGGAGAGTTGTGTGGAAAAGATAAAGCTTTTGATTGTTCCTTTCATTCGAGCTCTATAATGTCATTTGTTTGTCAATTTGTAGCCCCTTATCTCCTTGTCTAATTGCAGAGCTTGAGGGAGCAGCAGCCGTAGGAGTAGAGTTACACAGGCAGGGCTATATCTGCCTTTCTGTCATCACCAATCAGGATGAGGGCTATATGGGTAACTATCATTGGCAGTTAATACCTCAGGCTTACAGAAGCATCCTGGACACGTCCCGGTCGTCTCTTTGCCTCGGAGACCCCACAACGTGTACCTGTCACATGCCTCCTCTGAGTCCCATGTGGTTCCTTCGACCTTATTATTGACATAATGAAACAGATCTAATTCCAGAAGGTGTTTCTGCACATAGGGTCACACACAAAGTCTTGTATTACTGCATTAAAAACGAGTTCGCACGGACTAACCTCGGATCCCATCGCCTCGATCTTTCGTTTGATATCTTTTCTTGATGACATTTGCATGTACATCTAAACTTGGAGACTTGCCCTGATTCCTCAGCTGAGTATTTATGCATCTCATATCTTACACGCAGTGCCAATGTTAAATACCAGTGCAGTGAGCCATTGGTGTAGCCAGGCAGAAAGTCAGGGCGCGGAGGTCAGGGTGGTGGTTTATAGCGTCATGTCGCGAGACAGACTTCCACGCAGGAGAATGGAGCTGTTGTGGAGCACCACATGACCACAGTAATCCCCAGACATTAACCTTGCTTGGGGAGGTCTTAAGCTGACCGTAACTGAACCGTACCCTAATTCAGTGCAAGAACTACCTTGTCCTAATCATTAGCACCTACCAATCAACTGTTTTTTTTCCAAGGAGCCCCACCAATCAACAGAATTCAACAAAGGTTGTGGCCAACAAGTGCTGATGGTGGGATAACACCCTCTCATCAACAGGCAAAGCCATCGCTTTCAAAATAAAGCGATTATTGATTGTGCTGGATTCCAAAAAGTTTTAAGGTTTTCATTGAAAGGTACAGTTTTATTACGCCATTTTTAGAGCAGGTGAATCTTTGGACCCACCTGTGATCGCTGGTTTTTTTCCTAAAAAAGGGGCCATAGATCTTCACTTTGGGAAGAACTGCATTAGTATTTTGTTTGAGAGCTCCTACTAAGCCCACCAACACAGTTTTCTTTGAGTTTTTCCACAAACAAAGCTTCCTGTGATTTGCAAGACTTTTTTTGGTTTTGAATCAGCTGTGGTATATTGTGTTAATCTGGTTTGGCTGCAGAAGATCAAACAGTAAACAACACAGTTGTCGTTGGATGAATTTGTAAGTTCATTGTGTAATAACTACACAGATTGTTTTCCTGGGAAACCCTCGGATGTAAGAAGGGATTATTTCTTAGTGATGGATCAAAATATCACAACCAGTGTGAATGGAAGCTTCTTTTTTTGCTTGCCTCACTCTTACCTCAGCTGTGACATTGATAATCTGAAACCCAAATTTACACACTTCACAGCCAGACCGTTTTCAGACCTCCTTATATTGTCATATTTCCCATTTCCTGAGTTTGTATCTGATCCTCTTAAGCTCAAACTCATGGACATAAACTTCTTTTTTTTCCCTCCATCAGCTGACTGTCAACTGTCAGTGGTGGCCAAGCAGCCCCGTAGCTCATTTTAAATAATCCCACTGCTCAATAATCATCATGGGCTCAGCAGGCCAGTGCAGCGATCGCGCCGGTGGTGAAGGAAGACGAGAATATTCTGGAGGCTAATCTTCCCTGACAGCATCATCAGCACATCATACCCGCAAACCATCTGCTCGACACGCATTCGCCGCAACGCACTAAAAACACAGAGTGCCAGAAAATCTTTCAGATTGTGTGGGTAATTATTTGTCTCATCCAATCTCTGGATAAACATCCATCGGTGCAAGAATGAGCATCGTTGGAGGAAATAACTCCTGCTTGAACCTGAATTATTCTAGAGTCGCACCATCGTGATGATTTAGAGGAAAAAGGATGATTTCTGTTCCGTGTTTACAGATGTTGTGGACAGGAAAGTGTTCCTCAGTTTCTGATCATTCATTTTCCCTCAGTGATTCAGGAAATTAAACAAGCTTCTATCAGAAGCACTGTTCATTCAAAGTCATGTAGTGGTAGAGAATTTACCAAGGATTTTAAATTCTTAATCTTTTTTAGATGAAAAAAAGGACATCAAAACCTTCTTCAGTTGATTTGGAAAAACTGGAAAAAATTTGGACATTTGCTTTGTTTTTCCTAATGGAAAAAATATCACATTTATGACCAAAAAAATGTCTCTGTAATCCAGATTTAAACTCTTCTTAAAGATCCAGCAGTAACGATGCAATCGTCATTGAATTGTCTCCTTTCTGTCTATTGGGAACTGACATTTTTAATGCATTGACGGTGTGAGTTTTCTTACGAATTAAAATTCCTGCATAGATCCTAAATAATTCAACAATATCACTGCCAAAAAAGCATAAATGTTAATTTCAGTGACTACATTACGTCCAATAGTGCTCTTCATTCTGGCAGATATAAATAGTCAGACACTTGAAGCGCTGCAAACCGCCACAGTGAAATCGAATCAGTATCGGAACATTTCAGGTGAAACAGATCAGATCAAAAAACCTAAAGTCACATCATACAGTTACTGCATAGTGACAGGAAACTGTTTTGTAATCAATTGATGGATCTTACACTTTTTTTGTAAAGGGTTTTTTTTCAATAAAGCTGACAGAGGTTCCCAACCTGGGGTCTGTCATACCGTTGAGGGGGGGGCGCTGAAATCACAGGGGGGTCAGAGGTGTTAAACATTAGATTTACACATTACAGAGAAGACACTAAAATACACTTCCCAGGCTTCAGAGTATGCTGTGTATTGCTGTTTGTTTGGAAGTTCTGGCTTTTGTGTGATGTGAGAGTGAATGTGAGCAAGCGACGACTGGCTTCACTCAAATGCAAATCAGAGACTAGCAGGGGAGTCGGCTGGCTTTAGGGCTGATTCAAAACTGTTTTGTGCTGACAAAACATCTTTGTGGGAGCACAAAAAAAAAGACAAATGCCAAAAAAAAATCCAGTTTGCGCCTCAGTTTGTTGATCTGTTTGTTGTCCTGTTCTCTTGCCAGAGCCAGGCGGAGGCTCACTACAAGGGGAACCGACATGCTCGCAGGGTGAAGGGGATTGAGACGTCCAAGACGCCTCGACTCCAAGATGGCGACAAGCAGCAGCCTGCACCTGCTGCCTCGCCCTCCCCACCAGGTCCAGCACCATCCAGTCCTGAGCCTGAGCCCACTCACAATAACCAGGGTGAGCATCACTATTCAGATGGGATGTTGTGGCCCTGCCGGCACACTTGGACTCATCTCGGACTTTTCTGAAGGGACATAACTCATTTTTTTTCCAGCGTTTTTTTCTATTTTTCCCGTGCTCACAGTTTTTGCAGCTTTTTTGTCTGTGCTGACGGCTGTGCAGCAGTGGATCATTTTGAGTCGCAGCTTCTGAGAGCGGTGACTGAATCATTTCTCCGGGAGTTGTGCGCTACAGAATATCAATTCTTCTGACCATAACACTCTTTTTAAAAGAGGGCTGGCGCTCTGCATCATAAATGCTGTTTTTCATCATTTCAGATCCAGAGCGACCACCAACATTCAGTCACTCATTCTCTGTGTCATCACTCACACATCCTGAAATTCAAAAGAATTTTTGGAGTTAGTCTGATGATAGACAAACAAACTAATCCTCCTGAAAACAAGGGAAGTGACTGACAAATGTTGCTAATTTTACACAGAGTTTCTACCCCGCATTTCGGTACCCAATTAAATAAAAACAACAGATAATAAAATACAAGTGCTGGGCTGATATTTGAACACGTTCACAGTGTTTTACTTCTTATTGCAGAGGATCAATATAGCACAAGTGATGCAAAATGTTTTTTGTTTTTTTAAACATTATAAGCATGAAACTAAAGTGTTAGGTCTTTGATTTGTTGTTGATTTTTTTTCCCTTACTATCGATTTATTGACCAGAGAACTTTCTGCTGTTTTGCAGATGAAGCTCAATCCTGCTCCAACTCGAAAGAGTCACCTTTGACCCCCAGCCGCCTTCCGACACCCACCATGTGCTCAGCAGACACGGAGTGCCCACTCTTGCCTTCCGGCAGCACACTTTTGCCGTCCTCCCCCTCCCCCACCGCGAGTCTCAGCAACCCGCCGGCAGAGCCGACAGCGGCCGCTCTCCCTGACACGCCGTCTCCGGCGCCCAGCCCGTCTTCGGGGGAGTCGGAGGAGGAGAAAGCCAAGAAGCTGCTCTACTGTTCCCTGTGCAAAGTAGCAGTTAATTCCCTCTCACAACTGGAGGCACATAATAAAGGTGAGTCTCACGTAGTACGCACATCATCGTGTGAGCATTATCAGATTATGCAGTTGAGTATAACCTTTAATACATCACAACACTGATGTCTGAACCGCCAACGAAATTAAAGAGGTGCTTTACTGCCACTTAGTGGCAAGATTGGCTGGATGAAAAAGCAACTCCTGTCACAGCAAGTGATGATAATAATGTAGAAGCTCAGTGTTTTGAATTCAGCTCATTTCCCACGAAGGACAAAAAAGAAACTGAATAAAATCGAAATGTTGAACTGTTTTCTAAAAAGTATTTTAATGTTGGAACAACCATACAAAACAAAACATCTGAGCTCCTGTCAGTGCTGATCAATGCTGGTGAAAAGTCCTCGAAGGACAACGTGTCATCTGTTTGACGCGTGATATGAGAAAGTTTACCTTCATATTCAGCATTTTTTTTTCTTGGTATTCTTTTCAGGTACCAAACACAAAACTATTCTGGAGGCTCGAAGTGGCTTGGGACCCATAAAGGCGTACCCCCGCCTGGGTCCCAAACCCAGCTCTGAGCAGGGGGGGGAGCTGTCCTCTGACCCCAACACTCAGGAACGCACCTTCCACTGTGAGATTTGCAACGTCAGAGTCAACTCCGAACTGCAGCTGAAACAGGTGAAAGACACGGACCCAAAGAAGCCACTGGAAATGTTGTAACTCAGTAGGATTAACGTTGGAACTCTGTCTTCTGTCACCTCATGTTACAGCATATATCCAGCCGGAGGCATCGGGACGGAGTTGCGGGGAAACCTAATCCTCTTCTCAGTCGGCACAAGAAGCGCACAGACTTCATGGTGAATATTCACTTTTTATTCCTCCTCATAAGATTAAACTTGTCTTTGGGATATTTTTTTGAAATACACACATTATTGTGGATTATTACTGAAGTTATTTCTTAGGGCAATTTCCCATTAGTACTTTCTCAGCTCGAGTCACTTGTTTCAGGGCATTTCTGCAAGAAAGAGCATCTGCTACTGAATATTGCTTTAGGAGCTACAGGCCCGCTGTCTCAGGCGAGCCAAGTCGAGGTAAAGACGTGACATCGATAGACTAAAGTGGTGATAAACCGAGCAGTTATTGTAACATCACCTCAGTGTCTTACTTTAATCGGTACTGTGGGTTACATTCAGACAACCAGTTTTCATTCCACTGTGATTGACCCCGCTCACGCTGAGGTGGGACGCAATAGTGATGATAACCAGTCTGAACTGTGTAGAGTAGAGCTGGATAGAGTGGAGTTGAGCTGTGTGAAGGGGAGAAGATACTCGTGGTGAAATACTGACACCTAACCTTTCCCGACTCTTTCAAAGGAACTTCCAAAAACTCTTGGAGCCGGACTTTTACCAAATCCACTGGCCGTTGCCGCGGCGATGGCAGCGGCAGCCTCCTCCAATCAGCTGGCGCTACGTCCTCCGGGCCCGGCCGCCCACCCGCACCCCCACCCCCACCACCACCTCCTACAGGGAACACCCCTCAGCCTGCTGAGGCCGGCCCCGGGCCCCATCCGCACCACGCACGGGCCAATCCTCTTCACTCCTTACTGATGGTGACAGAATGAGGCCGAATCAGGAAGAAGCACACTGTGAACGGGAGGCTGGCGACCGCGTGCCATCAAGAGCCAAATCAGCTGGTGCGGCTCCAGCTGGTGTTTCACCATCACAAAAAGACACTGAACATAAGTATGACCCTCCATGGTGCATTGTGTTGAGGTGTATGTTTCCATCCTCTCCAGATTCCCCTCGATCACTTTACTATCTGTGAACTGAGTCTGCAGGTAGTTTGAAGAGGAACTTACAAAACAAGCACGGACTGTCATGAGCATCCTTCCATCTGCAGTCGATCCAATAGCCTCATCCAACATATGATCCGCCACATCGAGACTGAAAACCCTACCTCTCCTACGTTTTCAATGTTCACCTCTGCAAAGATTCATTATAGCATTGATATTATCAAACAGGCTCTCTCGGGTTAGATATAGTAGTTGCCTCTGATGTTAGCTGGCCTCATACAGTAGCTGTCACAAGATATTGGATTGTACCACTGTAAATTTCTGCTTTTCTGGCCGATGAAGAGGAAAAAAAAAAATACCCACAACTTCCCTATTTCTCACTTCTGCAATTTGTGGCCAGCATAACTCTGCACACAAGTCTTCATTTTCACTGCTGACGGATAAAATCTATATTTACCTCTGTGGGTCAGGCATGGGAGGTCAAAGAGGAGAGGAGAATGATGTGAAAATTACTCAACGTCTTAAAACTGAAGCGATGTGCGCAACGGCTGCGTTTACGGCTCGTCAAATGTGGAGTTGCTGCAAGGAAAAATGAGGCAACTGGTGCACTATGCAGCTAACAGTGTTTGTTTTCATGGTCCGAGTACAATGCAATAAGGTTGGGTAAAGCTGAAGTGACAGAAAGCTGATGCTACGTTACTTTTCCTGGTGGAGATTCAATGCAGCCAGTTAAACTGTTTCCCTGTGGGCTCCCTGAAGCGCAAACAACAGCAGCCAGTTAGGAGAAAGTCTCACTAAGCACACAAATAAAGCTCTCTGATGAAAAGTCGTCATCGTATTCAAAATGATGTTTTTGTTTTTGTTTTTTTTTTATTTGTAACACATTGTGCTAAGGTCTAGTAGAAGCATTTCAACACTGTGAGCACAGCGGGACAATTCATGACTTCTGTAAACGGTGATGCGCCCACAATAACGAGACTGCATCTCACCACAATCCCATAGAAAGACCGAGGAAACAGTGGGATGACAGACACCAGCATTACGCTCTCAAAGGAAGACAAAAGGACCACAAACACAGATGAGTAGTTGTATGCAAAACAAAAACTAAACATATAAATATATTTAAAACAAAAAAAAAACTTTTTGATAGTGTTTTAGGTCTGTGTTGGGATAAAATAACAAGATGTTTAGTTCGTCTGCTCTGCCTCGTGTACTCCGACCCCACTTCACCCAAAGTAACCCAGTGAAACTCGTCACACAGACTTGTGAAACCTTAGAGGGAAGCTTTAGGAAACAGAAACTGTAGCAATACTTTAAGCACTCCTGCTAACTTTTCTTGTTAACTGCAATAAAAGAGAAAATGTCTAGAAATGTACTAAATGTTATTTAGGAGAGGTGTACTGAAACATTGCTGTAAATGTAGATTATGAGAAATTGTTCGGGCTTCCTAATTGTTGAAAATAAATGAAAATTATATATGAAACCATTAAACAGAATTCATGGTTGTAAGCAGTTGTCATTTGTGATTTTTTTTTTTTTTGTCGTTTCACGTTAAGAGATCATTTTTGAGGTCAAATGGCACAAAAATAAAGTCATATCATTTAACCTTAAGTTTGTTTGGAACATGCACCCACCAGAGGGTGCGAGTTGATTGGAGCATGACTTCATGTCACTGGTGATGAAAACGTGAAAACAGTAGAATATCTTTC
>JAUESE010000080.1:8933104-8943443 GCA_032274725.1 Malacoctenus triangulatus
TGTGTGTGTGTGTGTGTGTGTGTGTGTGTGTGTGTGTGTGTGTGTGTGTGTGTGTGTGTGTGTGTGTGTCTGCTGCATTTGGTCAGAGTAGTGTCGCAGTATTAGGGAAATGATTTTCTAAATCAGAGCAGCATCCCAAAAAAAGAGCAGCTCATATGAGAAATGTTGCCCTGCAGCAGGAACAAATGTTATTCCACGATGTGATGAGCAAATATTTTCATCTTTTTCTCTTAAGCTTGTTGCTCAGTAATCTATAAACCTCCTACTCTTAGTCTATCTAACCAAACACAAACTGTATTTTGTGGCAGGGAAACTGTTACTCATAATGATTCGATGCAAAATTACATGAACATGCAAACAGGGACATTTCAATGAAACAAAAAAGAGTTTACACTTAAGAGTCCACACTGGTAGGATCAAATATAGTTACCTAAGTGGCTAAAACTTCGACTGAAAGGCCCAAACAGTTGATTTACAGTTGAGCTGCGTCAGTAGACAGCCCCCATTCATCTAACTCTTCGTTTTCCAGACTAAAATCTCGTGGAGCTGCTGTAAATGTCTTTGGGTCTCTGGATTGTCGGGGGAGTCGGAGCACGCTGAGAAAAACCATGCAGAGGAAGAAAATGCAAACTCGACACAGAAAGGCAGAAAACTCTTTCAGGTGAAGTGTCGGTTGCTAAACCTGACTGGCTGATGTCTTCTCTGATCCAGAGAGACAACCCAATGCTACACTGAAAGTTGTATATTCATGTCTCTTTGGTTGCATTGACAGAGGACTAATTTGTTCAGGTTCAACTCTGACAGACAAGGTCAGTGAGCAGCGTCAAAGTACCACAGTCAACACGTCTTTATTACCGGCTGGACAGCAGGTTTGCTTTCAGCGACGGCCCTGATACTGTTTGAATTATAACATGATGACTTCAGGCATCAATGTTTTCTTGTATTTAACTCTACCTTTCTGATCTTTCTGTCAACACAAAAACAGAAAAAGCTCTCATGTCATACTGCTTTTTTTGCAACAATTGTAAATGGTTGATAACAAATAGTGAAAATCAGAAAAGGAACATCAGATCACTAAAAAATGTGTTGGAAATGCCAAAAAGAACAGACATTGTGACCTAACTGGGAAGAGTTAACATTAAACGACTAATTTCTACATTCCTCTTCTGGTTTGTGTACACATGTACTTTTCTATTCTATGTTCCTGGAAACACAAACTAGGAGTACCACTGTTATGTGGCGCAGTGGGACTGTTTTCAACAGTTTTCTAAGGAAAAGAATGTGAACGGTGACTCAGTGACTCTTGTGTTTCCATGATTCAGAGATCAATGGTGTGTTCAGAGACTCTGTAATCCAGATGTGACGTCTCCCCACTTCATGTTTCTGCTTCGCTGGAATCACATCCAGTTTTCTTCAAGTCATCAGCTACTGCAGCCTCGTCCGATCTGACCTATGACCTTTGGCGACTTTACAATGAAGACAAATAATAGTGGCCATAACCACTCTCACCACATGCACACAAATGTGCGTGAATGCCTGAAAATGGTTTTGTCCAAACAGTGCCGTTTGCTGCTTCCTTGAAGCACTTGATGCTGATTCCTTTTAACTACTAAAGTAGTAGAAATGGCCATATGTGGAGAGGTTTTAACAGATGGAAATCCTTGAAAGTTCTGTCAAAACAGAAGAAGTGTTGTGTCTAACAAACAAATTTAGGCAGTAAAAGCAGGAAAAGTGGCTCCGCTAACAGTAGAAATAAATCCAAACAGGTGGCAAATCGGCGTCCGCATCAAAAGAATTATGTCCTGCATCCTCCTGCATGCTGACGTAATGCCGTCAATAAAAAGTGAATAAAGATCTCACATAGTAGTGGAGCGTCCACGTACCTCTGACTTGAACAAAGCAGCAGCCACATTTACTGAGCAGTTTTCTGAACAGGTGCTGACACCCACAGCCCCGCTGGTGGTGACCTCCTCTCATGGTGATCCGCTGGTGCAGCCGGACTGAAGGCGATCACAGGCGAGCATAGTGCTGGACACGCATAGACGAGACCACATGCAACACGCGCTATTCCTGCAGCGGTCCCCCGAGGTGACGAGTGGAGAAGTGTGCAGCGAGCCCCACAGACATATTCCAGATGAGAAACCCCTGGGAGAAGAACGCGGCCACTATCCCATGATTTGATGCCAAGCGGCAGGAACAGCAGCCAGACAGACGGAGGAGCCCTGGAATCCTCCACCGCTCTCTGAGTCCGTGCGGTGACAGCGGGCAGAGATTATGAGAGGGACCAAAAGTGAGTGAGGGAGAGACAGCGAGGCAGCGAAGGGGGAGGGGCTGCGCGATGAGGGAGGGATGGTTGGTAGCATGCTGCACCAGCATCTGTTTCCCAGTCCCACCTTTCATTCCTCTTCCCTCCACTCCAGCTGACTGCCTGTCTCCCCTCCACCCACCCACGCCCTCTCCTTCTTTTCCTCTTCTCACTTGGGCTGATCTTCACACTTCAGTTACAGCATTCACAGTGACTGTGCATCAGATGGTGCTGCAGTGATCACTGTCGTCACCTCACAGAGAGAAAGTTGTTGGTCTCTGTGCTGAGTCTGCATGTTCTCCATGCAAGCATGTGTTTGAGTATCGACACGATCCCATTTTTAATAAACCTCACAGTAAATCCTCATGCTGTGATGAGTTTTTAATTGAACCATCTTCTCCTCTCCT
Source organism: Malacoctenus triangulatus (assembly GCA_032274725.1). Classification (NCBI taxonomy): domain Eukaryota; kingdom Metazoa; phylum Chordata; class Actinopteri; order Blenniiformes; family Labrisomidae; genus Malacoctenus; species Malacoctenus triangulatus. Next base: position 8,935,817 of record JAUESE010000080.1, read on the forward strand.
CTCTCTCTTTTTTTAAAGTCTTCTCCTCTTACCGGAGCGTTTCCTCTGCTGTGGAAAAAAAACAACATGTGGAAATATTCCACACACAGCGAACTGAGTGGACTGGATGGAGGCAGACTGATTTAATCTTAAAGCCAAGATTAAGTATTTATGACAAGATGATCTTCTGAGCACAGCTGTCCAGGCTTGTGGCAGCCGGTGATGTGATTCAAGGAGATTTATTCACAAACTCTTACGAAGCAAAACGTGGACAAAACTCAGCAAGGAACGGAAAAATAGAGAGAGCGTTTCGCTCTAAACGCAGCAACAGCTTCTATGTACACATGCTGCACCGTTAACCACATACAGGCCAGTCAGCAAACACTCGCGTCACGGGCGGACCAACACAACGATGGAATCTCAATCCACAGAGGACAGATTACAGCTATAAAAACATCAGAGGGCTCTCACTCGCTTGGCCATCAAGTTAAGCTTTTAAAAACTCTGCTGAAATGATGATCTCTCTGAGCTGGGCAGCACTGATCTCCCCACAAGATGGGATTATTATCTGTGCATGCATCTGTGAGCGGGTACACGCCTAATTAGTCAGTAATCAATTATCAGAATTAAGCAATGCCTTGCTTTTTGCATCTGAAGTCACTTTTGAATCTAAAAATATATTCACGGTGATCTCATTGCCAGACGAAATAAGGATGTGAAAGCTGCGCTCCTATCAAACAGCGCCCCACTCTGGGAGACATTGGCAATGCAGCACAGCTCACTTTGTCCGCTTTATTCACTGTTTTGGACGTCAGAAGTTAAATTCACCGTCGTACCGTCGCATCTTGCAGCCACGCTGGATTTTCTGGCCCACCCGAGCTTCCTGCTTCCCCCCGTCAGCAGTTTGTCTCTGCTGGTGTCTGAAACCTTCAAAGTGACACAGAAAAGGGAATGTCAGGGACTATAAGGGACTGAGCCAGAGGCGACATTTATCAGCATATGACACGGAGACTGACTGTTTAAGTAACAAGGCAGGTTAAATTAATCCTACATGTCACCAGTGATCTGTGGAACACTGATAAAGTAAGAAAAGCAAAATTACATTTGTTTACTTTTTCAGCAGCTTCTTGTTACACTGAGTTTACACTCACAGACTAATCGCTGCTGTAAAAACAGCAGCTAACATTAACTGGCACATTTTCCAAACAAGAAGCTTCCCTTATTAATATAATAACTTGTATATAAATTCATGAAATCAAACAATGTAAAATCCTATTCTGATTATAAACAAAGTTGCTGTGGTTTATTTCCAACCAATCACAATTAAAGATGAGTTTCTTCAACCGATCAAGTTTCATTTTGCATGAAGAGAGACTCGGAAAAGAAGGGAATATATTTCTACACTTAATCTATTCATTAAACGCGGTTCACGTTAACAAAAAAAGTCATGTTTTCTGTGTCTGGTAGTAAAAAGCAAACTAAGTTGGTACCTAAAAGATTTTTACACTCACTTTGTCGATGCTGAGTCTCTGGATGGTTTCACTCCTTCCTTGCAGAACTTTCAGGGTCTTCATTTTGTTTGTTTTCCTCTCAAGTTCCCTGCAAGTTACCCCAGTTGTTGTGTCTTTTCTTTGCTCCAACGTTGTCTTCTCCCTCTCTCATTCAAGAATGCTTAACCAGTGTTTTGCTGTTGTCGTTCATTGGTGACGACGGGCAAGAAAAAGCACCCAATTTCACACAAACATCTGCACCAAAGTGCTTGACACCAAACTAAAAGACAAAAGAGCTTCGCACCAGGTGTTTGTCTGCTTTGAGCACTGGGGTACAGCTGGTCATTTGCAGTCAGATCTTTCCTCAGGCCATTCAGGCTACGCGGGGTCAATTCATCCAGGCAGGTTCAGTCATGTCCGACAAAGCCAGAAGGCTAATTTCAGTGTGTGACATTTCTCAAAGCAGAAGTCAGCTCAAAATAGCCTCTGAAAAAAAGCTCCACATGTTTTGTTATTGATATAAAGTGAGACGGCTTTGTTGAGTAACCTCGCTTTGAGACCAAATGTACAGCTTCAATTTTTTTTTCTCATAAGAACAGTGTGGAGAAATAAATTCAACCCCCATCATGGCCCATATTTAAGCAAAGTCTTAAAAAAAAAAAAAACGTATGAAGGCTCAAATCTGAGACCAGAGGCGAACAGCAGAGTGGAGGACCACCATCCTGTGCTAAATGTGAGAAACAGCATCACTCCCGTGGTCTCGGTTTTGCTGTCTGTGTCACTTCTTTGCTCCTGGACTCCGTCCCGCCTGTTCAGAGCGAGATGGCCACATCTGATGGGATTTGATGGCCTGCTAATAAGTCTTAACAATTAATTACACTCATCTGATTTAGAAAGCTTACAGTAAACAATTTATCCCCTTTAATGAGGATTAGAGATTCATTACAGATGATTATATTAGACTTAATGTAGTTTTGTGAATTAATCTTGGACAGAATGTGATATTTCAGAATGTGCCGTTTTTTTAACTGGTATTTTTTCAGTTTGAGCTCTCATTTATTTATGGTAGGACTGTGTGTTGAAGTTGGGCCCAAGTCTTTGATTGGTTCATCTCGTGACATCCCCAAAACACACCTTTAAAGACAGCCAAGTTAAATTATGCACTATACGCTAAACTCAGCATATTCAGTAGAAAAAGATGATGTGGTCACTTGCAACCTGCACTCAGGACTCCGTGTATGAATAATTCAATAAATCTGAAGAGTTGAAAATGACATGAAACTGCAAGAAACTATCTTCAGCTAAGCTTGTAAAAAAAAAAGCAGGTATAAGTAGCTGGGAGAAAGCACAACATGGCTGCTGAAAGATGAAAATGGGCAGAGCGGAGAGTAATCCACTCCATAAAGCTGCTGTAAGTGGGATGAGCTAAGCATAGGAGATGAACACACAGCGTCTCCGAGGAGACTCCTCCTCTTGGTTTTATGTCATCGCGGCAGTCTGAGGGATGGAAATTGGTAAAGTACCTTTATTTACAGGCCCAGAGGAAACTGTGACAGCCGCCGTGAAAACACGAGCACGAGTGTCGGACGGAGCCACAAATCATTCACGAGGGTCCGACTCGACGAGTCAATCCAACTGCAACTCCAGCTGAGTGACAAGGCTTGATAGTAAGTGTGTTTACTGTGTGTTTGTACAAATAGTATCTGTAGAATGCAGTGTCGCAGGGCAGTAGAAGTTGTGGTCATGCGTTTGAGTTTTCATTTCTTGATTTTAGTTTCATGAACTGTGATCACACTTTGCTCTGTGGCATATATCAGTGTGTTTAAAAATGGATGTGTTCAGGCCAAAAAAGTTCATAGTGAACTGAGTGAATGTCAAAACAGCGGCACGAAACAGCTGACTGTGAACTTATTTCCGCCTAAACGTTTATTAATCAAATTTCTGTGGTTGTCTCTTCAGCACAGTTCTGCAAAACTGTTTTGCTGAAACAGCAGATTTAAAAAACAAACAAAAATGCCCAAAAAAACAGTATTATAAGTATTTCGATGCCAGTGTTGACTTTACGACGAAGTAAAAGTGTAAAAACATGAGTTTAGCCAGGCCACATGTGACTGTGGCATTGTGAGGGGAGGGGGGGGGGGGTTGTTCCTCTTTTAGCCCTGCTGTATGTTCAGCTGGGCATTTAAATGCTGATCCAGTTACTCAACAGTGCAGAAAGACTGAGCTCATAACACCACACCTCCATGACACACACACACACATACACATACACCACACACTCATAATCCCCGATACTGATTCTGTCAATCCATCAACAAGCAGACTTCTGATGCTTCACGGAGGCAGATGAGGAGTCTGACATGCACCATGTTGTGATTCACCAGCAGCTCAATGCCCACAATGAGCAGATGATTTGAAGTCAGCATTATATATAATTATTTTGCTTTCCAGGGGGAGAAATAAATCCTCCGAGTTTCTGTCTCTAGAGTACACCTGATTGCACCTTTGTTGCTATAGACAACATCCAGAAGCTTCTGCCGACCAGTTTCTATTTTTGATGTTGTTGCAGATGTAACCAAAAGAAAACAGTCCCAGCTCACCTGCTCTGTTGGAAGATGGCCACCGCGGCGGAGGACCCCCACCTGGGCTCAGGCCCCGACGATGACGGCGACGCGTCCCTGTCGGAGGGCGGCTCCGACTCGGACAGCATCCTCTCCGATGACTCGGTGCTTCCCGACTACACGCTGGGGATGGCCAACGGGGGCGCCACCTCAACGCTGTACCAAGCCTGCGCCCGCAACGAGCCCACCTCACTGCGTAAAATCCTGGAGCGAGGCGTCACCAAGGAGGAGGTGATGGAGCTGGACATCAACAGCTGGGTGAGACTCGCCTTTAAACAGACCTGAGCTGTAAGCAGAAAGTTTTTGGCCTCCTTCACTGTTCACTGATCCGTGTTGTTGACTGGCGCCAACAGAACGGCCTGATGGTGGCCTGCTGCAAAGGCTTCCTGGACATCGTTTACGGGCTTCACAACTGTCCCTTCATAGAGATAAATCACCAGGACAATGAAGGCAACACTGCACTGATGATTGCATCGCAGGCAGGTGGGTCAAACCTACAGAGAGGAACGAGAAGAAAGATTCAAGTTAGTCAGTAGTTTCGGGGGTTTTTTGACCATTTAAGAACGTGAGTTGTGGTCATGCGCCTGTATTACCTTTAGTCTTCAATGTGCTGACTAAATATACTCACTTTGCCTTCTGTGAACTGTGAACCAGGAATTTCTGCTCGTCTGATCTCGATCTGTGCCGTGTTTTCACTGCAGGACACGTCAGCACAGTGACGTACCTCCTCAACTACTATCCCGGCATCGACACCGAGACGAGAGACTGTCGAGGTTTCACGGCGCTCATCAAAGCCGCCATGACTGGACGCAATGACGTGGTGGCAGCGCTCGTTATGGCCGGTACGTGAGGAGATTGAAGCACAGCTGTGAACTTTCTGACAAGCGCTTTTCCAATGAATGTGTCAACCTTTGTCAGTATTATCGAAACTGCATCAATCATACACAAAATAACACTTGTTACGTGAAGCACTGGGAACATTGAAACAAAATCTAAGTTCATCTCTTCAATTCTAGGGTCAATTTGACAACCAATGAAAAAAAATCCAACAGGCCTTCACAGTTGTCTGAAAACACATCCACAGAAAATTAAACAAGAAACCTGTTTATCAGAGAAGTTTTCTTTTGAACTTTCGTAAAAACTATTGCTTTTTGTTGTCATCCTGCATTAATGCCGGCATGCTGATGACATCACAGTATGTGACATTTTTAACACATTTTGTCATTCATTCTCTCTTTATAAGGCTACATATGTTGTAAACTTGTAGCACCTTATACTGACATACACTGAAAAAAGTGACCATCCTAATTTATATATCTCTTAATCGAAAAAAGTCCTTCGCTTCAAAAGAGCCACAAATGTTGGACTGAAATAATTCAGAAGACACAGAGACCTTGAAATTAGCTAGAAGATTCACTCTCCCAATCTGGAAGTGAAAAGACGGTTTGCATTGAAATGAGAAAAATCTACAAGGTGGGATGTTTATTCTTTGCGGTGTAGGACCCTGTCTGCAATACAGAAACCTACTATTTACTGTGATTATTATCAGCATAAATCAAAAAGGGAAACTGAGTGCGACGAACAATAAAAGATCAAATCAATACAAACTGTTTTGAGTGTTTGCAAATGTTTGTTTAAATGACAAGAAGCACAAATGGACAAAAAAAAAGGTTTGCTGCACATGTTTGCCTGCACATTTGTTTAAGCTCTCAGAACTAAGTTGACACAGCTTTAAACTTTGAGCATGTTGTGCACCCGCGCAGAAACTGGTCTTCTGGGGTATTATTAGACCGCAATGTGAAACTGTGACGTTAGCTCATTACAGCTCTCCCACAGCTTTAAACGAGCAGGTACAGCAGCGGCGGTGAGAACAGCTGACCCCGTGGTTTACCTGTCCATATTTGAAGCCCGCGAGTGAACGTGCGCGTGACGCCAGACCGGTTTAAAGGATCATTCTGAGGACATTACGGCATCTTAACAGCCCACTCCCGAGTAATCTGTGATTTACTAGTCTTGCTGGATGCTTGTAGATTAGCCGTCTGTTTATTTTTAGACTGCACGTTCACTAAAATCTGAGTCATAACAGAAAGACAAAAAAAAAAAGACTAAATTAATTCAGGTCGTTTAGAGGAATTTGAATGAACTGAATGAGAAGAAATCAGCCTTCTAATGTAAAACCTTTCTGTTTTTGCATGAGCACTAGGATGCATTTCACCTTGAAGTTTTAGGCTCCTTGTGAAAGCTGAGGCTCAGTTCTATCCGATTGAAACTAGATGTGAAACCATTATCAATTTGACTCATCTCAGCTCTGGTGTTTGTGTTCCTCTGCTGTGTTTTGCTTCCAGGGGCCGACATCCACGCAGTGGATGGTGCACGAGGGAAATGTGCTCGAGACTGGGCACTGAAAACGGGCCGCTACGAGACCCTGTTTCGCCTGCGGCGCCTGAACATGCGTCCGAGAGCCGAGCAGTTCTGCGAGAGTTACGTTCCCGAATGGCCCGAGCTCAAACAGCGCGTGGCCCGAGCCACGGCCGAGAAAAGCTCCACGGAGAAGATCACCCAGCGGCTCAAGAACACCTTCGGGTTCAGGTTGCCTCGCGACCCCGAGGACAACGGGGTCTTGGACCACATGGTGCGCATCACCACCAGCGTCCACAGTCCTCTCATCCTCACTGGCTGCCGTCCCCTCTGTCCTACGAGCCCCCCGGAGGTGGGGAAGAGGAGGCTGGCCGTGCCGGAGCTGGTGAAGCAGCACAAGGAGAAGGACCTGGAGGAGAGCTCCGTGTGCCACAGCAACGGCTCGGTGTCGCAAACCATCCCCTCCATCCACTCGGCCGAGTCCATCGCCGCCACGTGCTGCGCCGACACCCAACGGCGAGGCAGCATCCTCTCGCTGGCGTCCACCAAAGTCGCTTCAACGTTCATCCCCCGCAGCATGGCGAGGAGGAACAGCGTGTTCCCCTCCGGCTGCATCCCCAAGATCAACGTCAGCAGGCCTTCGGAGGCCACGCCAAAGAAAGAGAAGAAGAAGAAGAAGAAGAGCAAGGGCTTCCTGGAACCACCAAAGTGGAAGTACAAGGAGATCAGGGAGGAGAAGAAGAAAGAGAAGAAGAAGACTGAAATGGAAAAGGAAGGGAAAGAGAAGAAGGAGAAGAAAAACGCAGCAAAGGAAGCAAAGAAGTCCAAAAACTGAGACGTTGGATAAAGGGCTGTTCTCCAGCAATAACCATCTTTTCAAGAAGAATGTGCTTTTTAAGATGTATTTAACTCAGGGAATAAAATGTTGGAACCAAATATAAGACAGATTGAACAGGACTGAGAGCGGACGAGAAATGAGAACTGCAAAGACTCTTGAGGAGACATTTGAAGCTTTTAGACTTATGTTGAGATTAACATGAATATTACCAGTAGAACAGAAAAAAGGGTTTATTTTTTTAAACAAATCTAAAACTTAGACTTAAAAAAAACTGATGGAAACTTTTTGTCATTATGATGCATCAAACCCATGTTTACTCACTTATTCTCGCAAACGCAGTA
>JAUESE010000080.1:8957713-8968857 GCA_032274725.1 Malacoctenus triangulatus
GAGGTTCCAAATGCCATCATTTGATAAATCACGAGTAAAAATACTTATGGGCAGACACATGAGAGGAATTACAGAGACAGAAGTAAATAAAGCACTTTAACTTACTATGACATCAAATTTGGAGTAAATGTCCACAACTCGACCTGCAAGACAGATAAAGCACAATAAATGATCAAACTGGTGTTTCTAAGAATTCAATGATCGGTGCTAAGTCTCCACAAATACCGTCTACACACCTTTGTCGTCTACAACGGGGAGCGCCGACACTCTCTGCTCGACAAAGATGCCGAGTGCCGTGTAGAGCGGCGTGTCTGTGCGGACCACCGCTATGTTGTGGAATGTCCCGATGTTCATTTCCTCTAAAGTCTGCCTGAGGAATGAGGGCTTTGGCATCTCTGATATCTGAAGACCAAATCAAGATAGGAAAGGAGAAGTCAGCATATTCTTTGTGCTACACTCACACTCTCAGACGCACAAACAATGGGAATGTTTGAGATGGCAGCAGGAAGGAGGGAAGCTGGGCCACTCACGAAAAGCTTCAGGAACTTGAGAATCCTCTTGTGTGTGAGAATATACAGCGTGTTACCCGTCAGCGGGTCGATGACGGGCAGTCTGTGGATCTTGTTCTTCAGCAGAGACGATACAGCATCATACAAACTGTGACATGGAGAAAGTATGAGGCATTCAATAAGGTTGGTTGTCGATACCTTTTCGCAATCAAAGAAATTAATTTAAAAGAATAAAAGGACATTTTAATGCTTCATTGTGACTCACCTTGCATTGGGAGATATGCTAACCAAAGGCTTGAAGGAGTCCTGAAGATACAGCTCTAATGTAAACAGAAACAAACAGAGTAATTTACTTTAGGATTACCTGAGGAAATGACATCATATCTTCAATAAATATTCTCACCTCTCCAGGTTTCAATTTTGTGCTCCTCAAGTTCATAGATCTGAACCTAAAAGGAAGCAGAAATCAACATAAGCTAATGGGACAACAAAGAATCAAGAAATTATGTTCAACAACTAATTCGTTCGAATCTTTTTTTTCGGTAAAAATTCAGACTTTTGATGTTTGAGCCTCGATTTGCTACATCGACACAGAAACCATCTTACCAAGGGAGATTTGTAATAGCGATGAAGAATGTTAATGAAGTCTGTGATGGTGAGCATGCCTGCAGAACGCAACAAAAACATTATTCACATTGGTGAATTCTTATACTGCTTTATATTTTAATCGGTGAGTGAAACAGAAAGTCTCTTACCCACAAAGCACTGCTTCTTACTGTCCCAGAGAGGGGCGGCCCTCACTCCATTAGAAACAAGTGCAAAAAAGGCTTTTTTCACCTGAAAGATGACACGAAACCTTCAGGTCATACTGGTGAGTGAAACACAGACTGGATCGAGTGCTGTGCTAGACTTTTCCTTTACCTGTAATGACGTATCAAACACAACTAGTTTGGAGCTGGTGGGAACGAGATCATAACATCTGTGGGACTTCATGAACCTGGTGTACACATTGTGCTCTGGGTCTGAGACACACAGGAGAGAAACCAATGAGCAAACAGTTTGCACACATCAACATTTGTGAGAGTGAAATCACAAAGGTTCCCACGAGCCTTTCACCTTCGATCACTGGCTCCTTTTTGCCCTCAAAGTCATCAATGGTTGCTGGAATCTGAGACAAGAGGACAGAGATCAATTAAGCCCAGTTCATCTTGGTGCACAATCAGACAGTTTTTATGATGTAAAAATATATTATGATGATGATAAACATTGAGTTATAGATAAACAACTAACCCTAACTCTAAGTTTGAGTGAAACCTTAAATGACCTCTGAGGCCTTGAAAAAAAGTGAGAGTGTGAAGTAGACATAAACATCATTGGTAGTGAATTGTATTGGTTTCAGAATGAATTATCAGGCATCATAAACCCAGAAAATGTGGCGTCTGGAAAACAAAAGACTTCACATTAAATTAAAAAAATGAATGAATAAATAAGGTTTCACGGGTTAAAATAAATCCAAGGAGAGTTGGTTGTAAGCTTTATCAAAAGATGCCTTATTTATTATTGTAATACCTGGTGCAGAAAAGACAACGAGAGGAGAAACGTTGGTCAATGTAAATGTAACTTCATTAAAGATGAGCAGCAACTCTACAAACTGTCCTTCCACTTACAATCGACATGTCTGACCGTCTTTAAAGTTTTAATCCAACACGTCAGCAGCTGTCTGAGACGACACAACTCGCTTCATTGACTCCAACAGGATGGAGCTGACTGCACTTTGTAACTCACATCTAGTCTGCAGCCCAACTGGTTCGTTAAACATCAAACTGTGACGGAGTGAATAAGTTACTAACGACTAGCAGACCCTGCACTGACTTTACTGTCACTGGTGACCAAACTGACCATTTCTTGTTCGATCCCAAACGTGTGATAAAGCTGAATAGCGGCACTTGGTTCACAACTGCGTCCGAAATGTTAGCATCCTGTTAGCTAGCGCGTCACACAATCTGTTGACATTAGACAGTGGAGGTGACTTACGGAGACTGACGGGGAGACACAATGGAAAGCATAGCATCATATATCGATAGCTACAGCCCAAACAATCAGGCTGAAACTGGGAATAAAGTGGCTGACTATATGCGTGGACACCCCACCGGTTGATAAACGTAACTATCAAGCGGTGAGTCCACAACCACTCTTCTAACAGTTAGCTCGCCAGCTAGCTGCTACCGTTAGCATATTCGTTAAAGTCAGGTTAGTTGATTTGGTCGACAGATGAGGAGGGTTTTTTTTTTCATTCGGTAAAATGTCGAGCCAGACGAGCTGCAGAAAAGCCGGATGACTTACACACTCCATCTTCCATGAGCTGGATGGTCTTCCTGGAGCCGGGTGATGAGCGACTGGCTGTCAGGATCTCACCAAACCACGCAGCTCTTCCGCTTTAACTTCAGACCAACAACACGATTCACCGTCTTTACCGTAATACACTGAAGATCCCGCAACGACACCGAGGGAGTGTGTGTTTGTCATCTTATCTGGCTTCACACAGACCAGTTATTCCACTCATGCTCTGAACAAGAACAATTGTGATAGAGTTTGTGATTCAGGGAAGTATTTTTGTCTTGTGTTGTGTTTGTATTTTTGTTTTTGGTTCTGTGGCTCTTAAAAAAAGCCTGAAACCCTTTCCCCAAATTGCCATTTAGAAAACGTTTGAATGTACAATATTAATGCCGTATACTTTTCTGTGGTGGAAAATGTGGCATCACTTTTAGACACATAATTTTGACCCAGTGCAACAATTATTTAAATCATTGTTTAGGGTGGGACTTTAAAAGTAGCTTTGTCAATCATCACATATGAAAAGTTGTATCTTGTTCTGACTTTAAACTGAGCAAAAATTTCTTCTACTGATTCATGTTTGACCTTCCTGCCTTGTCAAAATTTATTCAGAATATATTGGATTTCTTAAGCAAAATTCTACTTAGCTTTTGATGGAAATTGAAATAAGAAAATATCCTGAAAAGTACATTGAATATTGAATATAGATCGCACACAAATAGAGGGAGTCACATTAAAGAGACACGTCAAATGAGAGACAGATTTATTTATATACAAAACTGTTTACAGCAAGATTTCTGAATCAACAGTGACACACATGAGAATATTGGTGTTCAGGTGCACAACACCTGCACCCATGGTGTCAAGTCGACAGAAGGGGGAAAAAAACCCTTGTAGAGCACCTTGAGTTATGAGAGGAAGCAGATGAGGGAGTCTGAACAACTGTAAGGCACAAGACACAGCGTCACCAGCTTCTGTTTAACCATCATCATTCAGCTACTCACTCAGCACAGCACTTTATAAAAAAAAAATACAAATACCTTCTACAGGTACAACAATCTTTAGGGGGGAAATAACTTCTGTCTTGTCCTTGTAAGGCTGTTGGATCTGAGACACATGAAGGATTTTAAGTTTCTGGAAAGTCCAATTTGAATTTGGAAACATATTGCATGAAACTTGGGATCGGCTCAGTCGAGCCTGCATGAAGCATCAAATCAAAACTGTGAATCTGATTTGCTAATCTAATTGTGGACCTCAGCCACTTAAATACTCATGTAATGTTAAAAGGTCATTTAAAATTTTAAACTCAACAATATTCATAATTATAATGCACATACAATCATTTAATGTAATTAGGATACTGTCGGGAACACAAATTTGCACCACTCAAGATACAACCAAAAGTACCAAACCAATTTCTAAGATCCTATTTCATTGTGTAAAAAAAAAAAAGGCCATAATTGGTAAATCGCAAAAAAAAACTCTAATCCAATCTATACTAACTTTCTCTGAATACTGTCCATAAGATAACATCTTTATTACAGTTATTGATGAGAAATGAAACTGTCGTAACAAAAACAAACTGTAGAAACAAAGTGAAACTGTAGGAAAAAAAACGGAGGTCTATATGCTTAAGATGAGAGTCGTTAAATATACATGAAGAGAATCCTGTGCCATGGACGCACAGCTCCAAAGTTCATTGGTAAAAGGTACCTGAAAAAAGTTGATAAGAAATTACAGCGAGATCTCATGGGAGTTCTCATTATAGGATGTATGAGAGAATACACCATTTGTGAGAAATGGTGACACTTGACCGCCACTTTTGAAGCAACGTGAACTGTGACTGCGTCGCTGCTGAAGACACGCTGATAAATCGCATATCCATTTCAAACAGCCTCCACTGTACATGAGGACCACACCCCATTCATTTGACGTTTCCCAATGATACCTCAAACATAAAGAAAATGGTACTATTAGGTTGAACAAAAATGTTTTTCTAATCATGTGTTGTTTCCTGAGCTTCTGGCTCAACTCAAAATTGAAGATCACATCCAATTACAAGATACATTTCTATATTTAACGAAAGGGTTCACTGAAGGTGCATCTCTGTTTAGGACTGGAGATTCTTTCCTGCTTCTAGAACTCTTCATGCTGTGGTTACAATTTGTGAGATAGCAACTGTTTGACCGGTCGCTTTGCTATGGAAATCAATCTGGTGTCACGATGGAGCAGAAGAAAAAGAAAGTTCCACTGCAGTGTCTTGGTGTCGGTGAGGTCACGATTGGTGAGCTGGTGAAGTTGTGCCTCCTGCCTTCAGTAAATAGGCTTACTGAGGTCCTGGATACACTCTCACATCACAGCGCACTTCTTGTCCTCCTGGGGCGCGTTGCCGTCCGCTTTCTCCATCTCCAAAATGATGCGCTTGAAAACCTCCACAGCAGTCTGCATGACAGAAATACCATCGTCAGAGTGTGAATCTGCATCAGAGACAACATGTGGACTGCGTTGCTGCGCTAAAGTCCAGAGTGAGGATTCAACAGGTCGATCATTACGTCGTTCTCCTTGGCTGACGACTCCATGAACGCAGCACCCCAGGAATCGGCTAGTTTCTTTCCCTCCTCAGGTTTGATCACCCTGGTGAGTTATAACAATGAAACCATCTTTAATTTGGCGTCATGTCAATGACAAAGAAAACCCCAAAAAGTTGATGAAATGGGATGCAACTAAGTTGCTATTGTAACAAGTTAGCTTATAATTAAAGACTGATGAGGCTTCTAGTTTACCTTTCCATGTGGAGATCTTTCTTGTTTCCAACAAGAACAGTTGGGGCCCTAAAGAAAAACCCAGACCATTTTGGTTAAAAGCGTCAGACAAAAGCATTTTTGGCAAAACCCTAAAACCAATAATCAGGAAAACTTACTGCATCTGCCCAACCATGTCTAGCAGCTTGTCGTGTAGAGCCTTCACAACTTCAAAACTGAACAGAGACAAGGTTATATTACAACACTGATTTCACAGAGAAGATTAACTTTTTCAGATACACCTGTAGCTTCAAATGAGGAAAGAAACTTTGTGGTTTCAGTAAATTGCAAACATACATGAGTACAAGGTTAAAGGGCAATGGCCATAAACAAAATTAAACTCTATAAAAGCAAGAAAAATAATGATTACATTCTCAGAGAGCACATAAATGAAAAAGAAAATGGTACCATTGCCACGTTGTTGATTGCGTGTTCCTTTTGTAACATACACAGATTCAATGGGAAACCATTCGCTCACCTTTTCATGGAAGTCACTGAATAGACAAGGACATAGCCATGGATGTCCATCGAGTGGGACTGTGGAAAAATTGAGTACTCGTCCTACAAGTTGAAAACAGATATGATGTCACTGGATTTACTGTCAAATTGACAAAGAGTTTGCTTTCACTTAATAAAACAATGAAATATGAGTCAATGAAGAAGGCCTAAAGTTATTTTCAATCAGAACAGATAAAAAGAGTTGACTCCAGAGAGCAGTAGGATAGAGTACAGCTTGTGCCAGTTTCAGTGTTAGATAACTTACTTGTCCAGCTGTATCAACTAGCTGCAGATTGAAGTCCTGGCCATTCACACTGACCATTTTGTTAAAGGCTGGGAAAAAGGGTGGAGCAGATTCATCACCGTTATCAAATAAACTCCAAAATAATTCTATTACCATCAAATGAGTACAATCAACGACAACACTTACTATTTTCGATGGTTGGATCATAGGAGTCGACAAATTGGCCTTCCACAAACTGTATAGTGAGAGACGACTTTCCTGTGAAAGTTAAAAAACACACCATTTGTGAGCATTTTGAAAAGTCATTTCAGTCTTTGCTCCCTCCACTCAGCAGAAGATTTAATTTCATCTGAAAAATGACAGAGCATAAAGGAGCCCATCAAACCAGTCGGTAGAATTAACCATACATTTTAAAAGCTTCTATCAAATGCCAACATGGAGGTTAACTAAATTCTCCAGCTGTTTGAAAACAAAAGTAAAAGTTTGTTAGTGAGTATGGCCCCTTGTGATGAATCATCTGTTTTCCAGGGGGGCTCCAACAACAGTCTGATCATTTTGAAAATATAATCCCAAACATATTTATTCACAAACATTTTCCTCCTGTTGAAATGATTTCAATTTGAGCAGTTGCAACGATGGTTCTGTGTTTTAGTTGCACTTTTAACAAATGGGAGGCTGAGTTTATTCTCCTATTAAAGTAAGTTTTTGGGAGCAGCTAAATGTTCACAAATCACACTGGACGGACGCCTTTTTTAAGTTAAGTCAGGAAGCCCTTGTCTGAAGTGAATCTACTAACTCCGGTTTGATGCACGTTACTTATTTGTACATAAACTTCTGCGATCAAGAAATGCTCGCGTAGCCCCAGTTTTTCTCTTCTGTAGTACAATAACAGGCTAAACGAGGATTGTTTTTAGTGCTAACCTCCGGGGTAAACAGGTAACACAAACAAACTTGAACAAAGGTGAGCTGGCGTGACTGTTGTCAGTTGGGGAGGAAAACAAAGCCTGGCTGTTAGCGTGTTAGCTCAACGTTAGCTTGGCACGAGCTCGAGCGCTGTACTCACCTACAGACCGGTAACCTATAACGGCGATCTTTCGGTATTTTGGCTGAGGCATGATAGAAGAAAAAACGCGGTTTAATGTGTAGTACTAGTGTCTTCAGGCGCGCAGTTTTACTATCCAAACAAACTTTTTTTTAACGCCACATTCGTCTGACGTCACGTGACAACAACAAACTTTTTCGGAGCTGCCGCTCGAGCTCCGCTGGGCCTCAAAGCTGCTATTTAAAGAGTTCAACAACCGCGCTCACAACCACTAGGTATCTCACAAACTATATCGCCGCGCGTCCTGCGTGGTCTCCGATATCGATAGCCGATTACTAGTGACGAGATTTACGTTTCGCCCGAAAAATGGAAACGAAAGAAAAATACGCTGGTTCAACGCGGTCGCGATCCGAGAGTCAAACTGACGGAAATTGTCATTGTGTAAGCACACCGTCGTAAAACCAGCCGAGACGTCACCACTGACATGGACGCGCATTCAGGCCAAACCGTTCGGCATAGGTCAGTGTGTGTGTACGCCCCAGCATGTTCCTGACCGCCACCCTGCTCGGACTGTTCCAGACGGACTTTCGGGCTGCGGGCTGAAAATCCGAAGTCCTTCAAATCAACAAGTGAGGGTTTTCCATGCTCTCCATCTCTGCCGTGACACGTCTCACTCGCAAAAAACACGTGTTCAAACACATATAAACACGACAGCGATGGAGGAAGTAATCAGACATTTTTAAACATATAGGACATTTCATATAAAATGTATGTTGTTTGTCATTATTTCTTGCATATTTGCATTCCACATCTATTCTTCTATATTTTCACAGACACATTTTATTAGTTTCCCACAAGGCAAATGATTAAGATCCCAACTGTTTCCAAGCCTGCTGTTTGTAATTTATGTATCTAAAAAAAATAAAAAATCTAAAGTTTCAAAAAATATTTTGTTTTTATTATCAGATCTTTTCCATCTGTATTTAAAAAAACATGTTTCAAGATAGTTTCGCAACTGAGACAATTAAAGCTTATTTGGAAATGCTTGTTCATTGACGCTCCAGAACACAGATGTCCAAAAACAGTATTGAGTAAAATAATATTGCTGACCACTTTTACATCAATTGAATCATTCTTTGGGTCAGCGCTTACTGTCTGACACTGGTTAAGAGTCTGTGTCGACCTGGAAAAAGTAATTACTATTCTGAGGAAAAACATTAACTAACAGACTATCAACTCAGTTGACTTCATTACACGGACTGTGGCTTGCTCGGTTGAGTGGGTTGGCAGTCCCATCCCCCATCTCATCCTGTCAGTGTGTCCAAGTTCCTTTGATCAAGACACTGAACTGTATTGCCATCCAAAAAAGCAATTTTCCTTAACTTTTGCAACAATTTGAATGACAAAAAGTGTGTTTCACATTAATAATGCCCATATAGGAGCCAGAATGCACTCTGAAACACTATGCTCTTTGAACTTGAAAAAATACATCTAAATATCCACATAAAAACTGAAATGTCCAAACATCAAAACAATAGCTGATGGAATATGGTGAATAGTTTTCCTTGAATTTGGCTAAACTGGAGGTTTATCACACAGCATTACACTGGCTGGGCGATTAAACGTTATTGTTTAACATGGTGTGCACACTTATTTTTCTTTCTGGTTCCTTCAGACAAGTCTTGCCTATCGCTGTCACACTAATTTAAGTTGTATGAATCTTATTCTCGATTTTTTTAAAAAACAGATAAACCAGCGTTTGCTTTGTAACCCGGAAATGGTTTAAACGGGAGGTAAACCCTGCCGGGGATGGAGCCGTCATAAACAGGCAGATGAGAATACAGAATAACTTAATTGAAGCGGCCCTGACAGGGACAGGTAATGTAATCTGTATCGGAGGATGGGTCAGATTTAAAAGTACTTCACTTCACCCGGCCTCCGCCTTGTCATTCTTACAAAAGTTAGCTGTGAGGCGTCAAGGCGCGTAGGCTCGCGAGCTACCCGTTAGCTGGCTAGGAGTAGCATTTTGGGTGGCGGTGGCTGCCATAGCAACCGTTTAAGAAACATTAGCCGTAGCGCTAGCCAGCTACGATAGTTCAGGCTAATGTGGGTTTGTTATGCTAGGCTTAAGCACGACGTCGATGAGACTTATATTCCCCTGTTTGTCAAATCATGCCCAAAGTCAATGATATATACTTGCGTCATTGCCTATAGTAAAGAGTTTTGAATTTGCTCCATGCTTTCCACCAATCTGTCGATGATGGCAGACTGCTGTAACGTTGGGTTTTTAGCTAACTTGGCCAGCGGTATTTTCCATCAGATGCAGTTGAAGGCTAACGTTAGCTACCGAGGCCGTAAACTTAGGTTACACCAATGGTAACGCTGTATAAAAAGCGACAGTGCTTTCTTTCTATAAAGTGATTCGGGGTTGTCATTGAACAGTGTTAAACGAGCTGACACTTAGCGACATTGACTTGAAGTTACTTCAAAACTGTCGCTCAAATTGACACTGATGTAGGCTGTGGCTGGCCAAGATGGAGTGCTAACTTAGCCCCGAATGTTTGTGTTATTTTGCCCATAACTGAAACTTTTTAACGCTTCAAACATTAAGCTAATGTTGTGGTGCAGGGTCGTCACATATGATTTAGATCGTTGTTATTTACACTTGTGTTTAGTGATTACTTCCCAGAATTGTCCGTTTAAAAGTTAAAGTTGACTTACATGACAGGACAGCTCCACTATACAGACCTAAATTTTTTTTAAACCTTTGTTTGTTTTTGTCTTTATGTTGTACCCAGGGAAATTGAAATTCTTGTAATATCTTCATGAATCTGTGCTTTGAGAGACAATTCACAGCAGCTCTAACAAATGTGATTTCAGTACTCATCTTGATCTAGTATGGATGTTGATGACTGCAATGGCCGATCTTACATGTCAGGTACAAGCATTACATTTTGTTGATATAATATTTTTATTGGTTGGCATATTGACCAAAGGAAGCTTCTGCTATTGTTTTCTTTTGGGTTTCAGCAAGTGGAGAATCTTCAATGGAGAGAGATTTCTCTGGAGCTCTTGGTGGTCGAACAGTGAGCACCCCAAACAGCAAGGAAAACTCTCCCAGTCGCTCCCTCAGTGGTCAGTGGTCTCATTTATTATAATTGCAAGAATATTTTTGTGCGTTCAAGTGTTCTAATCTGAATGATTTCAAATTTGTAAAAACATTTGATTGATATCTTGCTATTCATAATACACTTAATGGATTTATTATAGAATTGCAAACATTTTTTTGCCTCACTCAGATAAGCAATCACATGAAAATGAATCTTTCGTTGTCTTTGGGCAACACGTGGATTATCAGGGTTTGTTTTTTTTAAGATCACTGCCAATTTTGTGTCCGTATCTCTATAGCGAACTCAATTAAAGTTGAGCTGTATAGTGATGAAGACCCAGGTCGTAGTACTGAAGATGAAAGAGCGGAGCGAGTGGAGGAAGGGACCCCAGAGCAGGGCGCAGACGCTATTGGAGGCTACAGGGAGCTCGGCAATCCTGACGCAATGCCGACTGGAGCCACCAGACTTCCAAATGGAAAGCTCAAGTGTGACATCTGTGGAATGATTTGCATTGGGCCGAATGTCCTCATGGTGCACAAACGCAGCCATACAGGTGACCGCTCACTTTACCTAAAATGCTTTATGTGGGATGCTTGTACATAAATT
>JAUESE010000080.1:9039179-9049712 GCA_032274725.1 Malacoctenus triangulatus
AATTGCTTAATTTCACAGTGTTTAGTCTCAAGGATCGCGCTCTTCAGGTTATTCGGAACCTTGTCAAACCGGAGGATTACCGGAGGCTGGAAATAGCTCGTTGCCTCCACGAGGAGCTCGAAGATCGGCCCAGCGTGCTCAAAGATATCCAAGTCCTGAACCAGCGAGTGGCGCAGCATCTGCTGGAGAGGATCCAAGGCCAGGAGGAGTGACACTGTCCGGATCTGCTTCACTGCCCAAACGGACCTTAACACAGGAAGGCAGCATCACGACATGCACGGTGCAGAACCAACGTTCAGGGAGGATTTACTGCTGCTGAGGAACAACAGAGGAGAGACACTGCTGAGAGTAAATTATCTCTAATATGGCATCAACATTGAAGGTTTTTGTTTCTTCAATTATTCAACAATTTGTGTATTTAAACTGAAAATGCCAACTGCCAGATCGAGCTTTTATTGTCCCTCTGATTACTTTTTTTTAAGGTTCCATGTCCGCCAGCACAGGCAACACGGAGAGGGTGGGTAGATCTGTGAATCCATGTGGACAGATCCTTTCACAATAAAACTTCAGTTTGAACACTTGCACAACAGAGAATTTTGCCCCATGTTATGGTGGGCCTGTTTTTATACTGTTTTATGTCAAGTTTTTGAAAGGAGGTCAAAAGGGTTGAATATAGTCACAGGAGAAAAGAGTTTATGCTGTTGATATATTTTTATTCCAGAATATTTTTCTGTATTTTGCACCGGTGTCCCACTTGTTATGTTCACTTGGTTGTAACTCTTCAGCATTTTGGAGAGAGTTTTCCAGATATTCTCACAACTGGAATTAATTCACCTGCTGTCAGACGAGACATTTCACTCCAAACAAGCCAAAAACAAAACAGATGGTTCATTTTTTTTTTTTTTGCCATTGATAAATTTACTTCATTATTTTGCAACCCTTCATCAGAATTGTACAATCCTACTGTATCTTGAATATTTAAGCTGTTCATATGTACAATAAAATAAAATTTTATTTTATTTGCCAAATGTTGAAATGGCTTTAAATGTGCATTTCTTGCTAAATTTCCAGTTCCACTGTGATTACCTGAAACCTTTTCCAGTTGGATGTTTCCATGCATGTTTTTCTTCTACAAAAGGTTTTCTTTTTTATTTTCTTTATGTAGGTGAGTTTAATTCAAGATGATTCATTTCCAGAAGGGAACAGCATGTCCGAAGCTATGGTGAATTGAATGGCCCTCATTATTTCTGTGTAATATATCACCCTCCGTACAAGCTGGATACACACTTGTCTCCACCTGTTGTACCAGCTCACATCCAGACAGCACAAGGATGTGCAAGTGACCTGTCCAAACCTGAACTTATAACCAGCTCCAGTTTAAGCAGCGAGGACACTTGGTCCCTGAACAGGTTGCTAGGTGACAAAGTAACACAACACAACTCTGTGTGTGTGAGCTGGTTGCAGGAATAACAGAAACATGCAGGCTCGATGGAACAAGAAGACTTGGGACGCGAGTCGTTTCCGGCAGCAGCAGTGAGTCCTCGGTTTGAGAGCGTCAGCAGCCTCTGCAGCGGGAATGTTTGTTCTGCAGCAGCATCACACAGTTCATCATGATCCTTCTGGTTTCTTCACCAGCAAGACGTTTTGGCCGAAGAATCACCCGGTCATGTTTCCACACTCGCACACAGATCACTGGACCAAAATGAAAACAAAGGTAAGAGACCTCCTGTCACTCTGCCAGAATCATTTTCGTAGCCTACCTTATATTTGTGTGATACTCTGCTCAGTTGTTCCCACCTAGGTACCAGATTATTTTGCATCCCTTCCAGCTCCCTTGCTGCAGGACACAGGTTTGTGAAACTGACCCAGTTTTTATGCAGTGACATGATAGTGGGACGTGACCAGCAGATAATGCTCTGTAAAACAGCGAGGACAAAGCTCTAAAAGATCTATGATGAAGGAAAACGATGCTTGAAGATGCTTCTATTCTGTGCTTCGGTTAATGTATCACATAAAGGTAATCCTATTCGAAACTGCACCAGCGGGAGCCTGTTGCCTCCTCTGACTGACGCTGCGGGGGACGATCCTGTTACCTTCTCACTGCGAACTTACAGTACGCAAAACATTTTTCTCAGAAGAACACCTACACATTTTGTAAGTGCTGTTTTTCTAATTCACCTCGCTTTCATATGTATGATTTTCATCAGGCACATTAAAAAAAACTCCTTTGCCACCTCAAGACATGGTCCAGTACAGAAATGTGTTTAACGACCGTGCCAGGAGAGGCTTCTGTTACTGGCTGGTGGAGAGGAAAGCCTCGACATGTGAGTACTGATCCAGGCTCTGGCTGCAGCTAAATCTCACCTGTATATACAATAAGTGTCGGCTTAGTGTGACATTCGCATGTGCGTGTGGCTCAGAGTAGTGACATGGAGACCCTAAATCTTTTTCATTGCTGCTGTGCACAGGTCCAGTCCACCAACATGACCTTTAAATTCACAAATCTTATATTCAGGGAAAAACAGGAGAAATTCACAGATACAGCCCCTCCCTCTGCACCTGTTTTCTCTATTTATTACATCAGACAACAAAATACAAACCTGATTGGTTGATGAAACCCTTTTAAATCTGGACCCTCTGTTTGACTAATATTTGTTTGTTTGGCAAGTAGACAAAAATAATCATATCAACATGTTTTCATCTGGAGTGTGGCATTGAACAGGACCATTTACACTGTGCTCAGGAGACTAACCCATCTTTATTTTGTAGGTAAAGGATACAGCTTTGGTGCATACAAGACCTGTCTGGGATTGCCGAAACTCTGATGAAAAGCATTAATCAGATTTTGGCTTAAAAATGTTTCCATCTATCATGAAATAGTTAAACTTGTATAGCCCTATGAGTGGTTGCCTGTAAATTTACAGTTTCTGTGGTTGAAATGTTGTATGTAAAATGAATAAATAAACTGAAACCTGCCTGAACTCGAGTGTTTGACGCATGTTGATTGTACCTGATTTAATGTATAATTGGGGTCATCTGCCCTTATATTCATTTAAAAGGTATATACATATCTTGCTGTTGTTAATATTTGTATTGAGATCTGTTATCTGGGGCCCACAGTAAAGTGTGTGCCAATAATGAACCATGATGATTTTTCATTAACAGGCTTTAGGGCTGTTTGAATGGATGTTTTCCAGCCCTTACAGTCCTTTTAGGCTGCTCTCATTGGATAAATTAATTCCGTGAAAAGTAGAAATCGTTTAACATGACCTTCATAGTTACAGGCAGTTCTACTTGTACTCTAAAGTACAACAAATTTCCCTCCATGTTAGTGTTACTTTGTCTTTTTGGCCGAATTTCCCTTCAGTCCACCTATCAGAGCCAAACCTGCTCTCCAGTTAAATCTCGCTTTGGGGAAATATCGCGATACTTCACCGATTTGAAGTCTCTTCACATTTGAAAAGTCGTCAATATTACCACCGTGTAGCATCGTTTTTACCGATAAACGTTGTCGCTCGACAGACTATCAAATATCCAGATTTTTAAAGATTTTTCTTTTTGATTTGTATTATCCTAAACTTCGTTTTTACGAAGTCTGGTCGACGTTTCTGTGACGCGACTCGCAGCTGCGACCTCGGCCCGCGATCAGGTAACTTTACCGCTCTGCTGACAGCACATTCAAAAGTACCGCCTCGAATCATATCCGTGGAATCAAAAAAACACCCACAAAGTCATAATAATGACCAAATAGTGCTGTTTGGTAACTAGTATGCTTGACCGACAGCTAAAATCAAGTGGTAGAAGCTATTTTAATCTTTTAAACCGGCTCGGGTGACATGCTAGCTAATCACTTCTTGTGGTTTTTCCGTTATTTCCTCTCGGAGATTGTTAATTTTGTCGTGCAAATGTAGGAAACAAATTTGTTTAGCGGGACAATTTTCCCCTCTAAAGTAAAATTCCACTAAATAACACAATGACGTGACATTTAATACTTAATAAAACAATATATATTTGTTATCATAACGGATAACCTCCATACACAGGTGGTCAGGACGATGTAATTGTGTCTTTGGCAGCAGCGTCAGTCTTTGTAACTTTAGGATTTGTGTGTGGAACTGCCAGCCTGAAACCAGTGAAACAGACAGAGATAATATGTTAATCTACAGAGTGGAACCTGAAATTCAAGCTGCTTATGGCAAATACATGAAAAGCAATGGCAATACAAGGAAAATGAAATGAATGCACTTTAGAAGGGAAAAAGATCCAGGAAAGCAATGCAAGCCAGAATTCAGTCGTGATTTGTTTTTGATTGGCATTTTAGATCAAATGGTAAATGAAGCATTCAAAAGTCTTCACGTTTGAAATATATATTTTTACTCTAAAATTGCAGTTTCCTCAAATGACAACACAACCAACAGGACAGCAGGGTTTTACAAGTTTATGTTATTGTTTCAAAGAAACACTTCACAGTCATCAGTTCCTTCTGATGTTATGTTTGTTTAGGACGTGAGACATGGAGGGCAACGAGAGGAAGTTTTCGTTCCGGTGGATTCAAACAGCCGTCACCTCACCAATACATCAGCAGGAGCAAAACACCGAGACAGTCTCGCCGTCTCTCCGGATCATATTGGGAAACGAGGATTCGAGCGCTTTGTCGTCGAATGACAGCCCGGGATCCAGCCGATTCGAAGCCTTGAGTCTGGATACACCCAAGAGAAAAGCCGCGGTGCTCTGTGACAGCGCGCTTTCTCTTGGCAAAAATAAGTTGAGGAAGCTTTCCAGGAAAAACTTTGAATCATTCAAAATGGCAGAGGTAAGTCCATTTTTTTCTTGTTTGTCTTTTTATTGAGTGTTTCTGAGCAACTGCTATTTTAAAGTTTGATTGCTCAGTGACGATTTTAATGTCAGTGATTTTTCTGTGGTGCAGGACGAATCTTTGCTCGACTCACCAGATCAGCATGAATCAAAGAAGAGCCCAGAGGACTCATCAGCTGCGTCCCACTCTTCGAGTAGGAAGAAGAAACAGAGGACCCCTGAGGAGGGCTCCAAGGCCATCTGCAGGATGGCGCTGAAGGCAGCGATCGACAGCACAAAGAGGGGCTGTGACGCTACCAATACCCCGAGGACGGACGCCAGAAGACGGTCCTCACCTGACACATCCACACCAGCACAGAGTGAAGTTTGTGAGGCAGCGTCCCTCCAAAATAAGTGCGTGGATATTCGCTGTTCTCTGTTCGGGCCCGAACGGCCGGAGGGAAACTTCACTTTCAGAGAGGATGAATGTTCTCCTGTCCACGTGTCTGAAGACACTGAGGTTCAACGTGACAAGTCAGAGCTCCAAACCCATGAAAGGGTAAGACGTGTTTTTTTTACCTTTATTATGTAATCTACAGAGACTGCACGGTGGTGAAGCGGTTTGCTCTGCTGCAAAAGCGCAGAAGTTTTCAGGATTGTGTTTTTGTATTTTTTCCTACAATTTCATTTTTTTAACATCTACATTTTTTCTGCAGACTTTCCTTTTGAAGACGGATGATTCACCTCAGAGAGCTGCTGTTGAGGACGTCGTGGCGTCGGCCCCAGATAGAGAAATATTTCTTCCTGAAAATGAGCTGGAGACTGAAGACAGTCACTCGTCACTTCCTAGTTTGGAGGATATTTCCCCCTCTAACTCTCTTTCGACGTCTTTTCGAAACGAAGACATTGAAGTTGTCCAGGCAGCTCATGAGGACATGGCCGTCCCTTTCTCGTCCCCAGAGAGGACAGTTTCTTTTTCATTTAAAAGCCCCGACCCACCAAAGAAACGTCCTTCAAAGGCAGCCGAGTGTCTTCGTTCAGCGAACATCTCACCGAACCTGTGTCACCGCTTCACTTCGCCCTCGCACTTAAATCGAGGGTCTCCTCGCGCCTTGCCGTCACGAAGGCGGTCAGATGGGGGCACGCGATGGTCGTCTTCCTCGGCCACCCAGAGAGAAGACGTTTCTCACAGGAGAAGATCGTCTCTAGGGGCTCAGCCTCTGTACACTCGCCTCCCTCGCCAGCACGATTCAGTGGGCTTCATCGACACACACTGCCACCTGGACATGCTCTATGGAAAACTGCGCTTCGGTGGGACGTTCAGCAGGTTTCGGCGGCTGTATGCGAGCAGCTTTTCTTCGCAGTTTCGAGGTTGCATCACAGACTTCTGCAACCCGGGCATCATGGAGAAGGAGGCCATCTGGGAGGGTTTGCTGGCTGAAGACATGGTCTGGGGGGCTTTTGGGTGCCACCCTCACTTTGCCAAGGACTACTCAAGAATTCAGGAAGGCAACATACTGACAGCAATGAGGCATCCAAAGGCCGTGGCGTTTGGAGAGATGGGGCTGGACTACTCCCACAAAAACTCCACGGACACCTGCACCCAAAAAGAGGTGAGCAGTCATCCGGTCGGCTCTTTGATTCAGCAGCTGTTGGAATTGTCAGTTTTAGGTCTTTATCAAGAGGTCGAAAACTTGGGGATGAATATCGTTTGGTGTGGTTTGTGTTGGTCTGTGAAGGTGTTCGAGCGTCAGCTTCGTCTGGCTGTGGCCCTGCAGAAACCTCTGGTGATCCACTGTAGAGACGCAGATGACGATCTGTTCGCCATCATGAAGAGGTGTGTTCCCAGGGACCACAAGATTCACAGGTGAATCCTGCTAACTCTCTAAAAATCAACGTTTTTGGAATTGCAATCACGTCCATCAGGAGTTGAGTCTGGCTTCTATATTTGCAACTTTTGTGGTTTCTAGACACTGTTTTACAAACAGTTATCCCGTGATCGAGCCATTCCTCACAGAGTTCCCCAACCTCTATGTGGGCTTCACAGCTCTGATCACGTACAACCGAGCCACTGAGGTCCGGAGCGCTGTTCGTCAGGTCCCTCTGAACCGCATTGTGCTGGAGACTGATGCTCCATATTTTCTGCCAAGACAGGTGAACTTCAAGATACTCGTGATGCTGTTCATTTTGCATTTTGCCTTCTCTACAATTAAGCTGGTTATTAGTCGAGATGTCACCACTGCATAGTTTTCACACTGAACCTTATGTTCTGGTTGCTCAATAATACACTGAAATACACCGTTGCATTAATGTCTTTGAAGATCTTTAAATGCTTTTAAAGAGCTGCTCACTCAAATTTCACAAACCCAAATGTCTACAAATTATAGACCCCACAAAAGCATGTGTTCATGTTGTGTCCTGTTTTCTTTGAAAAGGTTAATGGATGCTGAAATATCTTTGTAAAAACTATAAAAGTACTGTTACTTTGCAAATATGAACCGATGCTCTCCAGGTGTGCTTGTCCGTGCCCTTTTGACGGTGTTCTTCCCTCTGCGGCTGTCTCACTGCCCTCAGGTCAGCAGAGACAGCTGCCGCTTTTCACACCCCGGGATGGGCATCCACACTGTGCAGGAGCTGAGTCTGCTGAGGGGCGAGGACATGGCCACCGTCCTCAGCACCATCAGGGACAACACCACTCAGCTGTACGGCATCTGAGACGGTGGATCGGATCATCATGAAGTAAACGCAGGATCTGGATGGATTTTTATGGTTTCCTGTATTTTTGTTTTAGATTTTCTCTCAATGTGCAGAAACATGCAGTCTCATTTTAAGTAATCTAAAAAATAGTAAAAAGCCAAACAAAGCCAGTGTTTGCTTCACTGTTTATGACGAGTTTTCAGGTCTTGTTTTATGCGATTGTTTACACAAATTCACTCCAAAACCGTTGAAGTTTTGGGGCTATTATTTTAGTTGCCTTGCTTGTTCTAATGTTTGACTACTTTTGTTGTTGAGTGCTATGTAGTCTCGTTTGGTCTGAATGCAGTGCCGACTTATTAAAAGGCTTTATTTACTCCAATTTCTAAATTGCTCCTGTCTGTTTTGTTCAATTACTCGTTGTAAATGGAAGTGTTGATGGAATGGAGGCTTCAGCAATGTCACGTGGAATATTGTGAAGCATCGTGCTGGATGCAGAGCAGCAGACTTCTTATTGAAGAGAGAGGAAGCAGCCTCAAGGTCGGTCCATTAGTTTTTTTTTGATACCAGCTCGTTCATTGCATTCATTGGGCCTGAGTGCTTTTTATTTTGGGAATGATTAGCCTCGTGATGTTTTGCAGTGGTTGAGAGTCTCCCATCTGAAAGGCTAGATTGAAGGTAGATAGGTAGATGGGGCGAGGTGCAGCCGCTGTGCATTACTGGAGGTGAGTCAAAGGAGGGCTGAGTTGAAATAGGTTTTCCTAATCAAAGTGTTTTCAGTGTTTTCCCATATGTAGGTCAGTGCTGTGCCCACTATTGTGTGTCTGTGCCTATCCGAGGTTTTAAAGTGGACTGCAGGACAGACACAAGCGTCAGAGCCGTGTGTGACCTACTTAGTGGAATGTGGAGAGGGTGTTTGCCAAACCTCTTTTATAAGTTTGTATATGTAGTTTTGGAAAATACAGATAACAGTGGTATTTGCTTGAATGGCCTGTAGGTGGGTCACAAACAGGAAGCCGAACGAGTATAAAAAGACAAACAATAGCATAAAAGAAAAATGTACTGCATCAGTGAAAGAGGAGTGGGATACAACTTATTTCATCACAGATAACAAACAACTAAACTATTTCAGTAGACACAAATCAATGAGTCCCATTCTAATCCAAGTAAATTATTTCGAAACACAACACAAAGTCTCGTCGATTCCAACCTGAACTGGTTGAAAACTCCCACTTGATTCTGACCTTTATATATCTTTTTGTTTTCAGACTTCTACATCAGATTTAATGGAGGCTGTTATTCCTTCGAATGGAGTCTGAGACTGTCTTTTTTTTCTTTCTGAATTAACATTGTACTTTCACTGTATTTTTTGTCCCATCATGCAGCCTTGTGATGATGATGAAGGAATAATAGCCTCTGTTAAAATCTGAAGTTTTTAGGTTCAATCAATTCAACGGTGAACAGATATAAAGTTAAAGCGTCAGTAAAATATGTTCCTGTTGTTGTACAGACATTCAGCCTGAAAAGTTGAGAAACTGAGCAGCCACCAGAATCTGCATTTCTCATGGCGGAGCCGATGGGTGGAGTTTGATGACAATGCCGCCAGGTGGCGCTGGACTCCCGCACGGCCACGAGAGCAACACCAGCGAAGAAGCCAGCTTCCGCTGCTACGGCAGCAACAACATTCTGGGGCTAATTGGTGAAAATAATCAACAAAAATGGAGAAAAAGAAAAAACCTTTTGACGTGACTGCTTCGTCGGTGAGTTGTGGAGGCGAAACAACTAGGATTTTGAAACAGGAGTCCGTCTGGCTGTCAGAGACGCCTTCTTGGACGATAACAATGACTTCCAGCAGCTAGCTTTAACATGTAGTTTGTGATTCTAGAAGGTTATACGGCTAAAACCTCTTTGTGTTTTTCAGCTGGTGGATCTCAAAGCTGAACTGTACAGGAAACAGGAACAGTTCAAAAAGGACAGACTTACACAAGACAGTTCTGGGTTTAAAGTCAAACCTGCACCAAAGGTAAGCAGTGAGTGGCTGGAGCACATTCTCTCCTCCAGAGTCAAACTTGGACTTCTCAGTAATTGTTTCAGTTTCTAATTGCAGAAACCAAATATCTGGAGTAAACAAAACGCTGGCGTTTCAGCAAGAGCTGCAAAAGATGCGGAGCAGCTGGCAGAGGAGCAGGCCACCCTTGACACGGCAAAGTAAGCTCATCAGCTAAACGGTACAAGAAATGGACTGTCAAAACTCCCATCCGACTATTAACTCCTCTTCTCATGCTGTGTTTCAAACCAGGCGCAAGCTGGAGGAGAAGGCCAGACTGTACGAGCAGATGACGAAAGGAGACTTCCCAGGTGGGTCGATTGATCATTGAAATTCACTCGTACATCAGAATGTGAATGTGCTCGGTTTCTAACTTGTGTTCTCATGCATCAGATGAAGAGACCGAAGGGCTGTTCCTGGTTGACTTCACCCAGAAGATCATAGACAAACAGAGAGAAGAAATTGCAAAGAGGGAGGCGGAGGACGAGGAAGAGGAGAGGAAATTTTGCTCATCACCTGTACCGCCTCCTCAGAACCCAGATGAGGAATGGTAATGTCTGATTGATGTATCTCAGTTGTTTCAGAAACTAAAACATTGATCAGAACATTGGAACGTGCAGTTACTGAACATTTTGTCAAGTTCGACAGTTTTTTTAAAGGGATATAAAACTCTCGACCTTGTTTTTTCGTAGGGTGGACTTCGTGGATGCTTTGGGCCGATCTCGACGATGCATGAAAAAAGACCTGCCAGATTTCAAGAAACTGGACCAAGACTTCAAAGGAAAAAGGTATCAGTTAGACAAACGTACCGCTTGTGAAGACGTTGTCATGCTGGAGTCTGAGAATGTTTCGTGTACCAGTGCTCTCTTTAGTGGCGCGGCGTCTGAAAAGACTTTACTGTCGGAGGACATGCGTCGGGACCTGCAGAGGCAGCAGTGGGAGAGGGAGGAAGAGGAAGCGATGAAGAGGCCTATTGGACCGATCCACTATGAGGACAT
>JAUESE010000080.1:9114053-9131384 GCA_032274725.1 Malacoctenus triangulatus
GGACAGCAGCCGTACGACAGCCTGCAGTTCACCCTGGTGGACTGTCCCGGACACGCCTCGTTGATTCGCACTATCATTGGAGGTGAGCTCTGATATTATCAGGAAAACTACAATGTGTTTGTGATGTGAAGCTGTTTGTCCTGTCGAAAGCTCATCATGAGGACGCAAAGAGGTGCGTTCATGTGCATATGTTTGGATACTGAGGCATCCTGGTCATGATTTGCACCTATGGAGGCCTAATAAATCAAATGTTTTTTTCCATAATTACAGTATTGTCTGCTACAGAATTTCTGAAATGATGTACCCATGCTGTCAGGACTGCAGGACTTCAGGAACATTGTCTCTGTCACTGAGATCAGTTTTGTGTTAATCAGCAGGGGGCGCCATTCCTCTTGCTCTGTCTCTCTGTCTCTCTCTCTCTCTCTCTCTCACACACACGCAAACACACAGCACATGATTTGTCTACAGAACTAAAGGAAAAACTGTGGTGCTGCTGTAGATCAGAGCATGTTCTCTGTCAAAGGGACACTGTGTCTAATGAATGTAAATGTGTTGAAGTCAACACTGATATATTTTTTACTCAACAGCTTTTCCTCAAAAAGAAAAATGTAACAAAAGCCGATGACTAACAAATCTAATGGTATTCTTCAGGACCTTAAAACAGTGAATGCCGCATTGTAGTCCAACCAACACAGTAAACTAATACGACTTGAGTGGCACATGCTGTAGATTAGGGAGGAAGAAAAGAGTGTGGATTGGGGTCTGTATTAAACTTCCCCTCGAGTCCCAAGTGGCGCGCATACAGGAAAGAGAGGGAGCCAAATAGAAGGAGAGAGAAGAGGGGAGCACAGGAAAGTCAGACTGCCAAAGTCAGGAAAAGAAAAGAGCAAAAGGAAAGACAACCAAGTGAGTTGCGTCTCCAGTTTCAACCCTCTAGCCTTTCTTTGCCTTGGTGCACCCCCTCCCCTAATTTCTCTTCTTGTTCTTCTGTTATTGTTGGGCGTCTATGTCCATTCCTGCTTGTGTTCCTGTTGTTGGTTTTGTAGTTTCTGGTTGAAATTTAGGTATTTTTGTATTCACACATCTCACATGGTGCTTAAAATACAGAATGTCTCTACAGGGAGGCTTGGCTGCTCTCTTCTTTATGTTAAACCTACTCTAACACGTCTGTATTACACACTGTCTCTCTTTAGGGGCACAGATCATTGACCTGATGATGCTGGTGGTTGATGTGGTGAAGGGTGTGCAGACTCAGACAGCAGAGTGTCTGCTGATCGGAGAGCTGACGTGCCCTCGCATGGTCGTCGTCCTGAATAAGATCGACCTGCTGCCGCCCAACAAGAGACAAAGTGCCATTGAGAAAATGACCAAGAGACTGCACAAAACCCTGGAAAGCACCAGGTCTGAAGAAAACCCTGTTTTATTTGGATATGTGTCAATCGTGTTCTGAAATATGAGTCCAGTTTACCTTCAATAGCCTAAGTTATGATTCCAAAGATGTGTCATTCATTTAAGATCTTGTGTTAAACCTTTTGTTTGGTTTCCTGTGCTCCTCTAATCGAAACCCGAAGCATCATCTTTCAAACTAATTCCAGTGTCCTGTGTTTTTGGGGGTCAGGTTTAAGGACTGTCCAGTGATAGCTGTGGCTGCGAAGCCCGGGGGCCCGGAAGCTTCTGACACAGAGAAGCCACAGGGAGTGCCAGACTTAATAGAGGTAAATCTTATAAACATGTCAAAACGCTTATGTTCTCGTCTAGGAACAGAATCAGTGTTAAGTTTGAGTGGATGTCGTTTTATCTCCGTCAGCTCTTGAAGAAGCAGACATACCTC
Organism: Malacoctenus triangulatus; assembly: GCA_032274725.1. Taxonomy (NCBI): domain Eukaryota; kingdom Metazoa; phylum Chordata; class Actinopteri; order Blenniiformes; family Labrisomidae; genus Malacoctenus; species Malacoctenus triangulatus. The sequence continues at coordinate 9,115,885 of JAUESE010000080.1, forward strand.
CCGCAGAGAGACCCCGGGGGTGACCTCCTAATGGCCGTGGACCACTGCTTCTCCATCCGTGGTCAGGGGACGGTCATGACTGGGACCATCCTGCAGGGGTCGCTGGCCATTAACGACACCGTGGAAATCCCAGCACTAAAAGTATGCTGTGAGAAATGTGCAGCGATTCAAAATCTCACATATTTACAAGTCTTGAGTGTTTGAAATGCATGCGTAGAAACCGTGGCGTTTTCGGAAGTTCAGAAGTTGAGTTGGCTGTGGGCACGCAGAGGGACGGATGGCCCAACTGGGTTCAGAGGATGTGTCAGTTTAATGTGAGGGAAGGATGGGGGGAGAGGGGGGAGGGGGTGGTACACTGGCAGCGCAGGAGGTTCGTAATTTAGACCAGATGCAAACTTTTTTTTTTTTTTGCCAGGCTCAGTCGTCTCTGCTGCAGTTACCACGTCCGCCTCTTGGTGGCAGCATTTGGTTAGAATCTCAGTCACTTTTAGCGGATCTTTGATCCTGCTGATCGACGGCGATTTTAATCAGTTTGATAGACAACAAAAACAAACATCAAATCACAGGTTGTCAAGAAAGGGATTAGAGCTTTGCTATAGCAGGTACATATAGACCTGTTGTCAGAGAGACGGACAGCATTCAACTGTGGTTGAAAGGCATATCTTCATGAAACAAAACCCAATAGTTGTATTTTCTGTTTCCTCTGTGTTTTCAAAATGCATTCTGATGTGACTTAAAGCAAAATTAACAAAGTGACACGAAATTACTGCTTGTGATTACACTGTGTGATTATTGTGAAAATGATCTTTTGAAGGAAGAATAGTCCAGAAGTCCTGGTTTTGTACATTTCTGAAGCTGCTTAATTACATTCCTGCAAACTTTATTGGAAAAAAGTTATTTTTTTATTTGCTTTCTGCATGTCTTTGTTTTGATGATTGTTAATGACAGAAAGAACATTCATGCAGACTAAATTTTACTTTGTACGTGAAATAAGTTTTGGAAGCATTGAGCTGCATGAATGTTAAGACAAGCAATTCATTTTCACAGTTAATGAAGTCATTTAATTTAGTTTGTGAAGGAAATGCATGTTGTTTGTCTAGTGGTTCAATTGTGTTGTTTATCTTTGTGTCTCGGACATCAGGTGACCAAGAAGATAAAGTCCGTGCAGATGTTTCGGAAGCCGGTGAGCGGGGCCATGCAGGGGGACCGTGTGGGTGTGTGCGTGACTCAGTTCGATCCTAAGCTGCTGGAGCGGGGTGTGGTGTGCACGCCGGGGTCCCTGCGCACCCTCTTCGCTGCCATCATCTCGGTGAGGAAGATAGGCTACTTCAAGGGGTCCCTCTCCACGCGGGCCAAGTTCCACATCACAGTGGGTCACGAGACAGTCATGGGCAAGGTGACCTTCTTCGGCCTGCCACCTGTGGCCGCCTCAGAAACCACCACGGACGCTAAAGCACCCTCATCGGAGCCGTGCTCACTGGAGACGGCCTTCACCTTTGACAGAGAGTACTTCTACCAGGAGGAATACGCAGCGGGTCAGGGAGAGGGGGCTTCAGGGACGGACCCTGAGCAATGGGCCTTGTTGGAGTTTGAGCGGCCAGTCACGTGTCCCTCGCTCTGTCTGGTGATTGGATCCAAACTTGACACAGACATCCACGCCAACGCCTGCCGGCTAGCGTTCCAAGGCCGACTGCTGCAGGGGTTCGAAGATAAAAGCTACGCTGAGACTGCCCTGCCCCGTCTCCGTATTTACAAGACCAAACACAAGGAAGGACAGGTGGAGAGGGTGAGTGGCTGCTCTGCAATTCGTCTGCTTTCAGAAACAATACATCTTAATCGCTTCACCCTTAGGTGTTGTCCTGGCTCCCTCTGCCCTCTCCATCACCTTGTCCTCCTTCTTCTGGCTCCAGTTCTTTGGATGTTTCTCATTGCTGGCGGCACTGGAGCGTGTCTGTCAGACAGAGCCCCTATTGTATATTCATAAATAGACACGTACACACAAACAAGCATGCAAATGTAGCCCCGGGTGAGCAGTGTTGGAGGCATGGGTGGGTACGCATGCCTTAGCATGTGCTGTGACAGAGGTGCGCGTGGGTGGCCGTCTGACGCCACTAGTCCTGTCTAGCTGTCAGAGGCTGGCGCTGTTTGGACACACCTGAGTGGCACAGGATTACCCACATGACTGTGAGTTAACTCGGCTCACCTCTCGCTCCTCACCGAGCATCTCAGACCCTCAGTTTGAGTTCTTTTATCAGTTTTAGAGTATTTTTTGCTCCATTACATACATTATGCAGTTAATGAGTGTCCATAAAATTGTTGAGAGCTTCTTCAGAAGTGACAGAAGTGAGTATTTAAAAGAAAAAAGGAATGGTTTTGAAGAATTTATTGGAAGCAAAAGAAAGCCGACAGTAAAATCCAGAGAAGAACATCATCAGGGAGAAAACGCTGTTGGCGCGTTTCAGCTGAATCCCCAACAGTGCAAAGGAAAGACTAAAATATATCTACATAAATAGATCAGTCTTCCCATCAAATCCAGTGAGACACATGCTAAAACAGGGACGAGCTTTTAGGTTTCCAGTCCAGCGTGGATGTTTGTGTGTTTGGCCTCCTCCACTCTGTGTGCTATAACCTCTACTGGCACGTTCATGGGCATCAAGATGTGTGATCTTTCAATGCACACAGAAATTACCAACTGTTTACTCATACAACACGCTTTTGTGTACATTTAACAAGCTGCACAAATATTTGTTTAGTTTTGTTTTATTTATTTCCATTGAAACGACGAGTGTCGTCACTTTCAGTCAAAGTTGTTTCTTACTTCCTTCTCTGTATTCTGACAACTTTTCTGTGATTCAACAACCTCTGTTTTACATCCGTGTTCACAGTGAAGATGTTGATGAGGCTCATGAGGACGATGATGATGATGTTGTGTATGTTGTCGTCGTGTTTCTCCGAGTGGACCCTTCTCCTGGGTTGGATTCAGGGCATGGGTCAAGTGTGTGAACTTGTTTCCTGCTTTAGCGCCTCATGCTGTCGACAGCTTCGCTCACTGAACCAGCAGCGGGGCAGCATGCGCAAGGTCAAACCGTGGTCATGTGACGTTACATACGTCGTCCGTCTGTCTCCCAGAATGAAGCGCTTCTGTTTCAAGACTAAAAAGTTCCCCGGCAGACAAAGAACACATTACTGGCATTGCTGAGATATGGCGGCCCGTCAGACGTACAGCAACTGTATTTTTTTCTTTCCTTTTTTTTTTTTTTTTTTTTTTATCAATGCATCAGTCATGCTCGAGGGACATCAGGGTCAAATGTTCAAGCATGAATGAGGGTTAGGAAGAAGACAGAGGAAGAGCTGGTGGTGGGGCTGAGTTGGAGACAGAGCGGTGCCCTCCTGTTATCAGATTAGTAGCGGGTTAGATCGACTTAGTGATGGTTGATAAGCAAGAAACACAAGCAAAAATGAAAGAGAGGGAGCGAGACAGCCAGGCGGCGAGTTTCAAAGAATGTGGCTCACCCTGAATGGTGCAATTAATGAGGGCACAGGACAGAAGACCAACTCCTGACAGCAGAGTGGAATCATGACAACTCAATCGAGCTAAACACTGCTAGAATTCCTCCTTTTAACTGCGGTTCCTTTCTGGTGCAGCTCATAAGACACCTTGTCACTTTTCTTTTGCTCAGGTGACCGATGATTACACTGTGATCGGCCGCAGCCTTTTCAAAAAGGAGACCAACCTGCAGCTCTTCGTGGGGTTGAAGGTCACGCTGTCGACGGGGGAGACGGGCGTCATCGAGGGCGGGTTCGGACAGAGCGGGAAGTTCAAGATTCGTATCCAAGGTAAAGAGTTACCCAAGTGACTGAACTGGGACGACTGCTGTCGTCGTCCATTCGTGAGAGTTTGATTGTTGCCATGTCAGGTGAGATGCTACTGAAAACAAGCAGAGTAAGACCCTGTGAGAAGGTCTCGGTCCATGCCCAGGCCGTGTTCAGGTCAAATCCAGCCTTTCAGGAAGAAGAATATTAAACAATTAGTTTCAAAATGGAAACTCATTTGAACTTTTCTCTTAATTTTTAAAAGAAAAAAAACAACTGTCCAGGCCCCCCCCCCCCCCCACACACACACACACACACACAGCTTTTTCTCATCCTAATCCTTTTTTGTCATGATAGTGTTTCTCATATCATCTAAGCAAAAACTGTTTCATTTAAAGGAAAATCTTTCAGAGTAAAATGAAAAATACCAGCTGCTATTTGGTCTAAATTGATAATTTCCTGTCTTTTTCTGCTCTTTTCTTGCTTTTGTCCCAACTACAAAGTTGCACCACAGGTTTCCTTGTAGATCACAACAGTGCAAAAACAAACTCCTGGTGCTTATTTTGACTTGGCATCAGGCTCCTTCTTTATCAATACACAGACAGAGGGCTTTTCTCTCTTCTCAAATTTTGGGGGCCCGGCAGGCAGTTTTCAGGATGTGGTAGGAGCAGTAGGCCCGACATCTCCAGCCACATTCCCAGGATTCCTCCGGGGATCGCTTGTGTTCCGGGGGAAGTCTGATCAGTGTTTATTTTACCTTCTGTTGCTTAAAACCCACGAATCCACACCAGGAGGGAAGAGAAAACAAAAACATTTAGAAAGAGAACCTCACCTACATCCTCTTCACTGCGTTGCTCTCGCAGACTCAGAAGTCTCAAATATACACCGAGCACATTTTTCATTCTCAGACACTGAGTGCACTGAGTGGTGTCACAGTAAGAATGTCCGATGGGCTCAAGCCTGTTTTACTGGATTATGAATATTTCTTTCGTTCTCTGTATTTAAGTGACAAACTTTAATTCAAACAAAATTCATATACATGCACTCCTTCTGTCTGATTTGATGAGTAAGTCAGATCCTGTGGTGATTTTTTTGTGGTTTTCCATCACGATCACATTGTGTTTCCTGCCTACTGCTGCGGTTGCTCTTGAAATACACAGATGAGCCATAACAATATGACCACCTGCTCAGCATTGTGTCGGTTGTCCTTTTCCTGCCAAAACAGCACCAGACTTCTGAGGCAATGCACTGGTATCTGGTATCAACATCTCAGCTGCAGATTCTTCTAGTCTCATAACTTGTGATGTGGCCGACGTTGGACTGGGTGCATCAGTGAACGCTGGCTGTACATGACTCTTGGACCACTTCTGAGAGATGCTTATCACTGCACACTGGGAATCCCGCACAAGAGCAACAGTTTTAGGGATTCTCCTATTTGATCACAATTCAGCCTTTGTTTTATTTTCTCCAAACTTTTGTGCTTGCCAACTTTGAGTTGAAATGTCCTTTTGCTGCCAGACATCAACATTCTTACTGATAAAGAGGAAAACTATGTGGTTTGCTTCACCTGGTCTGTGGTCATAATGTTATGGCCTATCGGTATTCAAGAAGAGGTGTGTGAGTGGGACGGGTGGTGTTGTGTCTGCATTCATGTGGAAGTCACACACTCTGCAATTTTTATTTTCATAAGAGCTGCTCAAAGCTGCATTGTTGCACATCCCAGTGATTCTTGGGTTCATGCTCTGTTACTCTAATAATCATTTATTGACAAAAAAAACAGATTGGCCTTTAAATTGTAACAAAAAGCGAAACAGGAAAAGTTTTACAAACACAAAAGTCTTCATTGATACCTAGGATAAGATGGGTATAGAAAGCTGAAATATTAGCTCTTGTGAAATCATTCCATTCCTTTCAATTTTTCCTCGTGTGACTTATGTTACTTAGGACTTAGGTCATTCTCACACGTCACCTTTTACATCATAAAATCTTGAGACTTTAGAAAAGCCTGACTTAAGTACCGTAGTCCTTTAAAAAAAAAAGTCAAGTATAAAGGCACTCTCAGGGAGCTCCTGTGCTGCAGGATTACTGCTCGTTAACACTTTCTAAGTCACACACTCTGATCACACACATTCTGCCACACGTGTACTTTAGTCTGTGTCGCTTCAAACTGACAAAAAGCCTGAAGAAACTGTGCAAACGCTCCAGTATTCGTTAGTGGATTACTGTTGTTGAATTGATTTGCTCACATTGATGTGTGACAATTTCACAGTAGATGTTTGCTCTCTTTTTCTTGAGTACAGACAGAAAACAGAGTTGGTGCTGAATGGCTGTTGTGTTTGACCTGTCTGATGAATATCAGGGACATGAAAAATCCCCAAAGACTCACATGCATAAAGTCAATATGATTCACAGGCATAGATTGGGATAATATTCCCTTTATCCTCGAGTCTGTGCAGCATTTTTTTTTTTTCATTTGGGTATTTCTTTCTCTGCGTACAGAAAATTACAGAGGAAATTCACTGTAACTGGAGTTATTTGTGTTTGGGTGTGAGTGGGTTTTGTGGTGGCCAACGTACATTTTCAGCTGATTGTAGATAAGAAGAAGAAAATTTCTGGCTTTGCTGCAACCATAACAACCCTCACACTGGCATAACGATAACACGAAGAATGCTGGCGCCGCTGTACGTGAGGTCAGACAACCAGCGTGTAAAGCAATGAACCCAGAAAATTTCTTACCTTCTGTGTGCTGAATGGCAAAACAGCCCGCCTCCGTCCTCGCGGGCGCACACGAGAGACAAGAAGGCAGATATGACAGATGAGAAGACTTCAGTGCATCAAACAACAAGTTGGCGTACACGGGGAACAGTGACTGCGAGCTGTTTGTCTGCACATTCTCATCAGGAAGGCATCTGTAAATCTGGTGGTCAGCACTGAACCGCTCCGACTGCACACATAACAGTGTAGAAACGATCCATGTCATCCATCAGATACGCAGACTGACACGATTAGCTTGAAGTAGACACTCCACGTAGTGTAAGAAGGTACACAGTGTGATTTATACTTATCCCACAGCAGCATCAATCTTTATAAGGTTTGTTTCCTAAACTAAAGATATCAAATGATTTCTCTTCTTCAGAGGGTCTTCGGGCAGAGACCAAGCACTTGTTGTCGTCCTCTAAGAAGAAGGGGAAGACTGGGGGCAAAGGTGAAGCAGCAACTGAAGAGGAACCCAAAGGAGAGTCTCAGCCTGTCAGCATCCACCTGCATTTCAAGCGATATGTGTTTGACCCCCATAAAAAGATGGTGCAGCGTTGACCTCTGCTGCAGCACGCTTCAGACTGACACCATGCGACAGTGCGAGCAGCAGAAAGAGTGCCGATTCAGAGGTCTGGTCCAGGTGAAGTGAGTACTGGTCAGTGTATTGGGGTGCTTTTCCACTGTGGTTGCCTTTATTTATGAGGCGTCTGCTGGGATTTTGTGGTTGTGGGAATCTGAATGTGTATGAAACAGTTTTTAGACTCGTCACTCTCTCGAAGCTGAACCGAATAAAGTTCGCTTCATCACGCAACGCAAAAGCTGCTCCGCTCTTACTCAAGCATTTGATTTTCTTTCAATCAGTCCTTTTGTTTTACTTTATGATAAAGTCTGATATGATAATTTTGACTATTAAAAAAACTCTTCTGTGCATGGTTTTGTTCAGCCGCTGGCATTAGAAAACATTACAGAACGAAATTGGACGAACATGTTCTCTGAAATGTCTGTGATCACTGAACTTTTCCTTCCTCTCTTTCACTGTGGGAAAAAAAATCAAGTGTCGGGTTTCATATGATCTTTTCCTGGAGTTTAATATTGAACATGTATTTCCATATCTGCTCTGTTTTTAGCATAATCGTCCTCATCTGTTCGTGACTGACTGACAGCAGTTTCTTTGCTTTATTTCTACTCGATTTCATGTTTGTTCTCACACAAATAAATGAAAGAAGCTGGATGTCAAACCTGCTGCCTTGATTGTTTATGTTGCTGTGATAAAAAATAAGACTTGCAATAAAAACGAAGCCAAGGTTGAAATGTAACACTTTGCTTTAGACAGAAGGATTTATCAGTCATGGAATCAGTTGACATTTATTAATCAAGCTGAATATATCGTTCAACATTCAATATGTCATACAAGTGAAAACCAGCTTCAATACTCCAGAACAAGAGAATCTCCACAGTGAACACAAAGTAGCTGAACAAAGTAGATGACAACACATGTGTTGTTGAAATTAGAAAAGTGAGCAATGGAAACTATTTGTATCCAACAAACACGACACAGACCAAGAATTCTGAACTCTGCTGCAGCTCAAACAATAAATGGACTCTGAAGTAAAAATGTCTCTGTGGTGGATTTCTGAAAATGTTACATGTCACGTGTAAAATGATGCTTTATTATCTTATTATTTATATGTTACTGCATGTACACAGTCTATTTAATACATCAGCTGTTAATGCAGAAATATATTTTTGGCATCTACATTCAAATCACATAATTCTGAAATTCTAATTTTGACCTCCTCAGAGTCGACATATCTTATTGCCCCCCCCACCCAAACCCCACCCCACCACCCCTGTGGTGATTTCCTGGAGCCCCTCGTGTCCCTGTTTTCCTGTTTCCCAGTTTTGACAACCACAACATTATATACTTGTATGAATGTTTATGTTGGAAGAGGTTAAAAAAAAAAGAAAAGCAGTAAAGTGTGATGGGGATTGTCCATCGTGCAGTTGGATGTTGCCACTAATCATCTGGTCTCTCAGAAACAATCACGCGGCGTCCTCATGTTTCCGTCCTGTCACAGAAGCGTGTGAGGCAGTGAGAGTGCAGGACACTCGGTATGTAGCGGATGATGTCAGCAAACCGTCCCTGTGAACAGCGACTCTAATCGCAGCAGGAATCTGTGGAAATTAGAGAGAGAGGGGGGAGGGAGGGAGGGAGGGAGGGAGGAGCAGCAGGAGCAAGAGGGGACACTGGAAGGATTGTTCCTCTGAGTGACAGTCCTTTTAGTCTTATCTCCTCTCCTTCCTCTTATAGAAAACCAGACAGAAAAAAAAATCAGTCGCTTTTTACTCCCGTGTCTCTCCTGTTTCTTTTTTTGCTCCACCCATCTCCCTTTTTTTTTATTTATTCCACCCTCGTCTGTCTAAAACTGACCACATCATTTGGCCATAATTACCTCTCAGTTCCCTAAACATTTCCTTCCTTCCTATAAATTAACAGATAAAACATGATGTTGTAAAATCAGATCTGTATGCTATCAATAAGTTATTGCGTCACTCTGTGCATGTAAATAAGCTTGAAGTCACTGTCGAGTCTTGCATCACACAAAATAGCTGATATCCAAATTTACGTCACGCTTCTCTGGAGGAAGAGTGCTTTCTCGCTTCTTGTCTTAATGAAGATCCTCTCGTGTTTCATTATTACAGACGTGGGACTCCATTTCTCCCTCCACACTTTAACATGCATGCTAATCCTATTGTGTGCGTTAGGGAGGAGAAGAGAGCGAGACACTACAGTCCCCTTTGAGCTTAGGTGAGGGCGTTTGGGTGGACCGAATAATCTCCCTCTCAGAGCCGATTGTGCGGACAGGCAGACATGGAGGCTGTGAGACGGGAGCTGGGAGCGTATTCTCACTTCAGCACATCGAACACATCTCCCACTTCTACATTTCTGCCTGATTGTGAGGTCAGACACTTATATTCGTGTCTCCCATTTCCCAAAAGACTTCTATTCTTGTCCTTTGTCTCGATTTGCCAAATGAGATAACATGAAGCAATGTTTTGGGTTTTCTTTTTTTCTTCCGAGTACCCTTCCCCTTTTTTTCTTCTCGTGACCTCCCGGTCAGGAAGTCGAGGGTCATCGTCTGAGCTCCTGAATGTTTATAGATGGGAAAACAGTCACTGATGAGCACAGATAACACAGAGAAAAAGAAATAGGGGGGTGGGGGGTGGGGGTGGGGTATGGTAGCTGGATTATTGACAAGGCAGAAGAGAAGGGCATAAAAAAGTGGTTCAAGGCAGAGCAGCCTGAAAAGACTAATTAGCAGCTATTTGACTGATAAATGGATGCAACATTAATTAACAATGTAACCAGTGGGGAGGTGGTTAGGCTGCTAAGATGCTCTCTCTTGCTCACATTACGGACTAAAAAAGCCTTTACTTTATTGTTCGGTGTTGTATTTTTGAGATTGAAAGCAGCTTCCCATGACTTTCTAGAAAATCATTATCTGCAAGCTGCTTTGGTCAGTGTTTGTCCTTTACTGTTACTGTTTTACCAGCACCACTTCTGACAAGGGCTATTTTATTTATATACTCTTGATTATTTGGTGACAGTTGCTATACTTTGCCATCAGACAGCTCCATTGTACTAATGAGTACAGGCGCAGATACAATCACCCCCGGCCCCCTCACTCCTCTGAGCCTCTGCATGCAAATATAATTAGCTATGATTAAAATGGGCATTGTTTAATTAATGCCACTGCAGCCTCTTTCAATCGACTTTTCCATTTCCGGTGCTGCTTATCTCCAATCCCTTCATCAGCTGTGTCTTTCTCTGTGCTTTGTTCTTGACATATGCCCATGTAAATTATGGACAAAAATGTAAACGTGCAAAATCACATCTTTATGAAGTTATATACTTTGATTGGTTCTGAAACAGATTGGACTGTTCTTACTATTCTTCAGATGACTATAATGTAAATCGCAACTTTGAGTCAGCAATAGTAAAGACTAAGGTCAAAGAATATGAAATTATTATTCATTTAACATTTATCAAAGAAAAAAGATGTTTAATGCTTTGTTTTATCCTTTCTTCTTGCAACAACAATCTGAGTGTAAATAAATTGAAGAAACAAAATCCTGGGAGCGAGATTCTTGAGCAAAACATGGATAGATGGTGGTACTTTCATCCGGGAACTTTTATGCATTATGATTTATTGGGGTTTGGTAAGCGTCTACAAGATGCGTCAGTTCGCCACACGTTAAGCGTCAGCGCTTAGCCCCGCCCACTTCCCCTCACAAACCAATCACAGCTAAATGCACCTCGCAGCGCGTGACAGGCGGGAATTTGATTGACAGGTTGAACGTTGCTACTGCATCTTTGCGGTAGCATTAGCATAATGTAGCCAGATAAAGCAGTTGAAATATATGCAGTTAAAAGTGTTTTTTCCATTCATCTATCATCTTGACCGAAGAGTTACCGCTTTGAGCTGAGGCATGCCTTTCATTGGCCTCAGTAGGGAAACAGGTAACTGGCTCGCCTTTTACATTTTTATCTAGTCAAGAATTTTCTTGTAGTTAGCAGCTTTCTCTGTAGCACAGTCTTTACTGGACACATCCTAAAGAAAATTACAAGCCCTACCCCGAAGAAAAAATATACAGGGACAGATGGTTAGTCCTCTCTTTTTGCAGTAATCATGTAAACAGATGCAGTTACCCATAATGTTCATGTTAGCGACCTCTTTGTTTCATGCTTCGGGAATGTCTTTCTAGAGTTGGGAATGGTTCCAGAAACGCCATTTAAATAGTTTGCTGCCAGTTTGTCAATAAAAGGAGGCTATGTGTCTGAGTAAAGAGGTTTTGATAAGAATATCTTAACCAACAACTCGTCAGCAACCACATAAGGCTCAGTAGGCCTGACTAGTAAAATGACAGATAACTTTGTTTTAATGCAAAGAAGTTCCATTGTAGTGTGTAGATACACATTTCCAAACCTTTATGTTTAAATTCTGAAAATTCACAGGCTGGATTTGACCCTCTTTGGGACATGCAGAGTTCTTGGTTTTCTATTCTTGACTTACTCACAGTTCAGGACTTTAAGTGAGCTTTTTTTTATTGCTTACTAAAGAGGCCTATTTGCTATTTTGTCCACTGAACTGCTGTAATGCCAACCAGTCCACCATGATGAAAGAAAAGCTTTTAAATGCTCCATTGTTCTCCCATCATCACCGAGTTGTTTGCATATCTTTTCCTGTCTCATTTACACAGACAGAAAAAAAAACATGCAAATTAGTGTTGGCACCTCAATAAAGCAAAGTATTGATATACTGTTTCCATACACTGGCACACACGCATACACACAGCTGTCTGTTTTTAATGCCGCTGTCATCCTCTCACCTCCTCCCTCGTCACCTCAGGTTGGGGGGACGGCCAGTGAAAGGCAGCGAGGCTGAAGGCTGAAGAATAAAAGTCAATCGTTTCGAGCTGAGCTCAGCACAGTCGTGCAGGTCAAAGGTCGCCTGCAGAATCACCTTGATCAAACTCCCCGACAGTTTTTCTCGGCGCCTGTCGATGACATCGTTCACAATGCCGCATTAAAGTGAAGAAAGCAAAGACACAAACACCTGCTGCAAAGACTCAAAGGCAGTGGAGAGAGAGAAGAGACAATAAAGGTAATGATCAAAATGAACACAGATGTTCCTTTTCAGTATCTAACACCCAGAGCCGTACTCCAGTATTCATCTTCAGCACCAGCATCTCTACGTTTGTATCTACATATTTTTATTCTCATATGGCAGAACAAACAAGATAACTATTGGGGCCACAGAATACAAGCCATTGCTTTTGTTGAGGCTATTTTTCATGTGTTGCACAAGTACCCAAAATTGTCTTAAAATGCCTGTTGGAACTGCAGAAAGTCAAAACAAAATCATGATATTTCTTATTTGTTCATTCCTTTCTGTATTTTGTTTGAGTCAACAATCAAGATTCCAGAAGAAAAAGAACTCACTCTGGATAAGTTGTTTTAGCCAACAAAATAATATAGATAGAACAAAATAGGACCATACCACCAATAAAATCTGTAAATGTGATGTTAGGTTAAAAAAAATAAAAATTCATCTTTATATACAATAGTCCCTTAATTAATGAATGGCTTCAGGTAAAAAAAAATGGTTCACATATCTGCCAACGGAGTAAATGTGACACAGTACTGCCCCTCAGAAATGGCTTCAGCTCAGTATCTAAACTATTGTTAAATGACAGGAATTTGGTTTGAGTTCCCGTGTAGCTCCAAAAATGTTTCCGATAATTATGTTAGAACAACACAGTAATGAGTTTGACGGAAAGGCCTGAAGCTGTTCCCTTTGTGGCGTTCTGTTACTGCAGAGGGAGCTTCAGGCTGCATGGAGGAGGGCTTCAGACTTGGGGTCCAGCATTGAAATGGCTGCTGGTGGAGGGGGTCATGTGATGTGTAGGGTCATGTGAAAAGTCACTTACACTCTGAATAACCTTGTAAAAGATGTCAAAGCCATGTCAACTATTCTCGGATCTTCATGCTTGTTATGCAGTCTAATGAAATGTCTTCAGGGTGTCTTGAGGAGCCCATCTGGGCTGCTGCAACCCAGAGGTAGATGTTATGCTTTGATTAGTCACCAAACATGATAGTCCTGAACAGAAGAAGCCAGCCCTAACTCTCTCCGCATGTGTCACGCAATTTGTGTTGTTAGTTTTTTGAAATTCGTGAGCATTAAATTTGCTGAACTAATTCCTAAATTTACTGGAGTGCAGTATCGTGTTCATGTTGATGGGGCTGACAACAATGTAGTGAATAGATTTACACACTTGAAAGAACATATATGGGTGGAAATAAACTAGCTCCGGGAAACATTTTCGCGTCAGTCAGCTGTTTGGTCTGAAGCAGGAGTTTCACAGTTGTGCTGAAAATCCTCTACTCTTCACATTAAACTGTACATAAAAACACTCCATTAAAGACCTCTGAATCAGCACTCCTTTGTAAAAGAAAAGACTTCATTAGGTGCTGCAGAGATTGGCTCGCTGAAAATCGAATTTTTTGCAGCAAATCACAGTTTCCCCAATGTTTCAGTGTATGTGTTTTCAACAGCTGCTGCACAAATGTGAAGTCGTGCAACATGAAACCAAAAAAACACTGAGATCCTCAGGATTCAGCTTCAGGAAGCTACGAAAAATACTGTCAGTGAAAAACAGCCTCCAGACTTAGAGCTTCTTCATCGAGTCATATTTCAAACTCACAAAAAACTCGAAATGACTTTCTTTTTTCATGCAAACACTCAGTTATCAGATTAAAGATTATTTATTGTGCCCCGAGGCGTACACTGTGCATACTGTAATGGGCCTGTGTGTATACAGAGTTAATCCTGGACTGACAGTGGCGTTCTGATGGGCCAGGGGGCCTCTGTATCTGCAGGGGGAGCCAAACGTGGCTCTGGTTCTGCCTGGGATCGGTCTGAAAGCCCAGCACTTGTCAAGCTGGCCCAAACACTGGCTGATGGGGCTTTTAGAAGAGCAGAGTGAGTGACGGAGGTTTAGAGGAGATCTGACACTGCAGCCTGTGGTGCTGCTGTTTATGTATGTATGCTAGCCCTCCAAAAAACTGTGTTTATGAAAACAGTGGCTCGCTGCCCATCTGATATGAGCCCTTAGGCTGGGACAGGGACAGATCCTCTGGGAGAACAAACGGAGACAGAAAGACAGACAAAGACAGAGAGAAAACGACATGAAAAATGGACGAATGAACAGACGAAACATATGAAAGGGGGACTGGGGGGGGTTCATTTGATGCAAATGTTTTCCAAAATAACTTCTTCAGTGCTTGCTTCATCTGTCTTTTGTCCTCTTCCTGCATTGCAGTTTGTGTCATCTGCTTGGTTTCCAAATGTTTTCAAGAAAACTCCCCAGAAAAAGAAGTAGAAACTACTTTGCCTTTCTCACTAATCCTCTCCTGCCTTTAATATGATTTCTTCCCTCTGTTATGCCCCTTTGGTTGTCTTCCTCCTTAATTAGCTCGTACCCCTCTGGTTCTCCAGATTGAGGGTGTTGACATGCACAAGGCGCAGCCTCAAATCAAATGCATACAGCCGTCCCAACTATTTACGTCACATACACAAACTTTCTCCTACTTTCAAGGAGTCTAAATTGCTTTTTCTGTCGCGCTTGTTTTTTTTGGGCTATTAGCTGAAGTGATTATCTGGTTTCTGTTTGGAGTGGCAGATGCAGTAGAAAACCTGTCACTCTATGTCTTTTGAATCTTTACTGAGGACATTTGCATTTTGCGTGAATGCCTAAACATGTCACACACGCTCTTGTGTTTTTCAAATCCAGTTCTCCTTTATTTTTTCATAGAGTATACTCCATGCCGTCCATCTGTTTTGTACATTTCCTTATGTACGGTTCTCATACTTGTTTCACGTATATAATGTCCTCATTGTGAAGGATTTTATGCAACGGTATGATCACGCACTTGTGCTCTATGTTTATTTCACTTGCCCTTGATCATTCCAGCATTATCAAAGGAAAGCGAAGGGAAAACTGCTCCTCAAAGTTCACATTTCAAATATTTTAATTGTTTTATGCAGCTTTCATTTATTTTTCTAATAATCCCCCGAGGCAGCTGGAAGACTGTTTACTGCCTTTGATTTGCAGTCCTGTAGCTTTCACTCCAAGCGTTAATTAACCTTCAAATGGAGAAATTATAGTCGGCACACAAGTGCGTGTGCACGCTTGACAACCACACAGCCGCACACACGAGCACATGCAAAGACTCAACAATGGAGGGTTTTTTTTTCTGCTTTTCATCTGAGATCTCCCTGCATGCTTTTTTCTGTCACACACACACACACACACACACACACACACACACACACACACACACACACACACACACACACACACACACA
>JAUESE010000080.1:9163259-9174718 GCA_032274725.1 Malacoctenus triangulatus
CACACACACACACACACACACACACACACACACACACACACACACACACACACACTCACACACACACACACACACACTGCAGAGACAAGGTGAGCAAAGACGGGCTAAATCTTTGACTTTTGGAACTGCAAGGGATTAAAGGGAGATTGTAATTGCTTTTCTCGTCCTCTCTCAGTTCATTTGTATTGACAACTTGTTACTCCTCTGTCACACAGCAGAGAGCAGAAAGGTCGCAGCTCCGTGAATAGAGACGGGCTCCTGCTTGACAAAGACAGAGCACGAACGAAGGGACAGGAGCGAGTGGAAGCAGCTATCATCTCTCACGTTAATGCACTAATGCCAAGTTATGATCTGATTCAGATCGCTTGTAAAAGGTAACTTGCACATAGTTGGCAGATGTGAGAAGAGAGCACAAAGGGAGGTATGATCTCTAGCAGATAATCACTGTCATAATTACCACATTGTGATAATGGGGAGACAACCCTGATTGAATGTTAAAGGCCTTAAAAGGAGAGGCATATCCACCATTATTCTGCCTTGCTTTTTCTTTCTTTCCTCCTTGCCTTTCACTATTTATGTCCCTCTCTAACAGCCTGTGACCGTAGTGTGTGGTACTGCTCGCTGAGCTAGAGGTCAAGTGTTAAGTGTTGTGTGTGTGGCGAGGATTTGTTCCAGATCGTGTGCGGTTAACCGAGACGAGGTGAAGCGCACTGTTAAAAATGAGCCGAACTCTGTAGTTGGTAAAATTCAGCCAAAACAGAATAAACATGTAAAATTAGATTCCAAAAAAAGACTGAAAATAAATTTAGGATACATTTTTGCTCCATCAACAAAAAATACCACATCTATTGTTGCTGGATTCCATTTTTTGGAATTTGTTATTAGAAAAGCTGTTAATTTGTGAAAGCACCCCAGAGCCTTCGGCACAGACCAAAGGATTCCTGAAGTAGTTTATTGTGTATTTTTTGTGTGAAAGAAATATCTGCTGCTGTTTTCTGCATTTCATAAACTGTTTTTGAGCTCTTAGCCTTTAAATTGCAATTGCACTGTTTTATTTATTTTAGTTTTTTATTCATTATACTGCTGAATGCATCATGTTGCCTGTTATTTTTTTTCTTTCTCCCTCGTTTTGTCCCTTAAGCATCAGTGCTCACTATCACGTGTAAGCATAGCCTTTATTACCAGTGATTATACACTAATGAGAACATAATCGCATTATGTTTCATTTCAACTGTTAGAGGCCCCTAAATCTTTGTTCAAAACAACAAATCAAATAAGTTTCAGTTCAAAGTTAATTCCAATTACGTTTCCAGTGTGCTACACAGAGAAGCCCTTTGTGCTTCAGCTCTTACAGTCAGGAGTCATGCTGACCTTGAAGATGTCAGCGAGTGGACAAACATGTGAGTTGCCATCATATACAGATGATTTCATCTTCCCAACAGCGATTCTGGTTTGAAATCTTTACAAGTATCATTTTTACAAGGTTAACTTGTTAAACAGTTGAATGGTTCTTGAAAATTTTCAGACAACTCAGTCTGGAATATCTTGTGACACAGATCATAATAAATGTGTTGCATTATAAAGAACTGAAGCAAGTTTGATTCAGTGGTCTTTGGTTTGCTTCCTTTGCTTCAGATAAATCAGTTGCTTCAGGTTTTCTGATGTTCTGCATTTCTAGATGCCTAAATCAGTGAAACTAAATTTAAATTTTTTAGAGGTCTATAAAAAAGATTGGTTCTAATTTAGGCTCGAGTGCACTTTTTACAGTGTCCTATTGGAGCCTCAGAACTCAATCCGAGCTTTTAACAGCAGCTGATCAGAGGCTCTCTGTTGATAAACACAAAACCCGAGTCTACAGTTTCAGTCTCTGCATTGTGCCTTGGCTTCCACTTAAACTTCCTCTAAAACGAGCACTAATAGTTTCAAATGAAATGATTTCTGTCATAAAATCCTGTGTCGTGGCCTCAGCACACACATGCTATGCGGTATAAATTTCTGAAGTGAGGCCTTTTTCCTTTTTGCGCTACTGCTGGTATCATGTTGCCAGGACAAAGCCATGGGGATCCCTCCTCCTTTTACACCTCTGTCTATAGCCAGGGACAAAGACCTGATTCACACACCCTCTATACCCTGCTTCCTCTCTGAAAGTGTTTACTGTTTATCTCTCTGCACCTAGTGGCACAGCAAAGGTTGGTGTCTGACTCAGGCATTCCTGGATCACAGCGGAGAGAGCTACAGGGTTGGAGGATGGTGGAGCTGGAAGGGTGCAGATCTCGGGGTGGACAAAATGAAAGAATGACTGCGATAAAAGTAGAAATGGAGAGATTGAGCACCGAAAATGAGAGGGGGCAATAAGTAGGAAGGAAAGCAGATTACTAGCTGTGCTTATCTCAAAGTGAGGGAAGGTTACAGCAGCGGGAGGCGAGAGGAGGAGGAGGAAGAGGGAGAGGAAGAGGTTTGGTGTTTCTGGCCAGTTGGTCAGTACATTACAGATGAGCTCAGCTTCAAAGAAGAACTTCAACATTTTCTCATCATGCGTCCTGCCACACTCCCTCATCAACAGTAAAAAGATCGAAATAGGAGCAGAATTCTTGGAAGAAATCCAAAGATCCTCTGATCAAGTGCTGCATTATAAACAATCCATTTGCTTCCTATGCACGTTGATTTTAAGAGAAATGATTGAAGGTAAATGTAAATGTGTTTCATATGTGAACAAATTGAACGAATTGCTTTTTCTAAGTGTTTGACGCATCTTTATTTTATAAGTAGGAAGCGAGTTGAATTGCTTCACATGTCTGCACTCAGTCTAGCAAGCAGCCAGGTCTAAGATTACCCACTATAGCTCAGCAGCTTTGTTGGCATGACAAAGAGTGGAGCGAGCACTCAAATGACAAACTATGGAGTTGCATAAAACAACCGCCACCCCTATATGCAAACACAAAGACAGGCAGTCATGTAATGCGCCCACTATATTCCTTCATTGTTCTGGGCACGCTGTTGTTCTTGTGGCGTTGTACACATGACCCATCTATGCATCACCTCCACTTGCACAACTTCTGCAGCTCCTGTCCTCCTTATGCTGGGCTGAACATCAACTTTTTCTCTGCACTGCCCCTTTTCAGGCCTTATTATTGTGCCGACCTGATTACAATTAGTTCATGTTTATTTTTTTGTTGAGTTGTCATGTGCAGAGTTTGAGAGAGTGCTGAAAATCTAACTTCGTTTAAAACTGCACTTTCATCACTTTACGTGCCACTCAGTTACTGGTAGAGATAAAAAGTAAAATTCTTGGCGAGTAAAATACTCAAATATAAAGCACTTGTCAGAAAATAGTTCAAAGTTGTCGCTCCTATGACCAGTTAAACTTCTCATAAATGTACGGTCTGCTGTTTTTAGTGTAAAGGTGATAATAAATGCCTCTTAGGGGCTGTTTTGGTAATTTATGACTAAAATGCTGCATTACACTTTGACTGTGTGACAGATGCTGCAAAGCGCCGTTACCAGCAGCACCCTGGGGACTGTATGCACAATAGCAAACTATTCAAGGGGAAGGAGGCATAATGAGATTCACAAGGTTACCAGAAGATATGATTTCTCTGTCAGTCAAACGTGAGCTGTTGTGCCATTACCCTCTTTTTACGTGATAATATAGTCCTCTTAGCACGTACACGTAGGGAAACTGTGGCTTCAGTGACACACATGAGAACATAATGTGTTTTAGATGCTGTCCTCCGCGGAGCCCCTCTGGGTCTGTTTCATTGTGTCTTAACTGGATTAGGATGGACAGATAGAGATGGAACCTATAATGGCATTAGTACCTGCAGACGGAGCTCTAGTGATTCGGCCGTCAATCCAAACTCACTCGGCCGTGATTGACTAGTGATAAAGACTTTTTAAACGACGAGCACTTTGCCCTCCATGTGATAACCATACATTTTAGGACAGACCGTTCACCTTCTAACTGAGTCGACTTTACATGTATTAGCATCGGCTATTTTTAAGGGTTTGGGTCATTGTGAATCAATCAGATCAAATCTCTTAGAAAACCAGCTTTCCATTGACCACTTTGATTCACAAGCACAATGAGAAGTGACTGACTGACTGACTGACTGACTCAGATGTGCTCAGTAAACAGTAAGCTTTGTATTTCTGTTCCCAGAATAATCAAAGACAGTGGCTGTTTCCTATAAGTCAGCCCGAAAACCTCCTTGTAAGAAGGAGAAATACCCCAGAACAGAAAAAAAGCCGAATGTAACGGTAATAGTGAATTTGTGAGCCGCAATCTCCTGCGATCTCCATTAAGTGGCAGTGAGCAGAGAGCCAGTCTGATAACCTTGCTGTCTGGGAGCCTGCACTATCTGTTAGAAGAAGACATCATTGGATTAAGCATACCCTCCTACAACCCAAAAACATCTGATCTCCAACTGATACATGTCATTATTAATTACCAAGTGAATTTACTGATGGTAAAACAGTGATTGCATTTAAGTGAGGGCCTTTTCCCGAATCTTACAGTAACTTCAGTTTCTGTGCTTACATTTATTTATTGTTTTTACACATTTTATGCCTTTAAAGGATTATTTTGGAAATGGTATTAAGCTGCATTTATGTACTCCTGATAGTTCTGGTTGTGACAGAGAGACCAAGATGGATGATGATGATTATATGTTGATAATGTGAGTTGTTTTCATGTCGTCTACACAGTTTGCCAATCCATGAACGGTGAGGTCTTAGCAGCATCGAAATTGTGAACAATCCTATGTAGATGTAGGATTTTGATGTTGGGGTGAATCAAAATCCACTCATGCAGCACACTGATCACCACTTATACAAACTATTGACTTTGTTCTTATGAAGTTGTCCTGAATTATTTGATAATCAACTCGGCAAAATTGACGTTCAATGACAAATACTGGAAGTAACATTATTGTTGGCAGCATTACTAATGTGAAAGTTATGCCGAATGGTTAACAGTCTCTGAAAATGCTAAATGTGTGTTTTGGATTCAATTTTGTTTGTTGAATAGATTTATTTAATGGGCATTAATGCATTAATGATAAGCGGGCAGCATCTTTGTCTGAAAGCTTCCAGTAACATGATGCCAATGCTGAGAAATTCTTTTATAGTGTGGTCAATTTAAAGCAACAAAGTTTGTTTGTTTAAAAAAAAAGGTGTTATTTTAAAGGATTGCATTAGTAGTGAACTTTTGGTCACACTGCACACGACCTCTGTTCAATGCATAATGTAAAATCTTCGTTGACTTTTGAATTCACTGTGTTCATAAACAGCAGCATGAAAGTCAATCTTACTCGTCCACCACCTTATGTAGCCTTTGTTGCTAATCAGACTGAATCACATCATCTTCTTCATTGACCCTTTGATATATGCAACCATTATTTACGGCACGACATGTTGAAATTCAAGAAAATCCCCTTGAAATGTTTCAAGTTTTGATATCGTTTGAGATGTTATTGAGCTCTACATGCATCTGCATATTATATTCAAGCTTTGAATGTAAAAGTCTGAAGCCCTTTACACTGATTTGTTATTGTGGCTATCAATCTACACAGAACTGGAGTGACAGATATGCGCGATGTTTGAGACGCGATAGTGAGCAATCAAACTGCAGATGATAACAAACTAAAAAGGGGGAGAGGCTATAATGAGCAGCCGGCCATGATGTAAAATAGACGGCTGTAATCTTTCACTGAGGTGTAGAAGGGAGGTTTTTTGAAATGCCTACACAAACTCTGTTCAAAAACAAACATGATCTATCAGATTTGTTTTTGTTTTCCAATATTTGCTCTTTAGAAATGTGATTGATATTAGTGTAAGTGAAATAATATGCTGCCGCTATCAAAGCTGTGGCCTCAGTGCTGCTTGAAAGGGAGCGTGCTGGCATGAATGAAGATATTTGAATGTGAGGAGGGAGAAAGCGAGCATTAACACAGTGGAAGTGGCGCTGTTCATTTGTCAAGAGATGGATTGCAGCCATTGAGAGGAAAAGCTTTTAATTTGGCTCTGGTGTGGTAATTAGGTTTCAATTCGCTGTGCTCACTAAGAGGAATGGGGAGCGTAATGAAGTTAGTCATCATACTGTGTGTGTTTGGAGAGAGGAGGAGGGGTGCAGGGTCAAGTATGCACAGTCTACATTTTTCAGTGGCCCTCTCTGCCGCTCATACTCTAATTCGTTGTGTAATGCTGTTTATTGTGGGTATCACTGTGCATTTTATGCATTAGTTAAGTGGTCCCGGCACATTACTGTAATGGGGTTAGAACATGAAAACAGACTGAAACCTGATCCACTTCCACTCTCCTCCTCACTCTTCTCTATCTCAATAACGGGTCTCTTCACCCCGTGCAAAATATTATCCTTCAGCCTCACTTATTCTCCATCATTTCCCTAAAGTCTCCTTCCACTGCGCTCCCCTTCCTCATGTCTTGGCCCAGCTGACGTCACTGATGGCCGTTATACTATGCAGAGAGGACAGAACATGGGAATCTCAGGTTACCTGACCTGGGAAAAAAGGAGCAGCAGGAGGAGGAGGAGGAAGAGAAAGAGGAAGAAGATATTTTAATACAAGAAAGAAGGAAACATGCGAAGTAGAAATATTTTGACAAAGGTAAAGAAAAAAGTACAATTTATTCAAAAGAGTTTAGTGCAGCAAAGATCTCATGACACAAACGTGATGATTTATGGACTTTTGTTAAAGTGAAAAAAGTGTGTCCTTGGGTGTTCTTAGTTTGTTTATTTGTGTCCCTGTTTTTCACTCTGTGTGTGTGTGTGTGCGTGCATGCATGCGTGCGTGCGTGTGTGCATGCGTGTGCGTGTGTTTGTATATTTGGCACTGGGCACAGTAGCCACATGACGACCCTTGCATGACCCCTGAGAAGCGTGTAGGCGCCGGGTTCAGTCTGACTCTTGTCACATGATCCTCTGTTGCCCTCCCTCTCCATTCACAATGGAGTATTAATCTGAAACACACACACACTCACACAAACACAAACATACACACACACACACACACACACACACACACACACACACAAACACACACACATTTTCTTTGTCTCTTTGCGCAGCTCTTTATGGGCACATATGCAGAATAATCTATTTGAAGCAGTGTTTTTGATATTAGTGGTTGTGTATTTTGTTTATTTGTTGGTGCCTTCACAATCAGAGCTGGTTCTGATCCTTCATGCTGAAGCAGAGGTTTCATTGCCTGGTGGCTGCAAAGTTTTTACAGCTTCAAGCTCGTTATTTGCAGGCCTCACACAGCCAAGCGCCTGTATTTTCCCTCCTCCTGTCTGCTGACTTTCACTCTCTGTGGTTTGTCATTAAGGGATTAGTGGGCTGACGGACAGATGAGGTGGTCTCAGGTGGAGCTGGATTTAGTGTAAATAGAGGACGCGTGTCTTCTGTCAATCAAACCGCTCCTCTTTGCTATCATAGATTCAAGTCTCCTCACAGAAGTTTAGTTTTTGTACTGGTTTCATGGTCGATCTCAGTTAATGTGCTGTTGTCTCGCGAACTCAAACTGACTTCCTCTTACCTCTCCCGTCTCTCCCACGGTTGGGGCCTCCAGTGTCCCAGCATCCTTGGTGTGTGGGCTGACTCCAGCCTAGCTTCCTGTCATAGAAATTTGCGGAACCATGTTCCCCCACACGCCGAGACACACACACACACACACACACACACACACACACACACACACACACACACACACACACACACACACAAAGTGAGCAGCCCCGCAGTCATAGGTGAGTGTGTGAGTGTTTCTGTGTATGCAACGTACTCAATATGTGGCGCCTGCTCACACAATAGACTCCACATGCAGAAAAGAATGAGACTGATTCCAATGGTGGGTGAAGAGTGAATCAGTGAATGTTTATAGATACATGTGGAGGTTTCTGATTCTTAGATATATCATCACACAGATGCCATAAGAAGTTTAGACCTCTAACAATGGTAGAAAATGCTATCAAAGTTCAAAGAATGCACAAGTCAAATGCAACATTTATCCTAAAGCCGTATCATCTTTTTTCGGTATTGGATCAATTTGTTGTGTCAATATGACATCAATCATCCCTGTCTGATGCTGAACCTACAGCGGGGTCCAAACAGCTGAGACCACAAGTTAACATACATGTCTTTTGACTTTTTATCAAATCCACTGCAAAATTTTGTTTGTATTTCTTTTGCTCTACTGACAGCATCAAAAAGGCCCAGATGGGTCACGTTACCACAGCATGATGTGATAATATTGGGGAGTTTCTTGCGATGTCACGAATATTCGCCTTTCATATTCAGTGAGGCTGCGCTCAGACGGAGGAGAAAAGTCGATGACAGTCGACACTTCTCTGATCTTCCAGCAGTTCTTTCTTTGAGCTGTTTTGACCCACAATTGTGTAAAAGTATGAGTTTCTTCGCACAAAGATGAAAACCAGAAGAGTCAGGAGCATTTCTTTTCTGTTCAGGAAGATGTCCATCCTGGAGGTTTGTTTTTTTTCCCTCATAAGCAGTGCTTTGAAGGACATAACCAGCTTTAAAGTCTTCATGGGATTGTTTTTCTGACAGAACTTTTACTGTTTCTGTCATGTGTTTTTTATTTAGCAAAACTTCTGTCTGTGATGAAGTTGTTCTTTTATTCCCCAGTTGTCTTCAATGTGCTGATCCTCTGATGTTGTGATGGCAGATTGTGCTTTGGATACTGCTTATCTTGATATTGTAAGATTACAGCATCATGCACTGCCCAGTCAGTCTGGAAGTCGAGCCACAGTTCAACACTGAGAAAAACCCACCTAAACATCTGACATCCAACACGTCCACTCAGTCCTCATGCTATTTTTTTATGGTAAAAGTTAATGTTTGTTTGTATCCTCGCCCAGTGAACAATAACTGCATGTAGATTTACTTCAACAAATGATAAGTAGATCAAATATACGTTAGTGTCACCTGAATGCATCTTCAATGGAAAGGATACAACCGGAGGAAAGCTGGACTACGTCACAAAGGAGTTTACAAACTCACTGCTTCAAAAGGGCATAAATCTGATGCGAAAAGTTATATATCACCTTAAGTGTTTCCATTTTACCTCTTTGAATCAACCGTGATGGTTTATTCAAAAGGTTACTTGTGGGTTTTATCTGCAGCTATATAACCTGTTGAGTACTACTTCAGGACTCTTCTTGTTCAAGTTTTGACCACTGGTTGTCCTGGAAACATAAATCATGCTCACATACATCTTTGTTGGTTTTTTTTTCTCACCAACCCCTTTGAGAACCGTACTTACGTAATTTTTTCAAAAAGGAAAATCAAATCACTTTTTGAGGGTATGAGGTACTTGAAAAAGATGCCAAAAATGATAAGTCTGCATCCATAATTATTAGCTTACCACTGTTGATGAAAGTGCTTTGTGTTTTGGAAACACGGTGGTGTTTTGGAAAAAGTCGGTATTTATTATTTCCCAGCTATCCTCCTGCACCAAATTCAAAATGTTCTAGAGAGAAATACGTCCTTCTTTTTCTTTTTTTCCACATTTCAGTGGGAAAAAAGTGCATCTGTGCCTTACAGAGATGCAGAGACACTGGTTTACAGTGTATCCAAAGCACCCCTAGTTGTGCAAGTGTAACAAGAGCACGGCTCAGTACAAGGTGTAATTTATAGGCGGAGAGGACTAGAGAAGGTGGGCAGGGTGAGGTTTCAGAACATGGACTAATAACCTCACAGCGTCACTCAATCCACAGCGATTGTGCCGAAGCTTCTCGGCTGCGATGTCACGGCAATCTGAGCGCCATTGTTCGCTTATGTGGCCCAGGGCAGTGGTTCATGAAGGAAGTATTTTCTTAAATGACAATAAAAAGCACAATACGAGAGTGTAAGCGAGCAGTTTGATCATGTTTATTTCACAAAAGGTTCAGTTTAGAGGAAACACATGGGTTTTCTTTCACAGTTGAACAGCGGCAGGTTGACTGTGTGAAACTCAGAAAATCAAGACGTATTCTCAGAATAGATGCGAGTCTCAAACTCACACAAGCCTCTTCTTTCATGAAATTTACATTACAAAGCGGTGGAAGGATTTATAAGGCAGATATCATTGTATTGGTGTTTGACATTTAATTTTTTTTGCAGCTGATTATCTAAAGTTATAAAGGTCAATGTTGAAGCCTTGACTGATGTAACTGCTTCAGCTTGGGTCCACATTGACTCCAGGACCCTCCCAGTGACACAGTGAACATATTGTGCTAAAAACCAGTCTACTGAACCCCCCACCCCCCACCCACCCTTGTCTACTGGTGGGGTCGCGGCGCAGTGTGGAGGGAGGCCACTGCGAAGCTATCTGACTCGCTCATCAGCAGGTCAGGAGAACAAACCCAAAGCAGGACTCGAATAGAGAGGAATGTAAAATGGGTTTAGCTGCACTTAGTACATTTAACATGCAGGCAGTAATCAAGCTGAGCTCATAGGTTGACTAATCAGTTTAGTTGGACATATGTGCGAGTATACAAAAAAAATTCTGGCCTCGATGGTGCTTTGGCCTTTAAAATACGCAGCATGTTGAACTAGACCCATTTACCTGAAGAGGAAGATGAAAGTGAATGGAAATGTCAAAGCTCGGTGTCGGTTTCTTCATCACAGCAGAAGTGTATCTTCTGCGTCTTGGCTGTGTTGGTGTTTGGTGTTTTGGTTTTTGCACGACTTTCTCCTGAACTGCTTGTATGCCCCCCTCCCCCTTCTTCCTGATGAAAAATCGTGTAAGATGAAGTTATGCAAGAGCAGGACAACATGTCCGATTCCAGTCAGACCAGACTGTAGTTTTGCATATTCTGATTTTTTTTTTTTTAAATGCAGGTTAACATGATAGAAGTTATTTTAACATCAAGTGATGTATTGGGTTTTTTTTTGGGGGGGGGGGGTATTTCTGAATAGCTGAGATAAGTGGATCTGAATGCAGTTACAGTGAAAACAAACACTGTCATCGAGTCGCTCCTAAACATTAGATCATGGAGACAGAAATGCATGCATGTGCACACAGACCAGCAGGGGAGCAAGTGTCTGCCTAATGGGGTTAAACTGTTTAGGAAACACACATTGTCCTCTGGCTCATTGAGCTGCAGCAGCTGCAAATGTCTACAGTGATTTCTGTCCTCGCGAAATGGCTCCTTAGCAGGTGACAAAACAACCTCATTATGTGGGGTTGTATAGAAGACAATGCAACAGGGGGATTGTGGCCACAGCAACAATAGCCATGAAATTAAAGATGTGAGAAAGCAAGCAAGAGGCTGTGTGCAAATGGTTGGAGAGGGTTGTGGGGGTGGGTTAGGGGGGCACCTGTGGGCTAAATACAGAGGAACACTTAAGCAGAAGCTACAGGTGAGATGGATCTCTCTCTCTCTCTCTCTCTCTCTCTCTCTCTCTCTCTCTCTCTCTCTCTCTCTCTCTCTCTCTCTCTCTC
>JAUESE010000080.1:9294100-9304118 GCA_032274725.1 Malacoctenus triangulatus
ATAGAAACCGAGTAAACCGTCAGAGGTGTCTATTTAGTGTCATCGCATGAAGTCGTTTGTATGCGGCGTTAACGGATCTTTAACCTGATCAAACACTTCCTGGTCAATCAGAGACCTACAGTCTGTGAAATACCGATGGAGAAAAATCTTGCCAGCGTTACATTTCAGCCCCTTTTCCCTTTGGGTGATTGTTACTGCTCTTCGCCACACGAGGACGCCATTGATGGCCGTATAACCTCGGTCGACACGCTCCCCGATTTGGTCGTTTTTCTTGAAAATAACAATGGATCGTCATGAAAACCCCCCGGGCTTCACCGAAGCTGAGATTCATTTTAACTGCTTATTTTGGTAGAGTTCAGGTGCATAATCAGCCTCAAAGTTTTAGCTCCATAATTCCCAAGTATGTTGGGGAAAGTTTAGATTTTAGACAATATTTTGGTGAATATTTTAACCATTATTTTCAGTTATTTTGCTCTACCGCAAAACAACACATTTACACCCAGTAAATAAGTATATATATACACTTAGCACATTCCCTACAGCATAAAACAAAAATCAATTATTCTTTTTCTAAGACAAAATATAGTTTTGTCACAGGTAGGATTTAAAATTTCCCAAAATTTTAACGCTATATTGACTTGCTCATCTTGCTTGTGTTTTGTCGATGTACTTCCAAACCAGCATTCAATTTGAACCTTCATAAATGTACTAACAAAAGTCCCAGCATCACACCCAAATAAGTCTGTCTGGACAAAACAGCGAGTCTTTTTCTTGTTTTTTTTGCTGCTGTCTTTGCTTTTGGACGACACCCAAGACAAAAAGAATTGACAGACAGAAGCAATATTGGTCGACTCTATTGGCCAAAAGTGGTAAACAAAACAGCAAAGCCTGCTAATCTCATCATCCTGTGTTTAGATTCCTTCAGTTTTTTTCAAATAGGATTCTGCAGTGATGCAGTGCTGTCCCTTTATTAGTCATAAGATGTCCCAATGCCAGCTTCAGCGCCGCCCGTCTCTTCCCTCTCTTCCCCTAATCTCCCCTCCTTACTGCCTCTCATTCTCTCTCTCACTCCCCCTCTCTCTTTCCATCTCTCTCTCACGTTTTGTTCCTCTGTCATCCCCCAAGGTGACTTTCCTTCCTTCACAGACACTGCAGCTGTTCCTCGCTTTTGTTCTGGAAGGCCCGAGTGTGGATAAGAGATGAGAGAGATGCAGCCCGGCGTGGAAAAAAAAAAGAGAGAGGAGAACTAAAGGAGAAACGGGAGTGTGAAAGAGGAGGGGACTGATGGGATTATCAAGCAGGATGGAAGAATCGACAGTTCTGATTCAGTGTACGAATCAGTAAGGCAACAAATACTCTCACGCGCAGATGGATCAGTTCTGGTGAAACAAAAAGAAAAATGGAGTGTCAACATCAAGAGATTGAGCGGCCTCGACAGATGCTTGCTTTACTAGCAAGTTTCACCGTCATTATTAATGATAATTAACAGAGTTGTCATATCACAATGAGGCAAAAGTGAGGGTTCACTTCAGTCAGCACTAAATACTGCAAGTATCTGGGACGGAGATTCTAAATTTAGGGATCAGAGGAACAGGCAGTGGATATTGGAGACGTAAAAGAGCGAGACAGCTGGAAATGGGAGACAGATTTGGACAGAGGGGTCCAGAGGATAAGGGATTGAGGAAATTCCCAAGTTGTCTGGAGCGTGATGAGTCCAAGTGGTTCGCCATTCAAACTGCAGATTGAGAGCTGCAATTATAATGACGCCCAATCCCACTTTTGAGCCGTCTCGCTTATAATAATGGAGAGACATAATTGTCATATTTCATTCTTCCATTTGCAGATCATATCCTCTCCAATGCCTGAATGCTTTGATGATCCCGGAGACTTCGCTGTAAGAAGAAAATAGTTGACCTTTGAGTCTGCACTTATCCAATTCTATGACTCATGAATTATTCAATCTATAATTACCAGGTTATAAAAGTCTTTAGGTTGTTAATTTAGAAAATATTGTGTAATTTCTTGCCAAAAAACACAAATATTTCATTTTTTCCCCCCATTTTTTTTACAAAAAGAATATAAAACACAGAAAAGAATACAAACATCTGTCTTTTTCTATTTAGTTTAACAGCTGTGAATGGTCAGAACTCAACCCAACAAAGATGTGTGAAATAGTTTAGTATCCCACAGTTCTTTGAGGAACTCCATTAGCCAGCAGTTTAAACATCGAGCATGTGAAAAACTGAAAAATGTCAGTTGCTGAAAGGAACCTGAAGCCACTGTTCCTCTGCACGATGTCTGTATGACTTACTTCTACTCATGGGTGCCCTGAACCTTGTATGGAGTTATTTGCAAACCGACTCAAAAACTGATCGGTCTCCTCCTGGTCAATTGGTTACGTAGAGTCAGTTAAAGCCACATTTCGTTTAGACTGAGCAACAAAACTCGGTTGTTGCTTCCATCAGAGGAAATTTACATTCCTGCCAACACTTTAACACACTGAACACAAGACATGTATGAACTGAAGCAGCACGATCAATTCTTAGATCACCTTTTTAATACGGACTCTGTTCTGTTCTATACAATGACACATATTATAAATCTTATACAATACTAATAATTCTCTATACACATGGTCATAAATGTACAGTACAGTTTACACACGTACAGTATTAACACAAATTCACTGACATGTATCTTTTCTATACAGTAACTTTCCAACTCTGTCAAGAGTTTATCACAATGGCTGATTTTCTGTCCGGCAGATGATGGTGGCCAAATAAGAAATAAAGTTTTCTGACTAAAACCTAAATCAGACACTTCAGTATTTACATCCCTGAAAAAATGTACATGAATACACAAGAATTATTGTTGTCTGTCTGGCTCACAAATTGTGTAAAAGAGGTGAGGATGACAAGAGGAGCTAGCCCAAAGCCCAAAGTGCACTCCCCAGTCTTTAAATCCATACAAAGTTAAAAGTGTATTCTATCTACTTCGTGACATAAATCTTTACCTACTGTAACACCCGAAACACAACAGCTGATTGAGGGTTGGTTTTATTGTTCTTTGTTTCTTTTGTCCAGCAGGTTTTGAAAAGGAGTCGTGAAGCCCTGAGGAGAAAGAGAGACACAGATATAGTGTGGCGTGTCCAGGACCCAGTCTGGAGGCTGTCCGTCTCTGTGGACTTTCAGGATGCCGTCTGAAAGCTGCGACTCTGCCGTCCAGAACAACAAACGGCTGACAGGAGGGAGTGTCCCCTGCTAGCGGTTGTTTGTCCATGTTGGAATCTCTCAAGTTCATGATGTTAGGTAACCTGCGGAGACTTCAGAGACTGTTTGAGTGAAATTCTCACAAAATATATTGCCCTTTAATTCCCTCGTTAAGGTTCAGTATTTTTACAGTGGTCTGTCGTATACACATAGTTACAAATGTTCTGGATCACTTTTTTCCACATCGTGCCCGGCAGGCTCCTCGCAACATTTCTGTATTCACATTCTCTTTGTTCACATCCGAGGGGTCATTGCTTTGCTCGTCATTTATTGCACATAATTATGAACGCACAAACACACGCATTTAGTCACTCACTCCAGCACACACCCACCCACACGCATACGCAAACACTCACTTTGCCACATAACCAAGCATACGCACTCTTGTGCAGACATACAGTCACACTCATATTGTCCGTCAACTTGCCCCTAAAGTGATTTTTTTTTTCCAAAGAAAAAGTTATGCCTTTAAGCTTTAGCTTGCACACTCTCTTCTAAAGCATGGTGCTTTTTTGGAAGTGAAGTCTAAATCAGTTTTTTGCTGTTTCCAGGTAATTTCATATAGATTTGTAAACCTTGAATATGAGTGCTTGCATTTATCTGTCATTTAATTGCTTTACTGTGTACAGCATGTGCAAACACTTTCAATCTACATTGATATATTGTTGTAAACATACAGCAGGACATTCAGCACCATGAGAATATAGTTATAAATTAATTATGCGTGGAAAAAAATAAGGAAAGGAAAGAGACAAATATTTACTTCCATTAATATTTTTCCCACTGAGAACATCAGTGCAGGTAGATACTGGTGTGCTTTCACAGATAATGACTAAATATCAATCAGTGTGCAGTAAGTGTTTGCGCAGGTGTCTATCTGTGCATATGTACATGCACATGCAAGTTGAAAAGTGCACGCAGGAGCAGTACGGTACAATACGCTTTTGCAGTTATGTATCCTTTACCCTACATGTGGGGTACCCACTAGTATGTTCAGTAGTCGTGGTTAAGGTGTTGTCATGGAGACACACTGGCCACCTTGTCAGTCAGGGAGTGTACTAATAACGGCCTGTGTAACAAGAGAGGAAAGCGGACTCTAATTAGAGCTCAAGACTCACCTGTCTCAACATATACATGGAACCAGAGGCCACGGGATTAGTCCTGACCTTTGTAAACTAACTGATTCTCATTTTCCCTCCCACTGATACATAAATATACTCACATTTCATCTCCATCAACTTGGTAAGATGCATACGATTATTCAAATTCACACGCACTCGGATATGCAGCCACGCTCGGAAGACCAGCCTCACTCCCTGACTGCCTCTGTGAGGCATCGATCGGTGCCATCGCTGGCCTCCACCCGCGGCTTGCGACTCTTTCTCTGGCCTCCCCCCTCCACCCAAGAGTTATGAATAACCGTCCCCCCGCTGGGAGCCGGGTCCACCTGCAGAAGTGACACAACCCTCTTCTTCACTCTGGTTTTGAGGGCTCGCCGCAGTTTCTGCCTGGTGAAGGCATAGAGCAGAGGATGAAAGATGGTGGTTCCATAAGCCATTGCCAAGAAGCACAGACGGAGCCTCACCAGGCCGTCGCTTGGACCCATACACAGGATCAGAACATTGACTGCAGACAGAGGGGCCCAGCAGCCCAGGAAAGTGGATATGATTAAGAGGGACATTTTCAGGACGCGGCGTTGACGTTCCCGACGGTCCCTGTGCCTACGCACTGCCCGCCTCAAGGCAATGATGGCAGAAACCGAGGCCTGTACGCCCATGGAGGAGGCAGGCAGAGGGGTGGTGGCGTGCGTCTGAGCGGAGGTTGAAGCCGGGGTTGGAGAAGCAGGGGTGGCTGGCGTGGTGGCAATGGGAGTGGTGGCAGCGGTGCTAACAGTTGTGACTGTTGCTCCACTGTCAGACATCCCTTGGGGCATAGACGAGAGCGGCGGGGGGGAGGTTGGCGTCGGTGTGGGAGAGGGGATGAGGGGCGGATGGCTGAGGTTCTGGTTCTGGTTCGATGACACGATCTCCGTGGGCAAGCTCAGGTCCTTCTTCTTCCGCCTCCTGCAGCGTATCCTGCAGGTGGAGTCCTTGGCGCGTGTATTCCTCATCATGTGAGAGCCAATGCGGATGTTCAGGGCTTGTAGGATCTTGGAGTAGGTGAACAACATGACTGCTACGGCAATGAAAAAACAGGGCACTTGGAGCAACAAGTGGTAATACATAGCCAGGCCCGTGTAATAGCCTTGCCCTCCAACACACAGGAGTGTTCTGTTTTGCCATGCTGGAGGCAGGTGATGTGAAGGGGACGAGGGATGAGTGGAGGGGAGCAGGGAGGGAGAAAGGGAGGGAAAACTGGGGGTCACTCCAGTCGTGAGTTCAGAGTCATTGCTTTGTCTTTCCAGCTCCTCATCTTCACTTTCCTCCACACTCGAGGAGAAAAAGTGCCCCTCAAGGAAGGGCAGAAAGAAAACAGCCAGGGACACCGCCCACACTGCCGCGAGGAGCAGTGCGGCGCGCCTCGGGGTCAGCAGACGACTGGCTGGTCGCACTGAGATGTCGTATCGGTCCAAACTGATTACCAACACATTGACTGCTGTGGCCACACTAGTGAATGTGACACAAGCCTCGTGAAAGCAGCAAAGTGTAGCCAGACTGCTGAGTCCATTTTCATTTGCTGGTAGCAGGATCACAGCCACAGTCAGCGGCAGACACAGCACACAGACCAGTATGTCGAGCACATGGAGGTTGACCGTGACCAGGTTGCTGACCGAATCCACCAGGTTGGACTGAGCGCAGTAGAGCACGAGGACGGTCAGGTTGCTGCTGAAGCCCAACACCAGCTCCAGCATCAGCACGGTGGTCAGAGACACCTGGAATCCCAGAGGGTAGGGTGTGCTCCAGCCTTCCTCCACACCCACCTCTCCCCCACCGTCCAGCTGGCCTACCCCCTGACCGTCGCTGGTCTCCAGGAGGTCACGATAGCCTTCGGTCTCCATTGACGCCACAGCAGTCCTTCACGCATAGCAACTGCAGCAACCGCACCAGACCATGCTCTCTGGTTCCTTCTCCTCGGGCTCAAGCGAGACGACAATGACGGCGCTGAACAGATCTGTGGTTGTATCTATGACAGGAAGGACACAACAGAAAAGAAAAGAAGAAAAGAAGAAAGATGTGAGACAAATATCAAGCAGGTTTTTAGTCAGCATGTCTTGTGTTTAAAACAATTTTAAGTGAAATTCGCACAACACCTTTCAAGCGAAAAGAAACCATGACTTGACAAAGTGAAGTCAAAGTGATTGTGACGTTTGATTGGATTCATTGGGGCAGTTCAAGCTGCTAAAGATGACCCATGATGTCTCACTAAGCTCAGTAGTTAGACAGCGGTGTGCCTCATGCAGCAGAAGCAGTTCAGAGAGGATATAGAGCAGGGTGTCTCGGGGGGAGCATTTACAGGTAAGAGCGCATTAGAGGAGGACTTGGCAAAGGGTCCCTGAACTCAACACTTTCTAACAAATCATTGGGGATTTACCCCGACATGCCATGCCTACGATAATGTGAGTTTCTGAACTGTGTTCCTGATGCAGCTCTCTCTATGTATGCATGTGTGGGTGGACGTTTGATTTATTGTTACACAACATACAGTATATGGGTCAGGAACACGATAGAGCAAGTTAAAGCACACGTGTTTGCACAGTGATCAATAAACACACCTTTACCGTGAAGTTGTCTATGACATATTACATGCTGGCTCCCCAGTAGAGGCACCATTTGTGCAGTGATTGACAACCCATCCTGTGCAGACAGCTCATCCGGGCGGATTCAATTAGAGGCTGTCTACACTGTTAACCTCTCTGCCTTTTTTTTTCACAAGCAGTATGAAATTGTCAGCTTCTACCTGCAAGAGCAGACATTGTAGGGACATGGGTAGACAGGTTGTGAGACCGTGCGGTGCATGTCAACATTGCAGGCACCCAACTGAGGGTGGCAGCAGTTAATAGTTCTCACAGGGAGACATAATGAAGATGAATGGATCAATGATCCACAGACAGTGCCACATAAACAATGCTATCAGAGAAAGACCAGCTCCCCTGGCATCCTCTTTTCACACCCCCTCGTTCTCCTCCTCTCTCCGACACCCTTCACATCCCTTCCTACTCTGTTCCCTTTTCAGGTTACTGGCTGAGACAGACTACTTTGCATGGAGAGCATGTCATTCGCTGCTGGTTAGATACTCTCCTATGCATGGTTGGGAATGATACAAAGTGTTGATCAGTTTCCAGAAAAGAAACCCCCTTCAGGGGCGGTAAGAAAGAAAACAGATCTGCAAGCAGGGGAGTGACGAGGAGCTTCAAGTGTGTCCTCACTGGCTGTACTGACCCCAACAGCAGCTGTCAACCTTTCCTGTGCCACAGCTTTTGTTCGCACCCTCTCGTTTTGGCCTTTTCCCCCCCAGTTTTATTTCACAGTCTTTCCCCCCATTTGTCATGTGGAAAGGACCTGCAGGCTGAACGGGACTCCGTGTGGAACACTGGTCTATCTTAATTCACTAATGGGTTTCATGGGGTTTGTGGTGGTGCTGGAACATTGATTTAAAGCATCATCGATCTGCCAATTTAACAAGCCTGAGGCAAGGGAGCACATAAACACACTCCCTATCACATCCTCTTGTG
Organism: Malacoctenus triangulatus; assembly: GCA_032274725.1. NCBI lineage: Eukaryota > Metazoa > Chordata > Actinopteri > Blenniiformes > Labrisomidae > Malacoctenus > Malacoctenus triangulatus. The sequence continues at coordinate 9,302,042 of JAUESE010000080.1, forward strand.
GATACCCGCGGTCTCATTTTGAGTGCTGCTTAAAAAAAGTTGTTGCCGGATGTGTTCAACTCCTTACTTTTAACATTAGCTACAGTTGAGTATTGGATTTCTCTTTCATTCATTTTTGGGGGCTTTATAATTATACTGATCAAAGTCACAGTAAATGACTCGGATGTCCCCTGTTGTAAATCGGGGTTTTGTCACAGATGTGGCCCTGGGAGTTTTAAACATGAAAAAATTATGTGGGCTTTGACTTTATGTGGTCAACAAAATCAATGATGTTTCTCTATGTTGAGTATAACTGACAACACTGTGCAACAGAGACCCATGCAGCAAGCACAGGGTGGTCAATCATGCACACCAATCACAGGGTGAATGCACCTGTCAATACTGCATTACCCAAGTGGTGTCTTCCAACTCAAGTGAGAGTTGTTTCAGACACTGTGCTAAAATTGCGGATAGAACAGTGAAAACAACAGCCAATCAATAAAAGTGGGAGATGATGAATTAGCAAACTGTATGTAAAGTTCATCCAAAACAGCATTTTTGACAGGAGTAAATATAGCCACCTTTATTTGATCAGTCTTTTCAAACACCACACCATCATCTGGTTTGTCTAAGTCTGCAGTTAATAATTACAAGGGGGGGGGGGGGGTTGAGCAGGCTGAGGAGCTTTCAACAAGCATCATTCATGCTCGTATATGATTGATAAAAAAAACAATGAGCTGCAGTCCCACAATAAGGACTGTTCAGTCCTCTGCTATGAACTAGTGAGAGTTACAAAGGGACACCGACAATAGAGTGGAGAACGTCATGTTAGCATGTGGTTGCCCCCAGCAAGATAAAATGTCACAAGCCCTTTATATGAGCAGCTGTGACTCTGACCTGCAGGCAGCGAAAGTCACTGTACTCTGTTTTCTAATGCAGGAGAGGGAGGAATAAAATTTAAATGTGGACAGGGTGACGACCTTTGGGTCGCTTCTGCAATAATCACCAGTGTTTCTTTCTCACAGGAAAGAAATGTAAATACCAGGTTCAATTGAGGATGCAGATCAGCCATTTGTAATCCATAATCCTGTTAATTGAGTAGGATTAAATAAAATTCCTGAAAATGTGAGGTGTGAGTTTATCATGCAAGGAATTGCATCGTATTAATGTGGCATACTTAATATAGCTGCAAGATGTGCGCGTTTCCAAGCATGTGACTGTCTTTTTGTGAGAGCTGTGACAGCAGAAAACAGCTGGAAACAAGGTGAAATTTTGGTGTCCTGAGTTAAATCCGGCCTGTGATTGACACTTCAGAGAGGCTCAAAAGGAGCCAGGGAGGCTTCAGGCAATTACAAAACCTGTTACATTAGGGCATGACCCAAACAAACAGACAATAAGTTTCACAAAAAAACCACCCTGGTTTAAAAGGTGTTTTGACAACTTCGCATTCGTAATTGAGGTTGAAGACAAACAAATGTGTAAAGCAATTTTTTTCAAAGGAGGAGTGCTGCTGAGTTCTGTAGTGCGAGCATCACGGGAAATGACTTTATTTCAGTCACAGACACTTAAATTGCTTTTGGTAACCTTGGGAGTCCTCTCCTCAATTATCAATCAACAGCATTAAAATCATGCGAAAGCTGAAGAATAGGACTTCTTAGCTGTGTATTGAACCTAATGACTAACTTTCATCTGGAGATTTTACCTCATTTTTGATCACACCACGTTTTCCACACTCTCCATGATTCTTTCCACAACAACACTCTGACAGTGTCTTGGACTGAACAACATCCGCGACCCTGTTGTCGGGGTTATTATGGGTGTCAAATGGGAGATGACGAGTTGTCAAGCCTGTTTTCACAATATCAGAGGGTAAAGACGAAAGCACGTCCTGTTGTTGGTGTGAAAACTTCATCACAAAGTTCTACACTCTGGCAAGCCTACATTCACCTTGCACACGGGTACAGACACACACTCACACAAAAACAGAGACACACACACAAACACAGACACAGAAACACCGACAGATTCACACACACACACACACACACACACACACACACACACACACACACACACACACACACACACACACACACAC